>VWPW01028647.1:1083888-1182026 GCA_013389825.1 Crypturellus undulatus | reverse complement strand
CTTGTCCATCCAAGCACCCTGCTCACCTTTGGCAATACCCTTCCATCTTTTCCTCTGAAGAGAATTACAACCAACCAGATCAGAAACCTATTCCAGGTGCTGAAACAAGTGACCACAAGCCATATTTGAGCTTATGTACTGCATATTTCAGCCAGAACTGCAGCAAGGAGCTCCCTCTGAGCAGCCAATGCGTTATTAACTCCACAGCCAGTGCAAAAGGGGGAGATCTCCTTTCATGTTCTGCTACTGCAGACCCTGACTTTTATTTTGCATGCAAATGCAAAAGGTGCATATTTGTTACAGAATCCCATACCATGGTAATTTTAAAGTCAGATTTTCTCCTGCGTTAAGGAAACAAACATGTTGAACTGATGTGAGTGAGCGCTCGAGGGGATTCACGGGAAGTTTTTCGTCCCTGGGGTTCCCTGTGCACACTCGTCTGCAGCAAGTCAGACCCGTCTTGCTGCAGCCCTTATCCAGGGACGTGGGACTCCGGGCGGATTACCTCTGTGTACGTCAGCAATACAATTGGATTAAGGAAGCTGCCTGCACACCTGCTGATTTCACTGGCTATCTCATGGCATTAAATGACCCACACGTGTGTCCTAAAATGTTTTCCTTTTGGCATTAGACTAAAGGGGCAGCTTACCTTAGAGGCAATAGGGCAGAGGTTCCCAGTGCAGAGGGCAGCAGAGAAGCACAGAGCAGAAAGGATGACACATCTTCTCAAATATGGATGATACCCCCCATTTTTTTTCCTCTTCTGACTCAAACTTACCCTTTTATAATTTCATACTTTTTACCGGCTCTATTGCTCTTTTTCCTGGAACATATTTCATTTGTTTCTTTCTCCAAAAGGAACCTTCAAGGTTCCTTGGAATCAGCAATTCTAACTTAACTTTTGTTCCACAAAACACCATCTATTCTCACTTCTGCCACTGTCTTTTTATCTTCCTGACCTCCATTTCTTCATTTTTTTTCTTTCAACACCTGAATTCAGCTCTTCAAAATTAGCAAACTGACTTTCTCTCTTTTCCTCTTTATTACCCCATCTGTTTCTCTCCCTATATTCTTCTCCTCCTTTCCCATCTTCCTTCATTGTTCATTAATAAGAGATCTGGATATACTTTTCAAAGTGCAAAATAGTGCCAATATATTCATATTGAAGGGAGCCATTACAGTGTATGAAATTATTATGGTGTTGGGAGCAATGAGATATAAAAAAAGTCATTAACTACATTGATAATTCTATTCCATTAGTAATAAAACTGGACATAAAAAGCTGGAAGTCAATGTGCAAATTTACTCTGGGTATATACTGATGGTGGTCTACTTACATCCAGCCAGACTGGATCTGGCACTTGTACAACGTAGATGTGACTATGCTCAGCCTGAATTTTTAGCTCAAATGTAGCACTTGCAGACAACAAAAGTGCTGGCATCTTCTCAGAAATATTGTGCTGGCTGGTAAGGAGTCAAGCAGATTTGGGAAAGGACTTCGTCCAGAGCAACATCACTGCGGTGCTCAAGCAGAACGGCGAGCGGTCACTAGTAAAGGACATGGGCACATGGGCAAAAACGGGCAAGTGGGAAGATTAGTGGAAAAGGTCAAAAGACAGAATCGTAAATAAGGTCATATAATGCTTGAACTGGGATGAAGGCCTAGGCGCGTTGGGGAGGAGATGGAAGATGAGTCCGTAGCCTATCCCAGGCCCTCATGAAGATTGCATACATTTATTATTGCTACTCTAGGCCATAAATACATATGCAGCCAGACTGGTCTGTCACTGATAGTGAATAAATATGGTTTTGAAACCAAGTGTGAAATTAGAAGAAATTTTAAAAGGAAAGGAATGTTAATTTGCATGTGAGACGGCAAGTTGTGCCTCGGGAGGGCCAACAGAGTTGCTTGCTGTTTTCATGCCTGCAAGTTAACAAAACAATGCAGGTAATAAGCTGATGTTCTTGGCGAGGCTGAGTCTTCCCTTATCAGGCGCATGAGGATCGACCCAGCCAACTTGGAGGCAAATCCAACTGTTCCGAAACCAAGCGCCTGTTGGGCCTCTCCCACTGGAACTTCCTCACATCACAGAAACAGAAGGTGGGTGGCACCATTTGTGGGGCTGCACCAGCAATATAAATGGTGCTAAAAAAAAAAAAAAAGAAGAACTCTCTTTTCTCTCAGTTCTCATGAGCTGGGCCCAAATCATGGTACCCGTCTCAGCTGAATCCTGTGTGGATTTATCTTTGTGGCAACCCTCTGCGGCTGAAGTTGTGTCGCAGACTGGGCTCTGAGTGCTGCTGCCCTGTTGGATGTAAAGCACGTGGGCTGCTCGAGAGGCAGGGAGGCCCTGGCCATCCCGCTCTCACAGGGGCTCTGCCGGCCTCGGGTGTGTGCAAGCAAATCACAGCAGTGACCTGTACCCCCCCGTGGACTTTGGCACTGTGGTATCTGAGTACCAACAATTGCAAAAACACAAAAGGCTAATAACAGCCTTCCGCTTCCTGCTCTCAAGTCTGCAGGTGAAGCAGCTTGATTCCTTTGTGAAGATTTTGAGGGAAAGTCAGCGCAGACTAAATAACTATTAGCAGCGGTCTTAAAGGGAAAGATAAAAAAGTGTTATTTATACCAATTTGAATGCTACCTGCTGCTGCCAGGAATTACTGTATCATTGATGTCAATCGTAGTCTATTTTTTTTTAAAAAAGAAAACTTTCACCGGGTCTCTGTCAAGAACCATCTAAAAATGTCTGACTTTTGATCTTACTGTTGGGAAGTAACCTGATTAGAACCATCTCTCGTACTATTCACCCGCATGTAATTGTATAAATTCGTGGTGCTGATCAAATATCCAAACTGTTACACTTCAAGGACAGACATGAACACGGCTTATCATGAGACAGCACGTAGTGCTCTGGATGGACAGTGGAACCAGAGGCACCGCGCCACAGAGCAGGGTCATCTTCATGACTGCAGCTGCTCAGCAGCCTGTGGCATCAGGCAGAGCAGCGCCAGCAGATTGAGGGAGAGCTCGGCACTGCTGACACCACGACTGGGGTGAAACCTGCTGGTACTGCAGCAAGCCCAGCAAAAGGCCACAACGATGATTAGGGGACTGCAGTATCTTTCATAAAAGACGAGGCTGAGACAGATCACATGTTTTGTCTGGAGAAGGCTCAGGGGAGGATCCCATTAACGTGTATAAATATCTGATGGGAGGGAGTGAGGAAGACAGGGCCACAACAGGAGTAGGCATGGTTGGACTTGGGATCTTAAAGGTCTTTTCCAACCATAATGATTCTATGAGAAGAAACACAAAACTGAAATACAACTGCAAAGACACAAACTGAAGTACAGCAAGTTGCTTTTAAACATAAGAAATGTTTCTTTTTTTGTGAAGGTCGTCGAACACCAGTAATCTCGCTCCTTGGAGATATTCAAAACCCAGGCAGCTGGACAAGGTCCCGAGCAACCTGCTCTAATTTATTTTGCTGTGAGCAGAGGGGCTGGGCTAGACTGTCTGCAGCGGCCCTTCCAAGCTCAGCTATCATCCGAATCTAAGATTCTGTGATTCTTTAATTGTTTGCATTTTCAGAGGCCTTAGTTACGAAAAGAAAGGTATTATGTACGTGTCATCAAAATACTGCAAATGTTTGGCAAAGGGCAAAAAAATACTGTATTTTTAGAGACAAAACCATTTTGCCAGCTGCACTTGGCTGTAAAAAGGGCTGTGTTAGCTGGGTTTCATCACTTCAGGGCTCTTTCTCAAAAGAATATAAGTAATTCCAATTCAAGCCTCCATCTGGAAACCCAAGGAACTGGTTTGCACTATCCCAGTGCTCACAATGAGCTTTATTACCCATTCACAGCAGGTCAGGGTGGTTTTAAACAAACAGAACTTCCAGATAGGAGAGCAAAGGAGATATTTTACAAATCTAAAATAATAATACCTAGTATCCAAGAGCTCAAGTCTCCACTGACTGTCCCCTGCTAGATGTCTGTAGCCAACAGTTTGCCTACCCAGGCCCCTCTTCTGATAGATCCCACACATGGGCTTGGCAGATTCAAAGACCACCTGGGCAGATCCCTTTTCCACAGCTAAGAGAAGTGCTACTCTTTATGGCAGATTAAGTAATTACTACTCTAAGGCTGGATAAGACTGGCTCTGGCTGCCTTTCCTAGCTCCAGACACAAAGTAGTCTCTTCCTTACTTAGTTTTAACTACTGTCTCAAGGTTATCTGCAAACTTGCTAAATTCTTACCTGCCTCTCTCTTCTCTTGAGCGTCTCAAAGATCCTTGTCCCTCACCCTCATGGTGACAGCAGTGACCTCCTGACCTTCCAGGGCCCCAGGCCAGCAGAGGTGGGTTGCAGTGATAAGCAGTTTTGCCACGTCTGACACGTGGGTTGCGTAACTCGTGCTCTGCACGCGTTTTGCTGTGAGCTCTGTGTGTGTAAGCACTTCCAAAACCTTGTTTGGGAGGCATGCTGCTGGAAGCCATCAAAATAGCATAAGTAGCACCTACAGACATTTATTCATGTGCTAGAGCAGAGTTTTTCAACTTGTTTTTGTAGTTAAATGTCAGAAAGACCTGCCTGAAAAGAATCAGCAGACCATCCTATACAGCACGGCTCTGTGTTCATTTGCTGTCAGTTGAAGGCTAGTTATGTTTTGAATCCTTAACCATTACTTTTTTTTTAATGCTATCCTCTTTGCTCTCTTGCATATACAGTGATGTCATGGTTGGGGGTAGTCTGCAGTGGTTTTGTAAGTCCACCTCCTGTGTCCTTACAGACAGATAAAGAAAGAAAAGGTGCTAAGCTGCCAAGAAAGCAGCTAGAGGGCAGGTGGGTTCAGTGATATTGGCAACTTTGCACAGCTGCCCTCTGCTACCCCAAATTCTGCCCTCAGCTGCCTCGCAGGGACAGTGATTACCAAGCAGCTTCCTGAACAGCTCTCAGCGCCAGCAACTCTCACAGAACGCAGCCGTGTGAAGCTGTTTTCCTAACAAGAACGAAGAGGACTTCTCCCTGGATTCACAGTCCAGGGAGAGTGCGGTAATTCTTGTTTCACAGCTAAATTGACATCTGCACCCATCAAAATCCATGGCAGGTAAAAGGAAATGCAGGAATTGCTGTTTTGTTTTGGGAAGGTAACAGTTCCTTGAGTGTCATTGCTCTGGAAGTTACGCGCCATCTGCATCAGCCTAGTTCTGTATAACAATTTCATATGAACATAAAATTTTATATGTTCAAAATGTATTTTCATTTCTTTCTGTATATGCATGAAGCAAAAAGAAGGTTGCACTTAAGTCATCTCAATATTAGCACCTACTAGTTCTGTATTTCTCATCACTTCAGTTTTACATGATACAAAGGGCTGTGACGCCTAGTTGCCTCTGTGTGCTTTTGTGTGCTACGCATGCCACAGGTACCGTCCTTGCTGTGATGGATGTGAGCTATCTGTAGGCAAAGTGCAAGCATTGATTTGTGTGCAGATGAATGAGCGGTGAGGAGGGGTGGTTGTTTGGCAGAGCGTCCATACAGAGAGGAGAGTCTCCCGTGACAGGTCTCTGCGTGCACGGCATACACAGCAGTGCAGAAGCCCCTGCAGAACCGACTGCCAGGTGTGACCCCTTGCCCTCTTCCACGGCATAGTTCAGTGGGGCAGTACCTCTTTTTCCCTTTTTTTCCTCTTTAGATGATGCAGATTAGTGGTGAAAACATCCCACTGTTTCACTATGTGATACCAAGGTCTCACACACTTAAGGTACAAATTTCTAACTACTGAAGAGATTCTAAATGCACACACAAAAAGCAAGATCTCCTACTCTTTCTAGATTCACTTTCTGGATTCAGCTTTCCTATCCCTCCTAGGCTGTGTGTAGGTTTTGCTTGTCAAGCTCCTCCACATCAGCTTCAGGCTCACCTCGCCAAATTATAATTGATCTCTGGCAGCCGAAGAGGCAACCGTGTCCTGCAAGGATGATTTCTCTCCACTGAAGCTCTCATGGAAATGTATTTATGTTGCCGCATTTGTTAAGAGTCACCAAATCCGGTACACACTGACATCCCGTAATGGCTGATTCCAGGGACTGAGTTGTCTGGGTCTCCTGCTGTTATTCTTCTGATCACTGTCTGGTTTGATAGCAGTTAGGCAGATATACTCTCAGCTGGGACTCATGATCTCACACATGTTCAGGCTTCCTGACCATGTTCAAAAACACTAAGCTATTTGCTCCCATCCAGGCCCAGGTCTAAAGAAAACTAATTGACTTCACTGGCAGCATATTTTGATGTGAATAAGTGTCCTGAGCTCAGATCTTGCACCTCTAAGTAGTACAGATGCTACCAACATTTGAACACCTGAAGCGGTTTTCCTTGCAGTCCTTAGAGATCTCTTAGCAGGTCTCATGGTCTTACATATCCCTCTCCTCCCTAATGCCAAGCTGCTGCACTCAAAGAGATACTGTAATTTCTAAGAAACCTTTTAGTACAGTGTATTTAAGGTAGTAAGGTAGAGATCCCTGAAGCTCTTAAGGTCAGAGTTTTAGTCAATATTAAGAAATTTTCAAAGATGCAAAATTAGAGAGTCAGTTAAGAGCTTTTATATGCCTATAGCCAGTCAATGCACACACACACACAGAGGTCTGTGCTGGCCCATGCAGAAGAGCAGACTGTTAACCTGGAGCGTCTGCCAGCAGCAGAACGTCCCAGGGGCAGCTCAACAGGCCTAACCCCATCAGAGACCTCCGAGAACGTCAGAAATCGCAGCCTATCCCCCCAGCTAGCTTTGTGCTCTAAGTCTCAAACAAGCAAGCAAGCACAGCAAATTGAAAAATTGAGTCTGTCAGATGCTCACGGAGAGACCATCTCTCAGAGGATCTTTTCACCACTAACTCTGACTGCTGATTCTTTGGGGAAGAACACAGAAAACATTTGTTTCTGGAATCCTGAAATAAAGTATTTTATTGATCCAAGAAAACACTTATGTTTATTCCTGGATTCCGTGGAATAGTGGCCATAATCTGCTGGTGTCATTCTTTGTTTAAGGGATATTCATCTGACTAAATGTAGATATCCAGACTGTTGGCATCTACATCTGAGCATAAGACTCGAGGGCCTTCATGCTTAATAGAAGCCTCGTCAGTGAAGTCTGTAGCATAAGCTCGTGCTTCTTATCACATTAATTGCCCTCCTACTTGTCACTAGCTTCACTGACTAAACTGCCACTAGCTGTAGCGGGACCCAGTACCACCAGATCTCTCTCTGTATATGTATGAATCCCACTCTAGATTTTCCTCCTCCCCTTGCAGGCTGTTATTAGCTACACTGACATAGTTCCTGGGAGAACACGTCTCATCACCTGCTCACAGTATGTATCATCGTTGCCCTTCTGCTTTCCGACCACCTTCCCCAGGCCACGCTGTTCTGGATTGGGTGAAGACAGACCTCATTTTCTTGTCCGTTCTGCTAAGAATTTGGTAAAGATGCACACTTTGGGGGGTTTTGAGCATTATGGTGTCTATATCGCACAGTTTGGGTACTGCTACTTTACAGCTACTGCATAGATATATGCAGACCTATCCATTCTGCAATGAGGCATCAGGCAAAGAGCTCATTTCTTTCTCCTGGCCGTTTCATATCCATTTTTCCCAACCTATCTTTCTCTGCTTTCCAGCAGTCATTCTTTGTATTCTGCCCATTTCTGATGACTCTTCTTAAATGTAGTTTCCTGTTTTGATATCCTTTTACAGAAACATGTGTAACCTGACATTGTACGTAACTACTGCAATCCCAACTGTCTGAGCACTGATTTTTCTGTCTCTGAACTTGTGAACCCCATTAAAAATTCAGGATTTATTGCAGTTGTTTCAGGAATTCCTGACAGACAGATGAGCATGATTTCAGAGGAAATAGCCCGCTTGTAGTCAGTCTCTTCTGTATTCTCTTTAGCACTCCCTGGGATTGAGAATATTAAAAGTGAAAGAAAAATGTCTCACAGTTAGCAGGGAATAATGAGAATGCGTGACTTTTTAGCAAGCATGGAAATTACATGCAATTGAATAACAGTATGTTCTCATTAGAGCTAAGCAAATCTATTTTGAGATTATTTTCCTGAGAGGAAGCAACTATATGAATTCCCCCGGTAGTAGACAGCCTCCTAAACCCATAAAGGTCCTTCACCCTTTATTGCCTGCTTTAATGGTGTATGCTGACAGCTTTGCAATTACTTTGGATTGCCTCCAATGAGTGTGACAGAGGGGTATAAGTCTGTACCAAATTGTGAACTCTCTGTAATCCTGCATGCTGAGCACACATTAGAAGTTGTCTATAGCGGACTGGTTTATTGCACTGCAAACAGTTCCTTAGCCAGGAAAGATGACTGGCATTCCGCTAAACAACCCTCACTTAAGTGAGGTCTAAAAGAAGGTAGTGGAGGATCATGGACTCTGAGGCTCTTTCGCTCATGGCTCTGTTCCTGCGGGACATGTTTTTCCTTAGGTTCATAGAAAGGATAAGCAGTGCATCTCAGGGCTTGTGTGGAGGTTCATCACCCTCAGAAATGTCAGGGGATGAAGTGGCAGCACCCTTTTGCCCTACGTATGGTACTTTTTTGCTAGGTGATTAGCTGGAAGATAGGAGAGCTCAAACCCAACTATAGTAGCAGAAGAGCGTGTGCCATTGCCCAGAATCTCAGATGCTGACAAGGAGACTTGGATTGGTTATTTGGTAGAACCACTTGCAGCAGCAAAGGCAACGCATTTCTGTTTCTACAAGCTACGTAAGTGCTGCCTGGCCCTCCCAAGGCAGCGTTTTCTGAAGGAAAGAGTGTGAAGAGAAAACACTCACAGAGGGGATGGACATGGGCACTGATGGGAGGTAGATGTATGCGCTGGGCTGATCTAGGGCTCCAAATTTTCATGTAAAGAAAGAGGATTTTGAGACTCCCCCCTCCTTTGCTATGCCCTGTTTTACTCTATGTTCATTCTCATAATTCTACTGACATGTAAATGGAGAACAGCAGCGAGTAAGAATATTAAGTTTTTCAACAATGTTAGCATTATTTAGTAATGTTGATGAAATCCTATTTCATGATTACAGCTTTAGGTGCCTTACCGGTTTCTGTTTAGATCTGCTTTATAACTGTAACTGCTGTCTTGACTGACTGCGATTCCAGTAGCTCTGTCAGGCATTTTCTAGCTCTCTGATAAAAAAAAAAGAATAATGACAGAAAATAAACAAGTATTGGAGAAAGTTTAAGGAAGACATCAGCAACTATAGAACAAACTTGTAAGAAGACATAAGACAAAGAGAAGAAAGTCACTCCCTGGTATCAGCAACCACAAAGAGTTGAATAAAGTTCATGTCAGAAAGCATTTGCTGAATGTGACTGCCATCCCGGTATTCACCTCAGCTTGCACTTTTAAATCCATCTTGAAGAATTAAGCTTTCATATTGTTATAAGGCTGATCAACAGATATGTATGCATTGTATTACCAGACCCTGATTGTACCACCTAAGAACTATCACCAGGCTGAGACTTGTCTTAAGAGAGGAGGATTTTGAATTGATTTGACTTTTCAGAGCTGGATTATTGCAATTCTTTGTTTGCAGGAGTTACCGACTGTGTTATCTGCAGAATGCAGCTTATACAGAATGCAGCAGCTCACAGGCTTTAGGGCACTCAGTTGTTTCAACATAATATTCCCATTTTAAAGTCTCCCAGCTGGCTTCTGGTGAAGTTTCATGTCAAGTTCAAGGTCTTCCTACTACTTATAGAGAGTGTGTTTGATGTTATACTGGTTCCTTTTGCTATCTTGTAGTATGTTCCTCATTGTTCAGCAAGACCCTAATTACAGTCATTCCTACAGGCTAATCAAATATGTGACCCCTCTGTGCTAAGGGCAGTATAAATGTGTAGTGGGCAGTTCCAGTCTGGAAGATTATAGACCAAGCCAGCACTGGGTCATGGAAAAAGTAAAGCAGAAAAGTAGAATACATAATGTGATGGCTTTAGATTTTTCAATTTACTTCCATGTCAGCACCCAGACTCTGTGTACTGGGTCATGGAAGGAGCTCATGTGGTGTGACAGAACATGTCAACTGGCTGTGGGCTCTTGCGTTGGGCCCACTCTGGCAGCTGAGGTTGTGTCTGGAAGAACCAACTCTGCTGCCTTATGGAGGCACCATGTGCTGCTAGACCTAGATATAGGGCACTCTCCCACTATAGTGGAACACATCATAGCATCCTGTCTGCTTCTTGATTCCCATGCAGGTTGTAGGTGGTCAAAGGATGACAGATAGCATTGATGAGCTGCACACACCCTGGACCAGAGGGCTTCACCCGAGCAAAAGTGTCAGCCCAGCAGTGATCTGTGAGATAGGGAGGGGATCGTGAGGATGCGGTGGGATTTATTAGCCTCCTGTGGCAAGGAAGGGCACTGGTTTAGGGAGCCACTGGAAAAGAACACAACTGGAGAGAGGAAAGGTGAACAAAAGCTTACTGGGATAGGGCACCTGATGGCTGAGAGGAGCAGCCCCTTCAGGATCCTTCTGCGGTGTGGGAAAGAGCAGGTTGACTGGGGGCCTGCAAGGGGGTCTGGTGGGCTGAGGGAGGCTCTGTCGGCTGTAGCAGACAGCAGCTTGTGAAGGAATGGCCTGGAGGGAATCACAGCAACTTCTGAGGGAATGGCCTGGCAAGAATCAACCTATTTACAAAACCAACGTAAGGGAGGAGATGTTGTCCATGGAGCAATGAATAGGCAGGTGATATGAACGTGAAGAAAATCATGATCTGTCTGTCCCCAGCAGCACTAATCCTGTCCCTGTTAGTGTTGTAGCTACGTGCTATGTCTGGATCTGTCCTGCTGGGCAACTGAGACCAGTGATGTGACCTGCACTGTAAGACAGACATAGCCTCTGTTTATGGAGGTAGGAGAAGGTTTGGAGCAAAGATCCGACAGCAGGGAGCAGAGCCATTCCAGGCAGGGCTGAGGAATGGTTCCTGCTGTGGCGAGGCAGGCTCTGCTGTGGGCTCCTTTCTGCAGCCTGTCCCCAAAGCCCTGTGACAGCACAGAGGTGGTGGGCACCACCGAGGGAGGGAGCTGGCAAAATCACAGTCCCTGTCTCTATCTTCATGGTATCCACAAGCTCACTGCATGTACCAGCTATTATTTGTCTTTCAAAATTCATCGAGATGTCTCAGCTTGCTCTAACTTCCTATCTTTCTTTTGCTTTTTCTTTTCCTGCCTTTGGTTGCCTGTTGTTATTGTTTTACTACTTTACCATATCCGGAATAGCTTCCCTCAGAGCTTATGTCCATAACC
Source organism: Crypturellus undulatus (assembly GCA_013389825.1). Taxonomy (NCBI): domain Eukaryota; kingdom Metazoa; phylum Chordata; class Aves; order Tinamiformes; family Tinamidae; genus Crypturellus; species Crypturellus undulatus. Next base: position 1,170,697 of record VWPW01028647.1, on the reverse strand, counting down.
AAAAGTTATCAAAAGATAACTCTCAAAGACGCATTTAAGAGAGAAAGGTCACAATTGTTCTCCTTTCCTCCCGACCTCTATCAGCAGTTAATTGCTTCTATAGTGTGCTGCTTGGTTTGGCCATAGATCCTTCATTTGTGTCCTTTGTACCTAACATTCACAAGTAATGACATAGGCCTGTGTTATTTAGCTGCTGAAATCAACCAAAATTGAATGCATTCAGCAAAGTACAGTAGAGGCTGAAACCTTGTGAAAGGCAGTGAATAACTTGCTCAGAGTAGGCGTTCAGATTTTGCTGTGCATGAAGTACCTTTTTATCAGAAAGACCTCCATATCCCCTTTTCCCCAAACCCTACAAGAATGGCTATAAATACTGAACTACATCAAATATGGAAAGCTTCCTATGCACTCCAGAGGAACTCTCTCCCCTCTCCTTCAGTACAGGATAACTGATGAAAGGGAAGATAAGCCATCTCTTTCTAAATTACATCTATTTATCCTGAATGTTATCCTAATTATTTCGCTTGCTTTTACACAAAAGTATCAAAGTAATTTTGCATATTCACAAATATTCCTAAGCAGGCAAATGTGTAGCCCTCTTAAAAGTGCCAGGGCTGAAAGTGTGAGATGTTGATGCTGGAGAAACAGTAGCAATCCTGAGGACAGTTTAGTATGCACTAGGACTGTGTCTTAAAACATGAAGACAAAATCTAGCTGATGAAGAAGCTATTTTATACTTCTGAAAACTGCTTCCTTTCAGATTCTGTATAAACACAACTAGTCTTTTCAGATGTCTTCTGAAAAAGGAATGAGAAAAGGTGAAAGAAATTGGTATTTTGGAAAAATGAGAGAAATGAATACCATATATTGCCTTAAAACCTGATCTACAGGTTTGTTATGCTTTAAAGAGTCTCTTAAGATGATTCTTCAGACCTAGTGATCATCCCCTGCTTCTGGAGAAATATTTACTGACTGTCTTCGTCTTTGTCTTTGTCTTTGTCTTTGTCTTTATCTTTGTCTTTGTCTTTGTCTCTGNTTTTTTTTTTTTTTTTTGGTTTTCTGCAGCTATCTCAAACTCAATGGCATCCTAGCTTGTATCAGGAACAGTGTGGCCAGCAGGACCAGGGCAGTGACCATCCCCCTGCACTCAGCGCTGGTGAGGTCACCCCTCAAACACTGTGTTCAGTTTTGGGCCCCTCTCTACAAGAAGGACATGGAAGTGCTGGAGCACATCCAGAGAAGGGCAGTGAAGCTGGGGAAGGGGTGGAGCAGAGACCTTACGAGGAGCGGCCGAGGGAGACAGGATTATTTAGTTGGGAGGAGGCTCAGGGAGACCTTATCGCTCTCTGCAATTACCTGAAAGGAGGCTGTACCGAGGTGAGGGTCGGTCTCTTCTTCAGAGTAACTACGGACAGGACAGGAGGAAATGGTCTCAAGTTGTGCTGGGGAGGTTCAGGTTGCATATTAGGAAAAATTTCTACACAGGAGGAGTGCTGAAGCACTGGAACAGGCTGCCCAGGGAAGTGGGGTGTCCCCGTCCTTGGCAGTGCTCAAGAACTGTGTAGATGAGGCACTTACCTAGGGACATGGTTGTTGAAGGATTTATGGTTAGTCTCAAAGATTAAAGGTCTTTTGCAACCATAATGATTATATGATTCTATGATCGTTGATTGTATTTACAAGTCATTTAATCCCAAGTCATGACCAGAGTGGAAGATGCTATTTTAGGGCTGAATGTGCATTACTTGCATAAGAGACCATAAGATTACAAGCAAAAAAAGGTGCAAAATTACATCAATTGCCTGAGATAGATAAGAAAGATAGTTAATACACTTGAATGTATTGAAAATAAAACAAGCCAATAACATTGCTTTCCTAAGATGGTTGCTAAAAATTAAAAATTTGTCTATGGATTTCTAAAGTCAATTCAAATAAAATTCCGGGCCAACATCTTACAAGTGGCTCAGCAAAGCAGAGGCAGGAGTGCTTTCTCCACCCTAGCATCCTCACAAAATCATTCAGCCTTTCCATTCTAGCTGTCAGTCTCAGTCTGTTCTTTCCAGAATTGGAATATATCTCTAATCTAATTTGTGTTACAGGAGAGTGATTTTATTTCCTGGTGTAGGGGATCTCAGACTAGGATTGTTTGCTGTCTAGCTGGCATTTATGCTATTGCGAAACAGATTTAAGGCCAATATGAATAAAATTGTATGTTCTGTTTTATAGGGGGCCAGACTTACTCATTCAGCAGTCTCCTCTTGATGTTCTGTCTCAGTGTCTTACACCTCCCCCTTGTATCTTCAACTCTCTAAATTCCTTCTAGTTAATTCCCAGTAAGTACCTTATTCTAACTAGCTTGATGTGCTTGCCAGATATTCTTTTTCTTCTCCACTACAATTTTAGTGACTCTTGCTTTCTCCTCTGGAGATGTAACAGAGAAGTGAAAAGAAATGTTTTATTTTTGTCTGATAATTAGTTGCATATTTGTATTTTTGCTTGATATAATGGTTATGAAATAGTTTTCCTCTTTGGTCTGAGGGTAATCACACTGCAAATTTGTGATCATGTGTTACTTGGAGGCAGTTTGGTAAATGAGCATAGATGACATAATTATTTACTAGCACACAGTTGCCCAGTCCAGCCAACCCTATCAGCTAAGGAGAAAATGTGTCTCACTTCATGGGTGTGCATGCCATAGGGCTGGAGACAACTGTCACATCACAGAGCAGTTATAGCCCTTGGTCACATACAGAAATCAGAGCAAAGAGCAGAGAGCAAGAGAAGGTGATGTGTAGCCCAAAATAAACATGTAATTCTCTTAGGTCTTTCTAAAAGTAGAAATTCACCAGACTTTAGCTGTCTTGACTTCAGTAAAGCAATACCATCCTCCTCACACAGAGACAGTTTTCATAAACATCAGGGAAATAACAGTTCTGGCAGAATAGACACCCACATACTCACAATATGCATCTACAGTAGTCTAGTGATAAAACTGCAGCCATTAAAAAAAAATCATTCCAGTCGATTTAAGTGTTGTCCAGGACCAAGTCTTACTGATGTAATTGCTTTGGGAACTGAAAGCAATGGAAGACAAACTATACTCTAAATATTTTCTGACAGCGAAGATTTCTAATCGTTCAGGAGAAGAGACAGGCATCACCGTCTCAGATTATGCGCTGTTTCCAAGTAATCACAACAACCCACCAGGGAAGAGAAGTCATTTCCCAGAGAAAGACACCTGAACATCTTTTCATCATTTAGCATGTACTGCTACATTTCCGATTTTATCTGGTAAAGAATGCTAATGAAACTTCCTCAAACATTTGTATCCTACAAGTCTGACAAAAGTGGGATTTTTTTTTCTTTTTTTAGTATTAGATAATATAGCATATTTATTAATACTTTCCATAGGAATATCCAACAAAGATCATAGTTTAACTGCAAAAGATGCTACGAGAAGACATTAGATACAACAATTCCTGTTCCAGTAACCTTAAAATCTAAAATGACCAAGCAGGGATGTGAGAGGACATCAAGGCACGGTCTTAACTGACAACACTTTATGTTGCCATAAAGTCGTGCCATCTTTAGCAGGCAGATGCAAACTTATTTCAGTTTGGAATCCAGAGTAAAATCTGATCCTTGTTAGCACCAAGCCTGAGCAAATGGAGCTCTCCCTGCTCAGGGTGCATGTGCACAGGGAGAGCTTTACGTGGAGGCACAGCTTCGACTTGGACCCAGCTCAGCATTGCCTCCAAAATTCTCATATTTGCTCAAGTGGCAAAACTGGTGAGTGAGAGCTGAGGCACAAAACACAGTTTCTTGTCCCTTGGGTTCACATCCTACCTGATAATCCATGCTGCCTCTTCAAGGGGGTCTTTGGTCACGCTGAGAGGAAGAACAGACGTGTCTTTTACTTAACTGGCAGTTGAAGAGAGACAAATTGCTCTGCTCCTGGAATATTACTGGGTCCTTTAAGTAGTAAAAATCTAGAGGTAAGCAACGTGAGTATTGAGAAATGTACCATTATATAAAGATTTCCAAGACAATCAGACAGCAAGAACAGTTTCTAGAAGCAAATCAATTTATGACATGATAGCAATAGCACATCAGAACAGGCAGGGAAAGATGATATTTCTCAACTCTAGAGACAAGGCTTGTACAGCAAGGTTATATCTCATTCTGACTCTATGATATAGCTGGAAACACAAGAGCTTTCAGGCACAAAAACTCTTTAGGTAAGATGAAAAGCACATCCATTTTACACAACTTTCTACAGATCTAATAATATGTTTTATTTCTCTCAAAGTCCCACCTTGCTTCTATCCTTAAACCATCACAGATACAACTGTTATTTAAACAAGCCTTCCTTTGAACATTTCACATCAAAGTCCACTGAACCTAAGAGAGGGCTTCTTAAGTCTCAAACAAAGGAGTATCAACTTCTCGGTAGTCTCAAAAATAAGTAGATTCATTCAGTTGCAGGTTTTAGCATTTAAGAGGGAAACACTTATTTTTTTCTTTCTAAAGATACAAGAAAAAAAAAAAAAAAAAGAACCCAACAACTGCTAGTTCTGAATACCCCAACTGAGGCTACAGGGAAACTTTCACATCTTCAATTCCCTCATACTATCAAAGATAGGGTGGAAAAAAGGGGGTTCTGAAGGTCCTAGTTCTTAGACATCAAGCATATAGGCTGGCTTTTATTTCCTGACTACTGAGTGTGAACCAGAGGTCAATACGAATCTGAGCTATTAAGAACTTTTAAAATCTGCAGATACAAATGTGATGACTTCTGAATAGTTTCTAAATAAATAGCTCTGCATTAAAATGCTGTTGCATGAGGTGCACAGGTAGACCAGGCTGCTGAAGCACAAGTCTCTGGCCAGCTGACTGTAGAGCCCTAAAGCCTCTATGATGAACTTTTTTAGTCTTTGTGGTATCTCTTCAACACAATCACCAGTCACCAGCTCTTCCTTACAGTTGTGGTTAGAGAACCATATGAGACAATTTGCAAACTATTATTTCTCTCTCCAGATTACAGTGAAAGTCAGCCTTTGACCAAACCAGTATCTTTGCTCAGAGACATTTCTACCTCCTTTTGCCTAAATAAGATGTAAGGAGTAATATTTCTGCAACTGAACCATACTTGGAATTTACCTTAAAAATACAGGATTAGTGATGATATAAAAATTATATTTTTTTCTTCCTTTCTGCAGATAAAGATAAAACGGTATGTATGGCACCTGCATTAAGAAGCTTATGAAAGTATTTTTTTTTGACTCATAGCCACAAAATACCCTTCTTTGCAGGTAGGACTGCAGTTACTTCCTTGCCAAAATAATCTCCAAATATTCTAATATGAAAAATAAATGTTAAGTCAATGACCAAGTCTTTAGACTAAATTCTTCATGGTTAAATAGCAAATGATGAGTAGATGCTTGTAGCTGCAATATATCTTACAGCTTTAAATTATTAAATGCGCAGAAGTATCAATCAAAAGCTAATTTAGCATTAATAATACCTAATGCATTACTCCTGTAGAGTTTTAAGGACAAATGGCTACTGTGCATGTGGCCATTTAGGCCATTTGTACACAGTGGGTCTGGCACATACGTGATGTGCCAGACTTGCATGGAAATACGGACACGCTAAGTGCATGTGACAGGGCATCCTCTTGCCCCTAGCTGGACCACAGCTCCATTGCTCACAACAGTGAGTGTGCTCTTGAGTGGAAACATTGATTTCTCACCTGCAGAGAAACAACTAATGTGTGTAACAAAATGTCTGGAGAACATAGCAAATATCTTGAAATTTGTGGGCTTTCCTATCATGTCTTTGCCTCAGAACTCTGTTAAAATGAAACCATAGTGAGTGTTCTTGCGTATGGGGCACTGTTGCCTTTTTGGAGATTTGGAACCAGCAGCCTACAAAACAATTTAGTACCCTGCAAGAGAGACCAGTTTAACGTCTTATCCACCTAAAAACATTGCTTTCCTGCTGTCGTGGTGCTGGAAAGCAACAAGAAGTACTTTTCTTAGTGTGCGCTAAGACTCAGTCAGATCTTGAATGTTCAATTACACCAAAATCTTGATAAAAGATGGCACTTCCAGTGCTTTGTGCAAACACACAAAAAGTTGGCTTGACTTCCCTGATCTGTAAGTATTTTTAGCTGGAGCTCCTGAGCTGCAGTGTGTGGAGTCTGTGCTGATACAGAGACTTGTGGAAGTTCCTTTGATTCTAAAATTAAATTTGGAGAGTTTTGTTAGAGTTTTGAGGTTTAGCTTAGCACAGACTTAAGTAAGAATAAGATGCTATTCCTTTTTACAGGGAATTTAACTGCAGTATTATCAGATATTAAGAGAACAGGGAAGGCAGACTCATGTAAATATTAATTCCTTGTGCTCACGTGAGATTTATTCACAGACAGAGAAATACAAGATGCTCCAGAATATGCCTGTGGCAGGAAGTCCAATAACATCCCTGCTGCTAATGGGGAACTAGAATTTCTTAAGGGTTATTTGAAATTCTGTGAAGATTTTCCACTTTTTTTTTTGAGATTTTAAAAATCTATATAAGTTCAGGCCCCTGCAGCAGTATTTGATGAAGCATAGATGTCAAGAGAAGTGAAAAAATATATCGTGGACTCTTTTTAAATTGCAGTATGGAGCTTGGTTTAAGGAAGACTTAAAAGTTGCCATGAAAACATCCTCATTATATTCACCTGTCTCTGTTCATGTTCCCCATATTTTTTCCTCTGCCTGTGATGCTAACAATATATTCACAAGAACTGATTATTGCTGTTTTGTGGCTGTGGCAGAGAATGGTAAATTATATGCTGCTGAGCGTTATATTTTTTGTTAGGATTTTTTTCTGGGAGTTAGAATGGAAGCTGGCCATGGTTTCTGTTACAGAGATGGTCTGTAGAAGATGGTACCTGTACGAAGATTGCTGCAGATGACAGATGCCTGATCCCTGTGGTGACTAGAAAGCGCATCTGCTGTCAGGTTCCCTCGCTTTCGTGGACACTCAGAGAGAGCTCCCGGCAGTTGTGGAGAATGCGTGGGAGAAGACAGTTTCATTTTGGATAAGTTGCCATAGGGATCCTGCAGCTGGAGCTTTGGGAGAGCAGGTTGTCGCTCGCCATTAGCTCTGTTTTGATCGCGCGGGGCAGCGTGTGTCTCGGCGCTTCCCTTGTTAACTCCTCTCTTGCTAACCCAGCCCCGGAGCAAGGGAGCTGGGAACAGTTCCTGCCTCCCGTGGAGCCCCCTCGGCCTCTTGTGCTGCCTCCTTGTGCCTTGTCTGAGACTCAAAGCAAGAAATTATGAACCTATATTACAAGATTTAGTTAGTATACACTGGGCGCTGTGGCTGGAAGCACAAAATATTTTAGTTAATTTACTTATATTTCCCTTAGATAGCATGTTTTTAACTAGGCAAAATTACACTGCTATTGACTTAACATGTTTTGTTTTATGGGAAAAAAAATCCTGTTTTCTTTCATCTGTTCTAGCAAGTGTAGCCTTTGGGAAAACTTGCTTCGTTTGAGTGGATGGAACAAGACTTGGGGGAAATTACTTAGCAGATACTACATGCTGTCATGTGCAGAAGCCCAGCTGAACCGCTGCATGGTGGAATACACAGTACAGCTTGCCCATTAGCTGTGGGACCCGAGAAAGCTGTAGGAAATTAGGAATGTATTGCAGCCAGGCTAAGGATCCCCAAGGGCCAGGACTCACTGTCAGGCCTTGGAATAAGAGTCTTGCAGCAAAGTGAGGAGAGAGCTTTTACAGTGCTGTAGTTGGTGCCCACAGGTTGAAAGGGAATCTGGAAAGAGTTTATATTATTTTATAAAATCCTTGTTCCTAAGCTAGAGTTTAAAAGCTCTTTTTCCATGTATGCTCTGAGATGCATGTGCGGAAACTGTTTCCCTTTATTTGGTCTGGTAAGAGAGATGTCCACATAATCTAGGAAACAGGTACATGAACTGCCAAAAGAAACACGGCATATAATTAAATTAGAATGGCTGGACTTGCCTTTTACCACTCTCTTCAGCTCATTTTAATTGTATTTGACACTCAGCATTTTGCATGTTTCTCCAGGGACTACATTGGATGTGTGCTGGACATAAAATGGCCACAAAACCTGGATCTAAGGGAATACTTGCAGGCAGAGAAATCCCAAAGATGAAGAAAATTGAAAGTAATATACTTTTTTTTTTTTTCATGAGACTAACTCTCTGTATGGGAACTCTGCAGGGTTAATCTCTGTTTTCTCAGGTATGGCAAATCAACATATCCATGGATAGATGAGTGAACCCAATGTCATGGGATTTTGGCAGATAGTAAACTGTTCCTAATGACATAAACAACACCTTGATGGTGCATCCATTTTCAAATACCTTGCTTATGCTAATGCTAAAAACCAGTCTCTTCTGAAATATTCCCTGTTCTTCTGAGGCCGTTGTAAAAGGGGCAAAGTTGGTGGAAGGCAGGAGCCCTGAGCAGCCCCCCGCATGGGATGGGGAATCCAACGCAGGCTGCTGGGTGAGTGGAGCATGAGGAGTCTTTCTCATGCCACACATACTTCAGGCTGCCTTCCTTCCTACAGGATTTAGCAACTGATAGTGCCATTTTAATGCAGTGTAGCACATTAACGTGTTCCTCACAAGAAGTACTCAAATCAAAGGTGTAAAAACCACACAGTGGTTTGTCAATAAATGGAAACCACTGTAGGTGATGCACATCGGTTTGGACGGGTTGATTTTTCACGTGAAGATTTGTTACAATGCAGGTGCTCAGTTCTGCAAGGATTTAGGCATCCTGGTGGAATTTAAGCATAGACTCACATTAAGTATGCCATTAGATAGAATTTATAGTCATTTACTGAAGATGAAGCAAATGCTTCCTGGTTTGCCAGTCTTTAGCCAGCTTTCCTAGGATGAAGCCTTAGGACAAGGAGTAAAGAACAAGATGAGTTTTCACTCCACTCGAACAGGATGCAGAGTACAAAAATAAGAGAACAAGGAGACCTTTATACTCTGCACTCAGCAGAAGCTACAGCCAGCTGGGAGCCAGCACCATCAGGCACCGTTGCCCCCAAATCCATGAGCAGAGTGGGAGAGCCTGCTGTGTGCCATAGTTTGGAGGAAGAGGATGAAGTGCAGCAGGAGCCTAGAGCAATCTGGGCTGAATCAGTTTTCCTCTGTCCTAGTTGCTCCCTTTGGCTGACACAGCTGAGCCAAATGCTTTCAAGGTGGGTATGGGTAGAGCTGTGGTCATGACTAAATGTTGTGACATGTTGCCTCCTGTCACATCTAGGTTTGTTAATGGTGACTACAGTGCCAGCCTTGAAATGTCAAACAGTTGCTAAGTGGGCTGTCAAGAAGCTGATAGCCATGTAAATGCTGTAATAAAAATGTTGGAGAGATTCTTTCCACTTCCTGCATAAATGCAACTCGAATGAAATATTGAACTATTAAAAACTGACCTGCAAATATATTTCTGCTTCAGTATAAGAATGCTCTTGAGGGGAAACATGGCTTGGGGGTAGCAACAGGAGCTCTGCGTAGTGCACACCTGTAGGACCTGAAAGGACCTGTAGCTGGGAGTGCTGCACAGAAATACCATGATGCGCTTCCAACTCGCTTTAATAACCCTGTTCCAATTTGCCACTAACAAATCTTTGTCTGCAGGCAGGCACTAGAAAGCACTGCAATAGGGGGTCAGTAGTAGGAGACTTATCTCTATTCCAGTCATGCAGAGTCTCCAATTATTTCTGTCCCTTACTGCTTTCTCAGTTCTTGTGGCATTTCAAAAGTATCCATGAATTTCTAAGAAACGGCCTCCACCTGGAGCAGCCCCTTACTAATGATTTCACTCCTGCCTCCCTATCTATGGTGCTGTGTATTTTGAGAAGCAGCAGCAGGCAGGCAGGCTTCTTTTTAACCTTCTCCCATCTTCTGGGAATTTGCAGCTATTTATAATCCTGCCAGATGTTGCAAGGAGGCTTTCTTGCAGCATCTGTTCATCTTCTATCAATAATTTTGCACACAGAGCGTGGGATCGCCCCTGCAATCTGCGCTAAGGGTTAAACCCTCTGATTTCTTATTTCTTGATTTATCTCTTATGTGCTTTTTTAAGCCAGCGATGCTTGTGCCGAGACAGTGAAAGACACGAGAAGGCTCCGCTTCTCTGAGGCTGCTCTTCTACAGAAGGCAGCAGGTTGTGGAGCCAGGAGCCTCTGTAGCTTCGTATTCACTCCTGCAGCACCAGAACCATGGGGTGCTGCAACAGGACCAGAAGCTTCCTCTTCCTTTAACAGTATTATGTCCTTAGGAGAAAGGACAAAAAGAAGCAGTCTGGGTTCATGACCACTTTTAATGCATATGCTGCAGTAGAGGAAGATGATGATGCTAGGTGCTGTTACGTGCTGCAAGCATCTAATCTGTGCAGGGTTCTGAAATGTTTGTTTACTACTGTCTGCATGCTCTTTTAACACAGATTCCTCAGCACTATGAAATATAACTCTTTGTTTTAAAATCAGCTTTCAGAATGAAAGACAAAAATTAACCAATCCACTAGGAAATGGCCTGACTGATATATTAATAGGGAGTTGTCTGCATCTCAAGCCTCTGCATACAGTTCTGTAATTTAAGTAATGTGTAAAGTATAAAGCATGTCTTTTTAAAAAACATAAGAAACAGAGGATTGGCTCTACTGGCTCTGTCTTCTGGGATGTCACAAGAAAGCACCATCTGTTTTTATCTTTTTTTTTGTTGTTGTTTAACACAGGCTTCAGAGCTGGTCATTTGATGATACTGAAGGAACAAGGTAAGACAATAGTTTAGTGTGACTGAGTTTGTATCTTCCTTTAAGCCACATAATACAGCAACATCCCTGAGTTATCAGATTAGCAAATTGCCAAAGAATACTTCATAAAAAAAATCTTTTTATTATAAAATGAAGATTTAGGCTCAGCTCTATGTGGACAGTCCACATCCTCTGGATTATGACTGTAATGCGAAGGAAGGACCACATATTGTGAAGAACCATAAATGGAGAGGAGTAAAACTGCAAATAAATTGTGTGATAGACTACTAACACTCTCTTAACTGAGATAATTTACTTGTAAAAACTGTACACTTAATGGAAATTATTTGTTGCTGATTCTCATGGCACCAAAGGAAGTGAATACAAAAATCTGAGGTTTCGCTCATATTTTGCTTTGTTGCTATTGTGAGAAACCAGTCCTTGCGATCAAACGTTCTGTATAAATCAAAATAATCAGGTGCAGAAAAAGAAAACTTGTAAAACTGTAATAAACCCCAAATGATATGATTGCCCATGTGATCAGGTCTTTGTGGAGACTAGCAACAGCAGGGGTATATGGCTTCATCATTACTCTTGTAAATTTACTTATATAAATCCCACCATGTGCTAATGTACATCAATTGCATCAAATTGTCAAAATAATTAACTAGATGTCTGAAAACAGGTCCCTTAACTCTGAAAGAATTCAACAATAATAACAACATCGACAATCACATTTTACGCTACAACTTTTAACTGGATCCTTGGATGATCTGGCCATGTTCATAAGCTGAATCAATGCTTGTTGTGGCGTAAATTTGAGAAAAATAAAGCTCTAATTAAATCGTAAGAGGCTATTTCATGTCCTGTCAGCCTGAAGGCGTGATAACGTGGAAGACCGGTTTTAGGAAACCCAGAAAGCGAGATTTCTAACCCTAGGTAAGGTACAAACGCTTTGGTAGTTAACGTTTGCCAGGCGGTTCTGTCCTTGCCGAGTCTGAGGTGCGGCCGTGCTCCAGGCGCCGAGGCCCTTCAGGCCTCAGAGTCACTTTTCACCCCCGGGACCCGGGCCGGCTCTTGGTGCTCCCGTTGGGCTGAGGGGCTCAAGCCAGTGGCTGCTCGACAAAGCGCGGCGCAGAAGTGGGACAAAGATAGCTCCTGCCCCACTGTTTGGCCCTTTCAAAAGTGCGATATGTTGGAGCTTGCTTCCGTGGGAATGACTGAGACCTCTCTCACTGAACCTGGCTGAATTACACTTACATCCCTGTCTGACGATCCTGGAATTAATGTTTTCTAAGTCAAGGCTATTTCACTGCCACTGTCTGAGCTGTCACCAGAATGAGTTATGTCTTTAATTACAGGAACATATGGGATATCACGTCTTTTGTTCAGAATTGCCTCACAAGTCATGGAAATATTGTCAGGATTAGGCCCATTCTTACATCTTGCAATTTCTTCCTGAATGCTAGAAGAAAACTAACATACTTCATAAGGCAGTAACAGCGTTTTGCCTCTCCATTGCTCTAGAGCTGTGTCCTGTTTCTATACTTTTGTTAAAGAGAGTGTTACAAACTGTTCTGGTAGATGTAAAGCTATGTAACTGCTGAAGCCAGTTGTGAGGTTAATTGTGTTTATGCACCCTAGGGGGCTCAGTGGTGAAGGAACACTCTTGGGAAGAGCTATATTGGCTGTATTATACACATGAAAAATCACAGGAAACATCACTTAACAAACAGCTGCGTCTGGTGATGCCTTTCAGCACACTGTAGCACCTTCTGGGGGTTGTGTTACCTCTGGGGACTGAAACTCCCGCTCTGTGAGGTGGAAGGACTGGATGGCCTCCTTTCAAACCGTGTCTTAGAAGGGCTCTCTTAGGTGGAGCTGACTTTTTCTGACTATTAACAAAATCATTCAAACTGGATTAAATTATCTGAAAATATTGGCTAATTTGGACCAAATTATGTTTGGATCAAATTATGTTTTCCCAGGTTAATAGATTTTTGTGATGATTTCACAAAGGTTGTAGAACAATCGCTTCCAGTAGCTCATTAGGTGGATTTGTGCAACATTTTTGTGTTTTTATTTTATTTTATTTTTATTTTTTGGCAGTGACAACTGTCATATTTAAACAGTAACTTGTGAGTGCTGGGATCACATTTAAGGTATTGCTGCCAGTGCAAGAGAAGTGGATTTCCATTGTGTGGGGTTCACATCTGCTCTCCCTAACAAATTCTTTATTACTTACATCTTGTACACAAAAATAGCCTTGGTCCTTCTTATCTTTACAGTTGTAATGTCTGTCTGGACAGCTAAATAAACTGCATTTGCTAAGGAACGCATAGTAAACATAAAAATGTTTACTTCTGCAAGGAGCCAACTTGCTTATTTAGGGACAGGTTACGTTTTTCCCGGCTCACAGCTGGGAACGCAAACTCAGCACTGCTTCCCGCCTGCCAGCCCCGGGGAGGGAGGCCACGCACGGTTCCCAGGGATGTGCCAGGGAACACGTCTGCATCTGTCACTGCACCCGCTGCCTAGTCTGTTCCTCATGTGAGGGTCACAGCCCCAGGACTCCCCATCACAGCCCTGTTCCACTGCCCTCTGACCAGCACTCAGCCAGGGAGCTACCACTTTCTGCCTCCAAATATTCTTATCTGCTACTGCCTAGAGCCCCTCAGACTTCCCCCTTCACGATCCCTGCCTGTCATTGATACGTTTTCCTTGCTGCAATTGTGCTATTTTAAATCAGCTGACGAGGTGTGCATTAAAATGCATGTAGCAGGCTTAGCGGGCTGTCAGACGTCCATCACTATGATACATCTTTTGCAGGTTCGTGGGGAAGGGGAAAGCGGCAAAGTCTCCAATTCCTAAAAGTTCCATTGGAAGTAATAAAGACACACCGAGCAACCACGTGGCACGTACAAGGCTTTTGGAGTATTTTGTGTATACATGACAACTGAAAAGGAATATGTGAGGTCTACAGTGACGTGAAGTTTTTTCATCCTCAGATTCAAGAATCACTGATGCAACTTGGTTTTATTTGCTGTAGCATCCTTGGTAAGGAGTGACAACTTAAAAATGAACAGCTCTCACATATCAGTTCTGAATTATGCTGGGTTACAGTAGAGATCAGCGGTTCCCTTTTGAACCATAGCCGTATTTTGATCAGAACAGCTTGAATATCGTGACTCGATTCCTGAATAATTTGTGTGGGTGTTACAGTTTTTACTTTGATCTTTTCAGAATGACTCAGGACATGCAGTGTGTCTTAATACAAATAAACAAATAAACCCGAGGTTTCAGCAGAATACGTATTGACACGAAGGCAGCTTTTGACAGCTTCATCAGCTTCCCTGAGAAAACACTTACTGTATTCTTAAATTTATCTGTTGGAATGTCCTCAAAGCAGAACCGTTGTTTATTCATTGTTGAGAGAATGCTTCTTGATAAAGAATCAATAGACATTTAAATCTTTAAGAAGCCGTAAAAAGATGCCAGAACAACATCTGTGAGATGTGCAGTTAAACAGAAATGGAATTGTTTGGGTCAGGTTCTGAGAGATAGTATCAACAGTAGCCCATTACCTTCCCAAATTTCCAGTAAAAATTAGCTGTGTTCAGCAATTAAAAAAAATTTTTTTTGCATATATATCCCCTCACCTCACTTGACACTTTATCAGGAAATGCTGACCCCATCTCTGGTGGGTCCATGGGGTCAGCCAACACTGTCCTGCTGATCAACATCCCCCCTTAAACAGACTGTTTTACCTGTGAGTAGAACTTTCTTTTTCCAGGCCCTCCGTAACACTGTCTTTTGCCGTTATATCTATCAGGAAAAACAAAATTAAAAAGGTAGCTGTCAGGATTCTGCTGTTTTATGATCATGCTTGACTCCCGCTGACCAGCCTGACCTCTGTCTGTCTACAGTCACTTAGACTGCAAACTGACACATATATGTAGGAAGAGAATATATAGACCATAATTATGAAGTATGTGACCATACCTTGGATTGAAATGACAGTATCAAACAGTGTGGGGGAAGACAGGGAGAGTCACCAAGGCTAATTTGTGGTCAGAGTATGTCATCCCAGCTCCTAGCACAAAGCTGTAGGTAATGGGACAAAATCACTGGACCTGAAATGGGGAATGTAAAACAGAAACATGAAACTGGAAGGTGATGCTCAGTGTACAACATCAGTGAAATACTGCATTTGGTTTCAAAACTCGTTTTAACTACTCACTTTTACCTTCTAAAAAAATAACAAGCAAAAATACAGTTTACAGGCCATAAGCATAGGCTTTACGTGAATATGTAATGAAAAAAGTAACAAAAAAAAAAAGAATAAACAACTTTAAGGGCAGAAATTCTCAAAGACAGCACAGATTTTTCTTTAGATAAAAAATGAATATGGATCGTGTAGGTGGTTAAATGCTAGGATGCTCTGAGGAACACTACATTTGTTATAAACCAGTTGACAACCAGTTGAAAGACAGGAGAGAGAAAGAGATAAGTTCTTGCTATAAAAGCGAGTGGTCATCTCTTGCTGCCTAAAGAAAAAGTAAGGTGAGGTAAGAAAAGGCGAAAGCAAGGGGAAAAAAAAACAGTGTCTACCAAGATTTGTGTGGTCTTTTTCTCCCAAATCACGTATTAGTTACTGTAGCTGCATGAAACCACAATGTTGTAGAGATTAATGCAGAGAGCGAGCTACTACCTAAAACTATCCTGCATTTCTTTGTTTGATTTATCGCACCAGAGACCTTTTTATTAGTGTAGTAAATTAGAAATGAGAGATTTCTACATTATTGCTGTAAGTGTTAATGGTTAATCATTTTCATTCTGCAAGTAAATTATTACTGTTCAGTACAAACAGCAATCTTTTTTTTGCTTACTCTCATTAGTACTAATCGATAATTAATTAGGATTATTAAAAATTGTTAGTGCAAAATTTGTCTCTCCTGCACTTATTTAAGCACAAAATTAATTTTGCTGAGAGGTAGGCATAGGACTGACACAGCTGCGTGTCCACAGAAAATAAGCTAAAGAGAAAGATCAAGCTGAGAGCTAGATAGGATTTCTTATTAGTCTCAGTAAGCAGCCTATCTACCCAGGGTAAAATTTAGCTGCTTTTCTACTTTTATGGATTAAAATTCTTATATTAAGTTTTTGTTCACAAATGTGACAACTCAGGTGCTGTGTCCTCCTGCAGCCTAGATGTTCAGTTGATTTTCCACTTAAAGATTAAATTAAATTTCAGTTGTTGACAAAATGCACTGGGATCTGTCTCATAACTTATTGGAAGCTAACGAAACAAAAGAAGAAAAAAAAAAAAAAACTGGAATGGCGTTGAGCATGGTACTGCTGTGACTATGAAACAGCAACCGAATCAACTGTTCTTTTTAAAAAATAACAGGATCACGTAAAAGAAAACTGGCTCCAAATAAGTGTTTCATCATTTACATGCCACTTTTAAGGAAAAGAAAACTTTCCCAACAGATTATACTCATTAGGAATTTCAATCCCACATTGTGGATGGTAGAAACAAGCACTTTTAGGTTTCTATTTCTAAAGACATGTATTCAGAATAGACCTAGCAGGATGATGTCCTAGTGTATACTCTGCAACCGATGTAAACTATATGCCAATTCTGGAAAGCAAAAAGTATTTCTCGAAAATTATGCGAAGTTTACTAAAGTACACACTCCAGGTGTACTTTAATTTACACAGAAATCTAGAAAGCTTCTGCACAACTCAAAAGTTGAGGGAATGTCATTCAAGTAGATTCAGTTACAAAATTACTGAAGGAGTGAAGAGTCTGTAACAAACAGTAACTATTTGCATTGCCCATGCTGGTGCATTGATTAAAATCCCTTGATTCAGTCTGTGTGTCTGTACAACCCTTAGCCCAAGCACAGCAGCAGTGACCTAAGAAGTGCGGGTTACGGATTCTGCATATCAGAAATGCAGACAGTAACATCCAGTCGTGAGGCTCCAAACTCAGCAGGTTTCATTTTGGTTAATCCTTTGCTGATCAAGGTGTCCTACACTGCTGCCGGGGCATGTAACAGCTCTTCCTTTTTTCAAGCTACAGCTTTAAAAAGTGAGAATGGCAGTTGCTTTTCTAGGTAAAATGTTTTTAACAGACAGATTCTGAACTACCATGTGCATTAGCTGGCAGAACTGTGCCTCATAACATAAATACATGTGTGCACGCACACATACACATACGTACATGGGAGTATATAATTGCACATTACTTATGTGCAGTATATTCATATAGTATAATCATGAGTAGCAAAAGAAGCATCTTTAACATTCGAGGCAGTGCTACCCTGGGTTGAATGGCAGGGTGAACCAAACCCTACAGCTGAGAAATATGTTTTGCTATTGAAAAACCTGCTCCTCGGCTGCAGGCTGACATTTGGCTGAGCGCAGGAGCCCTGTAAGCAGCTTAGAAAGTGTCCTGGCCTGCGACAGCGCTGTGGCCCTGTCCCTGCTCCTTGGCCCTCCTATGTAGGTGTAACTAGTCAGTCATGCAAGACTCTAGGGACTGGCTGCATCCACCGTGTGGAGACCCGGAGCAGGGAGGAAAGCCCTGCGTGTTGAGGACTCAGTGCGAGGCTGCCACTTGCCATGAGGGCCCCAAGAGTCCGGCAGGTCTGTGCCACCACGGGCGGCCCCAGCACCCTGCGCCATTCGTGGCACCTGGAGCTGGGTGCAGGCTGGGTCTGGGAACTGCCACTCGCCGCAGCTGCCGCTTCGTGTCTGTTCACAGCAGCAGCGACTGCCTCTCCTGCACGCCAAGGTTTGCAGCCTGCAGAGCGGGAGCACTGTGCCGCTTCCTCTGGAACGTGCTCCCAGGAGGCATGTTTGCCAGGAGCAGAGCAGCAGCACAGTGATGCATCACCTTGACTGGTTGCCTTGTCCCGTCTGGACGGATACATCTTGCACATCAGTCCTCAGATTCCACCTCTGTCATGTGGCTCAGCTGTCACACATCACATTTCTAGCAAGAGCAGACATTTAGGAAACTTAATCAGTTGTGAATGGATGTATTTCCTTTATGAAGATCAACAGATTTATTGATGATTTTTATGATGGATGACAATATTTCCTCTGCCAGCTTAGGAGGACATACATTGAACCACATTGGCTACCCTCTACAGAAGCCTGACAAATATTGCTGCATTTCACAGTGGGAATTTTAGAAACCACACCAGTGAACTATGTATTTATCTACCATGAACCATGTATTTAGGTATTTCCAAGGTGACTTGTTGCTGCTCTAAGTTCTGCCACAGAGCAAAACCAACTATGAGTAGTTGAACTACCTCCAAACAGGGAAAGCTGTTTAGGTTTTGGTTTTGCTGTGCAACTTCTCTGGTTTATGACAAGGTACAAACTCAAGTGCAACATTTCCTATGGCTGTTCCTAACTTTTCCCTCCTGTGAGGACTCTGATGCCTAAGAGGGAATAAGCATTTGCTTCAGGCTTTCCCTCAATAGAGCTAACAGTAAAATTGCCCTCCTAATGGCTGTTTGTTCTCAGTAAACTCCTACAGATACTGCGATGCCTAACTGCGACGCTGAGCGGTGTGTGGTTACCTCTCCGCTGGCGATGGGCACGTTGCTAAGTGCTCTAGTGCAGACCCTGGCGCAGCGATTTTCCCTGGGTAGTTGCACACTCTGCTATTTTGAGCAGCAAAAAAAAAAAAAGATAAGACATTGCAAATAATGGCATGGAATGGAAAATCCCCTTAATTTATGGCTCGCTAACGTGTAAAAGTGTGCCTAATCTTTTGAAGCTCTGGAATGAAAACTCTGGCAAAAGGGAACTGGGAGTGACTTCCATCTCTATAGGTTACAAAAGAGACATATATAATATTTCTATATACGAGCTACACTACATCCAGTTAACTAACCACATGAGGAGTGCAGAAACAGAAGAGCAAAGGTCTTTTCAGCTTAAGGAGACTCACTGTTTGCAGTGTTTTACCTCTAACTCTACTACTGCTCTGGGGAAAAAGCAGGTATCCTGATCTATCTAGGCTCCTCGAAGCACAAGAATCAAGGGTACATAAGCACTTTCATTTTCCATTTGATTCCAGCAGGAAATATTGACATTATTTGCAATACTTTAAAGGACTTTCAGGTAGGACTGACTTCCGCTAGAAGTGGTATCACTTCGATATAGCTTTCTGAACCTGAGTATGAGATGATAAATACAGTTTTTGGTTAAATATGTGTGAAAGCAGCCATCTCCCTTGACACTCTTGATTTACCAAGAGTAAAACATGAGGTACAAAAACTCACCAGTTTCATATGCAAAATGATGTAATGTAATTAAAAATTAAAATATCTGCAGACTTTCTTTATTGACAGTTTGCTGAAAGATATCTCTTGTTCCCCTTAGGGCTTAAAGTCTAAGTGTTATGGCACTATGGAACAGATTTCTGTCTGAGCAGCCAGCTGAAACTGTAGCCGTATCCGGCTATGATATATTTATCAAAGCACTTTCGGAGATCTGAAACTCTGGATGGTTCATATGTTTCTGCCTGCAAAATCCTCTCCATTACATACTATGGAAGTATTTCATCCATAGAACTACTGTTTTTCATGTTAATGTGCTATAAATGAAAGGTTAATTACTGCTAATTGCATGAAAACCCACTGTCAGCGATTACAATCGCTAACAATTAGATTGTTATATACTCATCTTTGTCTATCTTTAGCAAACTTAATGAAAAACTGTGGATGAAATCGTCAGGTTCTCATTGTTCTGCTCAGCACGAGCGCGTGAGCAGCGCCCGTCACCGTGATCCCCTCGCACAGAGGCGCAGGGGCTAGAAGAGAGGCAGGAAAAATGAGACAGAATATACTGCGTATATTGCAACCTACATAGAAAATGTATATGTGCTATACACAGAGTTCTCTATTTAGTTCAAATATGTACTTCTGCATACACGTCGAACCTAATCCTGCAGTTCACTCAAGCACATATTTATAACTTCAAGGAATGAGGAATGCTGGAAATGAGGAATCCCACTGTTCTGAAGGAAATTAATGTCAATATTCTAAATGATTACTTTTGTTGAACTGGAGCCATGCATAAGAACTCTTAAATGAAAATTAATTATTACTTAATCTGAAAAAAATGCTATAATAGACAGAAATTATTAATATCTAATATCTGATAACGATCACAATGAGGAAATATTCTCTTCTGCTCTATTTCATGCAGTATTAAAACCTATTTACTTTTACTTCCTCATTTTGAATGTTTTATATGTAAACAACCCACAGTTAGAATAAGAAGATAAAAAGATATGTGACAGCTTAGTATAAATTAAGAATCATTTAAAACTGTGCAGAAATGCATATTCACTGGCAACATCAATGAGATATGTTGTCAATTAAAATTTTATGCTGAAACAAAATTATTATGCTTCACATCACCAGCAAGATGTTGAGGCATGAATCTGATCTAGTAGCTGCTAGCTAAGAGTTCTTATCTTCTGAATGAAAAAGAAAAACATTCTTGCTAAATTTAAACAGTTTTACTAAGAGGAAGAAACTTCCTGCATGAATCTATGTGCACTGGCAGGCACGAGAAATTTGCCAAAAGTTCTGTCATCTTCTGTAACAGGCTTTCTCTTGCCTGAGAGTTCAGGAATCTGTATTTTTTCAGTCTCACAAAACTAGCATTATAGTCCTATAATTTTAATCTATGTAGTCTTAATCATTTTAAATTATTAATATTATACAGATAATTTTTTCATTTGTTATCTTGTCATGGCATTTTGGGTTAATAACCATCATCACTGGTTAGTTTGAATTCCAGAACTAGAAGCTGAATGAAACACTACTGGTGCCTCCATTCTGTAACAAGCAGGTTTTTCAGAAGTGAGAATATGCTTTTAAAGTAACTACTTTTTTTCAGTTTGGTTCATTTTCAGCTAGACAGGTTCTCTAGGCTCGCTGCANTCATCACTGGTTAGTTTGAATTCCAGAACTAGAAGTTGAATGAAACACTACTGGTGCCTCCATTCTATAACAAGCAGGTTTTTTAGAGGTGAGGATGTGCTTTTAAAGTAACTACTTTTTTTTCAGTTTGGTTCGTTTTCAGCTAGACAGGTTCTCTAGACTCGCTGCATAACCGCTCAAATGCCAGGGCTGGAAAAACAGAGGAAATGGGGGTGGAAGAGGGAGAGCGAGACCGATTTAAAGACTGATCCCTCATGCGAGGATTCTTGTTGAAATCCAATCCAGATTGCAGATTTGCTCAGTATTTCCTTAGTAGAGGATGCAAATATTTGATATTGTTAAAAAATGAATCCAAAATACTTAATTTTAACTCCTGAAAGACTGCCAAAATGTGGGCTTCCTCAGATGTTTTCATTTCCTTTGTTTTGGGGGCATTGTATTTGTATTTCTGAAACGTGACACATCTGTATGCAGATCAATCTGTCCTCACACATCCCACGGTTTCAAGACCTATGAAAAAAATATTTCACTTTGTTGGGAAACATATGGCTGGATCCGGTGCTCTAAATAATTCCAAATTAAGAATTTTTAACAAGCACAGTTTAGCAAATGGACAGAATTACTATAGATTCTGCCTGCATATGTGCAAACACAGTAACACTGAAAATCACTACAGATTATGCTCTGGCAAAACTTTGATAAACAATACACCATTTTTAAAACAAGAACTGTTCATAAATTAGTATACGTAAAGATGAATTAGTATTTTTTTCTGCTTTTCTTTCTTTCCATTCTGAATGGTTTTGGTCCATTACTACAGTATGCATCTACAGGTGTGAAACTCTGTTCAGGTCAAGCTGTTTTGATCAGGCACGCACATATACACGTGCACATTTATTACTTTTTAATTTTGTTCATATATGTTTACATCTAAACACATAAAGCCGCCCACGCTCCCCTCAGCACCCCCCACTCTTTCCCGCCCTTTTCTCCCCGCTCTCGGAGACGCTCCGGGCACCGGCGTCTATTCCTTCACGGCGCATGCGCGCACCGCTGGCGCCTGCGCACTGGTGGCGAAGGCGGGGCGCCGGCGCGTTGTGCGCATGCGCGGGAGACGGCGCGGGAGACGGCGCGCGGACAGCGTGGGTGGGTGCGGGGAGCCGCGGGCACCGCGCTGGAAGGGGGTAGCGGAGCCGGTCCGGTCCGGTCCAGTCCGGTCCGGTCCGGTCCGGGCGGGTGCGGGGCTGCCCAGGTGTCTCCGGCGCGAAGCGTCTCTGCAGTGTAGGGGGAGGCGGCTTCGGACGAGCCCAAGTGCCTCGAGAGGCCCGAGGGTGATTTCAGGGAACAGGGTCGCGCTCTGGAGAGGGCAGTGAGTGCGACAAGAGTCCCCTTATCCCCCATCCCCGCACCTCTTCCAGCCGCTCCCGGAGTGCCCTCCCTGCCCCTCGCTGCTCTCCCGCTTTGGGGATTTATGGCCTAGAAGTTTTCTTCTCCGTGTCGTCCCTGTTTCTTTTACAGGGAGCAGCCTTAACCGACTGTTAAAATTTCTACCCTCTCCTTGAACTGCACTTTGAATAGACGTGGTGGACTGGCCTCTTCCAAGCTGACTTTGCTGCTCTGATGAAATGACCCAGTGCATCCCTGTCTGTACAGAGACTGCTTTTCTTGGTACAATTGTTAATGCATTTTTTTTTAATAGCTGAATCTCTTCAATTTCTTATCCTTACTGTCTGCCTTAACTGGTTTTCAGGTTGCTTCAGACTTGTATGTTCTCAGTATCTAGCTGTAGGGCATGTTATCTTTGATATGATGCGTAGGATTGCAAATATGTATAGTTTGAATTGCCATTGTGGTTTTAGTGTTACCCATTTTCCTCTTATGAATTCCACTTGTTTTTGTATTAATGGTTGCACAACCCCAATTTTTACTTCAGAAAGCACTCCAAGGAAAGTGTAAAAACAGAAGAAAAAAAAGCCTTTTACCAGATGTATGTATGGAAGTCTTTAATAGAGAATTGACCTAGAACAAATTCTTGGGGGTTGATTTATGAGCCTCCTTGTTTGGGAGCTCCGTTATCACTGCAACCCAGTACTGTTCGCTTCTTTACAAAGTTCCATGTTTTTCCTACTATCTCCGATTTCGTTTTGCTTAACTAATCCTTTCTCATGTGGCATTCGGCTACATTTGGTTGTAAAGGCATGTATTTAAATACAGCTGGGTAAGTTGCATGTATACCTGTCTGCTGACATACTTCATTGAGCAACCCAACTTCCATATTTTCAGTAGTGTGAAAATGTCTATATAATTATTTGTAAAGTCTTAATTTGCTGGAGCCTCTAAATCTAGCATAATTTTATGATCACCTTTAGCTAGAATGTCAGGTTAGGTTTTTTTTGTCAATTTGTTTTCTTCCTTTATGCATATGCTAGTAAATGGTAATTAAAACATTTTATTTTCCAGATCGTTTTATTGTTTTTTGTTTTGTTCCTGCACCTCAAAAGTGACACGCGTGTTTAGGTGACTAATTACAGGAGCATCAGTCAAAATGCCCAATCTGGAACATCCAGCATATCCAGCAGCTACGCTGCTTCGCTTGGAAAGCATGGTGCCTTGTCGTGAATCCCAAGTGTCTATGTTGCTCTCAATATTTGGAGAGGTAGTGCTTTCTATATTGTATATTTCAGTAGAACACAGACATAATTATTTTGGAGAGGAGAACGGAAACTGAGAAGTTCTATGAGGTCATTACCATTGTATTGCGTCTGCCTGTTTTTGTGTTACCCATCTTTAATATAGGTGTTTTACCATAGAGTTTTGTTAAGTTCAAAGATTGAAAGCTCTTTCGCAGCTGGAAGGTACCAGGCAGCTTTACAGCTACCTGTGCCCTTCTAGCTCTGAAGTGCTCTTTCCTTGTGATTTTGCCCTGTCTTTGCCAATAATTCTTAGCAGCAATGGTAGTACCAGGCAGTAAGTCTTTCTCCCATCTAAAAGTGTTGTGGTATTTTTTTTTGATGTCAATGTAGAAATTGTGTTTTCACTTGTCAATTTAGTATCTGCGTACCCAGTTGTGAGCACACGATTCTCAGTAGTTGGGTTGCTGGCCATAAGCTGTTTCTTTGAAATAGCTGAGTAGTTAACCGATTCTGTTACAACTTGGCAAAGCTACAGTAAAAAAGTGGTGGAGGTTTTTATTGCAACTACTCAAAAGCAATTGTTTCATCTGTATAGATCAATTAGCAAATCACAAATTTATACCTTTTTCTGCCTACATAATAATTATTATGTAAAACTTAAATGCTGTAATTGCAAAGTAGTGCAAGAAAATGCTGTATGGTTGCAAATATCATTGTAATAAGCCTTCTTTAAAAATAAAATGCAGATACAATTCCTGTTCTGTATATTTAAAAAGAACTTAAGTATTTCTTACCAGAGAGTGCTCTCATCTTGAATGAATTTAGTATCACTGTTCTTCAAAAGTAATGTTAGCCCCACTTAATTTTACACTATATTTTAAGTCAGTGTTCAAGATTCCTAGACATAAGAAGTGACACAGAAGTAAATGCACATTCAGAACAAAATTAAGGGGATAATTTAACAAATGATTCAACCTGATCTTCTTCTAATTTCAAGCTCCTTTTGTTGTAAAACTGAAATAAAATATACAGTATCAGTACCATTAACCGATAGAGATTTTATATATTGGCAAAGAGCAAACTTTATTTTCCCTCTTTCCATCAGATCATTTAATTATATTTTACTTGATGCTAATGGAAAGGAAAGCAGTTTGTAGCATTTGCAGAAGTTCGGGTGCTTTAAAGCAACAAGCTTGTCCTTTCTAGGACAAGCTATTGTTTCAGTTAATTATTTTGAATGAAAAGCACACTTTTTCTTTCTCCCACACTTTTTGTTTTCTAAACATGAAAAACAATTTTATCCTGTTGTAGAATTTCCCTATTAGCTTTATACAATGCTTGATTCATGCTCTCCTAGCATTTTGACAATTATGGAATCAGTGTGATAGGTTTTGTGTTGTGCCTTAATTGATATTTTATACTTAATGCCTCAGTTTAAAAGATAATGTTGCTTTTAGAGGAAAGCTTTATTGACAAATCCTTTATCTGTTAAATAATACGAATAAAAAAAGGAGTAGTAGTAAAACAACTACTATTTTGTATTACTTTTGTAGCGTCAACAGTTTACATTTCCATCCATCTTTATCTATGGACATACATCTAGTGGGAAGACGTATGTGATGCAAACTCTTCTAAACACATTACAGGTAAGAATGTTCACACCAGGTAGTGAATTTAACATTTATTTGGAAGCAATAGGTAATAAAATATAACCCCTAACCTGGCTTTTCCTTTCAAAAAGCGATTAAAAAAAAAAAAAAAGCTGATAAACTGCCAGCTTTGATTCTGCTCTCCCAAAAGGAGTGAACCCGAAAAAGCCTTCAGTGCTGAGTATTTTATTGAAAATTCTAATTTGATTTTTTGATACAATTTTCGAATCTTTTAATTCTCCTTTAAGCTTACTTTATATATAAAAAAAAGTTGCTCATGTAATTCTTTTGATATCTATTAAAAGTATCATTAAAAGTATCTATTAAAAGTAAACAAACATACAATTTGACATATTTGCTCAAATTTAAAGAAAATGGAGTTTATTCAATAGTGAAACTCACTGACTGAATACCACAGGCAACTGTGGTTATTAATGATACTGCTAGTGTCTTTATTTCTGCATATTTGGCTAGTTCCATTCAGCTCCCTTGTAAAAGCAGCCGGGAATCTCTCTTGTTCTGAAGAAAGAAAAAAATCAGGAATTCTTGAAAATCTTGGAATAATGTTGCCTAGAAACAGCTGTTGTAATTCCAAAGCAATACATGATATTTATTTTACTTAATAAATCATTTCTCAGTAACAAAATAGTGATAAACCTCTTCTGTATTATATTTTCAGAATCTTTTTGGCAATAAAAATTCTGTATGTCCACATCCTCAAGTACAGCTTGATGTTAAAAAGTTTGAAAATGAGGAGATAGGCTGTCATTGACTGTTTTTAATGAAATAAAAATAGTTAGAATATTTTTTCACATTTTTGAACTATTGAATGGATTGAATAAACATTATAGTGTTATAGTTACATGGTATCAAAAAGTGAGTATATCAACTAATGAGAATCAGCATATATACTTATTTTTTGCGATTACCTACATGGCATAAGTTGATTTAAAATCAAAATTATTTTATTTACAAAACAGGAATTGTTGATGCACATTTAGCTTTGCATTTGTATTCTATGTTGTCTTAAATAAAAAATAAAGTATATATGCATATCTTTAAGACTAAGAAATTTTAAAATTAAATTACCTAAAAAAAATAATTAAATGTTTAATTAAATGCATCAACCTTGAATTTGAGTTTTAAAACTTAACATACGGGAGGAGTAGAGAGTAGATTGCAAGTCTTTTACGAGATTACTAATAATTTTGCAGTCTAATTGGTATAAATTATAACTGGTCAAACCTTGAATTAAAATGTTTGTGAGGGGCTGAGCAGGAGTCCCCAGCTGCTGTGCACAGGAGCACTGACCAGAGCCCTGCAGCTTTGGTGCAGGTGGGGCCTGATGATAGATTCTGACTGTGTATAACAGTCAGAGGCAGCCATTTAACTTTGCTGTGAACTTGGACCCATGGCCAACTGGCCCCTGTCAGTGAGGATGCCCCTGATGTCAGCAGCGTGATGAGGAGAAAGGGAGGAAAAATTAAACTGAGAAGGTGGCCCAGAAGAGATGAAAGTGGTTGCTGTACTGTGCACCTCCTGTTAGAGAATCTGGGGAAAGCTGTCCCTGAGGGTGGCCCACAAAGAGCACCCATGGTTGAGCAGCAGAGCTCTGATATGCATATCTGTTTTCAGTTCTCTTGTATTTCTGGCTTTGCTATATTATTAGCTTTGTTATAACCTCTTATCTCTAATCTCTCACACTTGGCAAATGCTGTTCACTCAAGTTCAGCACCACCAGCACTGGAATCCAAAAGAAACCCGAAGCTCCTCTAGCGGCTTATCTCAACCCTTCTTAAAAATAGTTAAAATAGTTGTCTTGAGGAATGATATAGGGAGGTTGAGCCTTGAGTTCATTTCAGTGCTGGCAGAGGACTTTTGAGTCCTAAGTTCTTGCCCCTTTGTGGCCTGTTCCTCCCCTCCCCCCCCCCCAAGTTACTAAGTGCCTCTGTTGTTACTAGTTGTACCATTTCTTTTAATCTTTCATGAAACAGGGTTTAAATGCCTCCAAAACTGAAGCTGAAGAACTGGAGAGTGTCATAAAACTTCCATCCAAACCCATCAGTGCCTTTGCTTTTGATAGCAAAGTGCTGTAGGGACCTAAATCCAAACATAGGTGCCCTCCTCATGCTTATCAACTCACGAGTTTTACTGCTATGTTACGATAGCCCTGGTGACTTAGGCTTTTTTAGGCTTTTTTATTGTGTGTTTGAGGGACAGGGTTTTATGGAAAACATGGTGATCTTGTCTCTTCCATTAAAAATTCTACAGAAGGAAAAAGGTGGGATGATGATCATGTTGCTTTTCATGCACCAGTCCATGTTTGTAACATTGTGCCTCCCAGTTATAAAACATCCAAACAGACATTCAAGCCCCAGAAAGGAATAGGGCTTAAGCAGCATTTTTTTCTTCGGAGCTTTTTATTGCCAGCCAAGTACAGGTGTCTCCTGCCTAATGAGCTGAGGGATCCACTGCAAAAGCATATGACATATGTTGTATTTTAAATAGAAAGACTAGAATGCAATACACTTTTAGACTCTTTTTGTACCTGAAATTTAATTTTGCAAGTAATGTAAGTGTATCATAGTGACCAAGGCTTTCCAGAGGTTTTAATGTTAAGTATCAAAAAGAACATATGTCTTACTAGAGTGTGGAGTTATGCAAGTAAGCTATTTTTTTAATATAGTTGCTGGAAAAATAGCTTTTTTTGCTTTTTTCTGCTCTATGGGGGTTTGGATATTGGTACTATTTTGTTGTCCTTGGTGTTTTCTATTTATAGAGCAAAGAACTGGATTACTTAGTAGTGGAAATTTGAAAAGTCCTTGTTATACAGATACTGTAATTTGTAACGGATTAATGTGTTGTGATTGTCTAGATTTACTTTGATCAAAATGTTCTTATTTTTTCTTGCTTTGTGTTTCTCTCAGAAAATTTTAAATATAATCAAAAATACATTTCATATTTCATATTAGATTTTGTCAGACTTGTTCTTTTGAGCTTCGTCTTATGTAATATTTTGACTAGATATATAAGTAATCAGTCTCTTGGCAGAGGTTCAGTTTATATTCTGCTGTTGAGATGTGTTTTTTTTTTCAGTGTGTTATCTGGAAGAGAAAACTTAGCTTTTGATTTTGGAGTATATATGTACTGAAAGAGACAAATTACGTTTTATCTTGTTTCTTATCTTCAGCTTCCTCATGTGTTTGTGAACTGTGTGGAACACTTTACTTCAAGACTTCTTTTAGAAGAAATTCTCATCCAGTTGCAGAACTCCTCTTCTGAGACAACACCAACTTCTCGTGTGCTTTGTGATACTTTCAATGACTTTGTGCGTCTGTTCAAACAAGCTGTTACTAGTCAAGATCTCCAGGATCAAACAGTGTACATTGTAAGTAATTTAATTTTTGTGTTCCACTTTCATTCTGCTTGAGAAAGTGTGAGTAATTATTATCAATAATTTATATGTGAAATTATGCATAATCTATCAGTTTTCATAAAATATCTCCTTCGGCTTTATGCAGAACCAGTTGATGTTAATTAGATCCTTTCAGTTGGTTTACTGGGTTTAGATGTAGTTCTGTGTTCTTCTGTTCTGTTTACATTCTTATATGCAAATACTAGATGACTACCATAACTAATAACTGCCATAAATGATACTGAATATATATCAGTGATAATATTATAAATTTTTTAAACCTAAGGAAGCCTCTATTTGTTTGGTAATTAGGTAATCATGCTCCTCTGCTCCTCTGCTTCTTTGCGAAGAAAATTCAAATACGAGAAAACAAGGAGAGGAAGAAAATTGAAAGTGATTCAAGATGGAAGGCTTAATGATGCCTTCATTTACTATATTTAATCCAGGAATTGAGCATATTGCTTTGCTTTTTTGTAGTCAAACAAGAAGTTCAGAATTATTTTGAAAATTCTTTATTCTGTTTCACTGGTTATAGCTACATGTTTTTCATTTATGATCATGAAAATGATACTGATATCTTTCAATAATGCCACAAGAATGATGCTTATCATTATAATAAGGGTAGGGAATTTCACTAAATCTTTTATTAAATGAGGTTTTACATTCAGATTAATATCTGAATTAAAAATAAATATTTTACATCAGAAAACAATGCTTCATGTTACGCTAAAAATACCATGATTCAAAAAACTAGAAACTAGAAAATAACTACAGAAAGTAAGGCATGAAATACCTTGAAAGGTTCAATTGTATTAGGTAAATAGTTACTAAATCAGAAGTACAAAGTATTTAATTGGTATTTCACTTTTTTCTGCATGGGAACAGACATGAACGGGGGAAATCAATTTATGTGTATTAACCTGTGTCATCTGAATTTATAACATCATGATTTAAATTGAGACTGATGGACAAACTGCATGCTGGTAACATAAACTGGCCAAGTGAATTTATTCTATTTTATTTTGCTATCAAATAATGTAATATTTCAGCCCAATTAATTCAGAGTAAATAAAGATAAATGTTTGCTCTCAAGCAAGGCATTCTAAATGTTTCTCTTAAACCAAGCTTGGGTCTTGAAAGCCTCTGAATATCTGTTTTTTTTTTTTTTTTTTATTCTTACTATGTGAAAAACTGGAGCAGGTGCAGCTTGGGTTCATTCTTACATTTGGGCTACTGAGCACTTTACTCAGGTGTAAACATGCTGTTTTTAATGAAAGTTAGTTCAATTGTAGGATGTGAAGATTTTTATAACAACTAAAGCATAGCAAATCTTTAGTAAAAGTGAAGAATGAGGCAAGGTGCATCTTTAGGCCATTGAGTAGGCTGTTTCTGCCATGTGCTGCAATATTCAACAAAAGATCATATGCTCATGTTTCCCACTTAACTGAAAAAAAAACTTTTATTGAGAACATTCAGTAATTGAATATTACTGAGTCTAATAACCAGTATTTTATTAACAAAATATGAAAACCTTATTTGCAGTCAACTTTGGCTATAGCAGGTCAGTAACTTAAAGATGTCTTCATCTGTGTAATCAGTTATAGTATGAACCAAACACAAATGTTTATATAAAATCATAGCTGTTTTTCTGTGATACTAAAAGAAGTCCCAAAACATGTGAGCTCTGATTAGACATACTGTTGCATCTTTCTGTACAATTTTGAACTACTCTTTTTATAAAATACTTGTTAGTTGACCACATATTCTTTTTCTAAGCAGGAGCAGCTGAAATGATAAATGTCTTAATGCTACAGTGTGGGGAGGAGTTCTAAAATATAATTTTCTAGGGTTCTATAGCATCCTTTTCAACAGCAATAATCCAAAATAAGTAATGAGTTTCAAAACTCAGTTTTATATTGGGGTAAATAAAATATGAAAGAATATGCTTTTTATTTTTTTAAATATTTTCAGTCGTCTGAGAATAAGATTATTTTTACTGGAAGGATAAAAGGATAAGCATTTTTTTTTTTTTTTTTTCTCACATAGACTCTAAAGTTCTGCACACTATGGCAAGACAAGTTTCTCTTAAATCAAAATTAAACTTAATGAATTCCAGATAACAGCTGGGAAAACGGAAGATATTAAGTTGCAGCTCTTATTTCTGAAAAATAATTTCACTGTGGAAAAAGGATGCTCTCTTGCAGTTCTCTTACTGCTCTAACAGCTGAAAGTTCAAGTACACATAAGGATGCTGATTAACATTGTATAGAGAATTAGGTTTTTTGTTTATTTTTTACTTTTCTATTTTTTTCTGAAAGGTACTGGATAGAGCAGAGCAACTAAGGGAAATGGAGGCAAACATCCTGCCAGCATTTCTTAGACTTCAGGAATTGGTAAGTATTTGAAAATGTGTGTTTCCTACACATTGCAAGTAAATTAACATACTGCATCTGTCCAGCTAGGTATAGTGATAATGAAAAGTCATTCTTCAAAGAAAAAAAGTTATGGAGCGTCTTATTTTCTTTTTTTTTCACTAAACAGTCAACTTTCAGGATTGTGGTCTAAACTAGAAAACAAAATAGAATTTGAACATTGGCAGATGATTCTAATACTGTCTCAAATTTAAACACTCCATTTAATGATAATCTTGTTTTACAATGTCCACTATCCCCTGTATTCTTTTGTGGATGTTTCAGATACATAACTATATTTGATAGAATATTTTTGATTTTAAGAGGGATATGAAATGCTTCTGCTCTTCATTAAAATTTTATAATCATTGCCTAAACTCCTCAAAGATAAGTCTCAGGAGGACTATAATCTATAATGAGAAGCTTCCACAGAGCTCCTCTTGGCTTGACATCAAAAAAAAAGAGATAAGCCTTTTCAGAGTCTGTCAGATGTTTGTGTGGGAGTCTACAGTCCATTTCTGAGTCAGCTGCTGAGTCAGGGAGCTCAATCCAAATTCAGTGAGTTCAGCAGTGGTAGCATGAATTTGCAATTCAGGAGACATCTGTTTTCCTCCAGTTTCTTCCATGTGAAATTTCAGATATCCGTGTGATAGCCTTCCTGGCCATCAGTGCATCACCAGCTCTTTGGCTGCTGCTGGGCCTGCAGCTCCGAATGTGCTTTATGATGGCAGACAGTTTTTGCAGTCCTTGTGATTGCAATATAGTGCATTTCTGGCTGCAGTAAAACACTATGTTCTTTCCTCATTTTGAGTGTCATCTATGCTTTCCTCTGTGTGCTCAGGAGGAAAAGCAAGTGCATTCTTTGAAAGTAGATTGAAAGCAAAACCAGGAGCTGGTGATACTTTGAAATATCTGAGCATCTAAATAGAGGATATTACATTTGTTATCTCATATTATCTATTACATTTGTTATCTCATATTATCTCAAGACTTCTGAAAGATATTCTCTTGGATTTCTAGTGATGTTGATTTCTCCATTGGTTTCACTGATGTTTTTAATGCTGTCAAGTGATGCAATTTCTGGCCCTTTTTAGTTGTTCTACCTGTGTTCTGGGGATTGGTACACCCAAACCAGCAACAACCTGTCTGACAGAGACCAAAGGCAGAAAGTTTGGGATTAGGATTGTTGTTCAGGCACTAAATAAATAGCCTAAGAATTATAAATCCTAAAGCACCCTGAAGTTCAAAATTCCCTTCTAAATACGTTAGTCTACTTTCTAAACTGCTGAGGGTCCAGGTACATAAGATGTTGGTTCTGGACTGAAGTGTTTTAAACTGTCATGTGGGTGAAGTTGCTTAGAAATGTAGGGTGTAGAAGCATCACTACTGCATCACTTTTCACATGCTCAGAACAGAAAATTTCATTACTAGTAGCAGATTTTATGGAAGTGGGGGGTTCATCTATGAAAATAGGTTGTAAGACACTTCGCTCCTGTGAGGACTGTGGTAGCAGGTAGTTGGTTTGTTCATACTGGAAGATATATCATGAGTTGAACTGAATGCACCTTAGTCATTTTCTCAGCTAAAATTTTAGGAAGCTTACAGTAGGATCACAGTCAAAAAATCTCCAGAAAAAAAATACCCAGGCAAAATTTTTTTTGACAAAATGAAATTATATTAAAACAGAGTAAGTTAAACAGGAAAGAATATGGGTGGTGTTATTTTGAGAAAAAAATGACTAAACTGGGTACAAGTTTTTTTTCCCAAATTTCACAAAAAGAGAAAACTTTTTTTTTTCCTCTGTTGAGGTGGTTCACACTTCATGTTAGAAATATTATTATATATCAATCAGTAAATGCATTAAGGGCACAATTTCTGGCATGTTCTGTCTAGGAATTTAAATGATAGATTTCAGCATTCTCAGAACTCACAGAAACCTACGTTGAAGCTTTGTGATGTAGAACGAGGGAAGAAGGGCAGTTTTCTAAAATCCAACTGTTCCCACTCACTGAGAAGAATATTTATCTCCTTTTTAGGTGGCACATTTATCTCATGTAAATTCATGGCTGTTTGTTTTTATACATATTCTGCAGTTAAAGAGAAAAGTAACACTTTTTTTTTTTTCACCTCTCTCCAAGTCATTCTTTTGAGTTCGTGTTAGACTTTTTTTGCCTTAAATTTTAAAATTTTGTGTTATTTTGGTATTTTGAAAACTAGTTCTATTGGGGATTACTTACTTTTTTCCTTTTTTCTTACGAGTTGCTTAAATCGTTCTGAAATTTCTTTCTTGAAGAACATTTGAACACATCTTTTTATTTTAATGCTCATCTATTGAAGGGATTTTTTTTCCATATGGAACATATGGGACAACATACTCTGGGCCAGTATGTTCTTGTTAATAGCTTCTTAAAAACGAATATGCTACTATGCATCTGCAAATAGCAAAACAGTTGGAAAAACTACACAATATTGTGTTAGTGGGTTTTTTTGTTTTGTTTTATTTTTAAACCCAACTGGCCTCTAAAATAAAGTAGGAGTAAGTGGTGTTTCAGAACACACACTTTTCTTTGCCTTTTTAACTGCTCCTGAGGTCTCTGCTATAAACCTGGGTTTACAAAGCAAAAAATCTGGGTTACCAAAGCAAAATGCTGTCCTAATTTTGGGTGCAAGGTTGGAAGCCATTTAGTGTTGTTCAGTAGCAGAACTTTATCATCCCAAGTAGCTAAAATGACAACAAAATACCAAGAGATGCAGGGAAATTTCAGATAATTATAAAAATTGTAAGTATATGAGCTTGATTAGGTGAGTTGAAGCCTCTTCACTGTGCTAATAATTTGTATTAAACTCTATGAGTTTTTTGAGGGAAAAAAAAACTTTCTTATTATCTTACCATTGTAAGGTCTCTTTTTCTCTCTTACCCTTCCCTCTTTTTTCCCTCCTTGTAGACTGACAGAAATGTGACGGTTGTGTTGCTCAGTGAAATAGTATGGGAGCTATTCCGCCCCAGTACTGGATGCTTTGAGCCATTGACCTTATATTTTCCAGATTACAGCATAGGTAAAATTAACTTTTTAAATCTTTTAGGGGAGTGAATAATGTTTAGACTCTGTTAACACAATTCAAATGCTTTCTCATATTAGGCACCACTGTGCCTTTTACAGAATTGGATATGTGTAGTAGCTGCTGGAGCAAAACTCTGTGTTCTTGCAAACTTTCCAATGGCCATAAAACATTCTAAAGTAACATGTTGGTTCTTTTTAAAGAATTTGGGGGGGTTGTTTTCAATGAGGCTTATAGGTTTTACTGGTTTCTTGTTTTATTTTGTTTTTGGTTTTGTTTAATTGTAGAATTTGGTCATTTTATGAGGTTGGCTATAAATAAGCAAAAATTAATTGTATCTGAACAGGGCACCTGCAAAAGATCCTGTCTAACAATCATCCTCCAGAATATTCTGCAGATTTCTATGCTGCATACATAAATATTCTGCTTGGTGTCTTCTACATGGTCTGCAGGGACCTCAAAGAACTTCAACATCTGGTGAGAAGGGTTCCTTTAGGCTTTTTGATTATTTTTTTTTCTGTGCACAAAACTCTGAAGAACGTAGATTTGTTGTTGAATATAAACAAAGAGCATGTGTGTTGGATCCAAGTACAGTGTCCCTACAAATGCAAGATCTCATACTAAGGGGTGCAGTTGTTCTGGTGTGCTGAGAGCGCGGCTGCATTTGGAGGCAACACGTGCAGTCCTGCAAATGCATTGTGTTTGGTCCACCCAGCCTGGAACTTCTCCTGGGGATTTTCTGAACTGAGTATTTTCACTTACTGGGATAAGGAGGGGTGCTTGATAAAAGCTTAATGCCTACTGATATTCTGTTGATAAATACAGTAGAGGTTTTGCTGAAACTGGTCCTTTACAAACTTGATTAATGATATTTTGTTTGCAATTCAGTCATAGGAAGTACAAAGTTACTGTTTTACTCTTAAACACTGTGCTTCCCTGTTTTTCAAATTCTTTTTTAGATGTGATTAGGTATTATGTGAATTTGCCCTTGATGCTGCTGTCTTGCTAGCCTGGCCTTCTATACTCCCTAAATACATTTCTGTTGTAATCATTTCCTGGGCTGTTCAGTGTAATCCCGTAACAGTCACCCCTACCATATGAAGGAACAACTTTTTTTAAGTGGTCGCTGATAACCATTGCGTGTTTAAACTTTCTACTGTTTCCTGTGTTTCCTTGTTACTTTACCCAACGTAATTTGAATTTAATGTAAGATTTGGAACATTTTTCTATATTATTTAATAGTGTATTTTCTCCCTTGATTTGCGGCCTTTAAAGGGCTTAAAGTACTCAAGCTGTTACAAAGCAGATTTGTCAAACAGCTTCAAAGAAGCTTAGTATATTAATTTGATTCAAAGATTTAGAGAAGTGAGGACTCACAGAAACACTTTGCAGTATTTCTATTGGAATTAAGAATAAACTGGGTGAGACAAATGTTCCTGAAATACAGTTGTGCCTGAGGAAACAAAAGTACATAGAGTATTTTCTAAAAAAGAAAAATAAGCATATTTTAATAAGTAAATATAATACCAAACAAACAAAGGGAAAAAAAAATCATTTTTACCTGTTATGACCTTTGCATATGAAAAGTTAAATAACACAACCAATTATTAGCTCATTAGATTAGTATTTAAATAAATGTACTTACTAGGTACCAGGAACTTTGTCTCGATGGAAGAACTTGCAGTAATTGTAAAAGTTTGAAGTGATCAGTGTCTTATGGCTAGTCCACTATGCTAAAGGAATGATAAATTAATATTTAAATGTAAAAAGTTTTGGTTTCGTTAATATATTTTCTTCACTGAATCCAAGATAAGTGTGGAAGGAAGGAGGACAGGATGACTGTTTTGTTAGATAAAGATTTTCTGTTAAATGAATATTTATTTCAGTTATGTGTCAACTTCATTGTTTTAAGCATTATGTATATGCACTTCTGTTTTGTTTAGAATCATAGAATGCCTAAGGTTGGAAGGGACCTCTAGAGGTCATCTAGTCCAACCCCGCTGCAGCACCTCTGTGTCTTTCCCTTTCTATGAATGTTGTAATCAGACCCCTGTAGGTCTAATTAGCTTTCGAAGCTATAAAAATGATGGGACTGCCTCTTGCTCTCAGGATTGCTACAGCACAGAATTGCAGAAAACTATTGCATTTCACATTTTTCTTTTTCTGGGAATATTTGTATTGAGCTATGATTAAAAGGGAGAATTGATAGTATTTGTGAATAACCAGTGTTGAACTTAAGTTTGATTTTTCACTTCTTAACAGTAGCAACATAAAACCTGCAAGTAATTTACAGTGAGTGTTGGAACTTTTTAAAAGACTGACTCAAAAAGTAGAGTCTTTATATAATATTCAGGTCACTTTTAAGTTCTGTGCGTTAGCATATGCCCAAGACTTACTTTTGGGTTGTCCATTACACAATAGCATCATACTGCTTATACTTGCAGTACTTCTGCTTTCTGCCCTTTCTGCAAGGGCACTTTCCTTATTTCTGTTGACTTCTGAATCTTGATGCTTTAAATAGATCTTTGGGGCTGAAGGTTTCTGTAGAGATGCTGCTGGTGCTGTCTCCACAGCGAGGGCTAATAGATCGAAGGGAGGGACGAAAGTTCTTCCCTCAGCATTTAAACAAATTAGTACCAGTGAGATAGTCTGAATGTTCTGACTGCATTTCCAGCAGGAAAAAAATAAAAACAACTACTCGTGTCTAAACTTCAGCTTAACTTACCTGTTAACTGCACAAACTTTATATTTAAGTGGGATTGCTCAAATCTGATGAGCGAGAAATACTAAGTAGAGAGATGTGCACTTGAATTGATCTGCATATCACAATAATTCCATCAACTTTAAGCATACTAGTTGTGTGTTTGGGA
Source organism: Crypturellus undulatus (assembly GCA_013389825.1). NCBI lineage: Eukaryota > Metazoa > Chordata > Aves > Tinamiformes > Tinamidae > Crypturellus > Crypturellus undulatus. Next base: position 1,133,868 of record VWPW01028647.1, on the reverse strand, counting down.
AATACTAAAATATGAAAAGTTTTATAAAATTGGATCTAAATTCTTTTGGTCCATGAGAAACCTCTTCTGGATAAGGTAATGATAGAAAAATACCAGTATCTATAAACTCTGAACAGCTCTATAGGGCCTACTATAGACTCCAAATATTTATGCTATTGTACACAATAGCATAATTTCAAAATATATTATAATAAAATTTGTATCTGGAAATTACTGCCTTAAGTGCTGAATATTAACTTGGAGGACTGTAAAGCGTAGTATGCTGGACAAAAGGAGAGTAAACTGTGGAGATTGTTATTTTACACTTCTATGTATTATTGGCTCTATTGGTTTATTCATTGTTGGAGAAAAGTCTGAATTAGATTTGTAACCTCACCAAAAATCCCAGCTTTATCTGAGACAACAGAAGACTACTTGAATGTGGAATTTGTTAGTAGCTTTCTTTTAATTATTATTATTTCTGTTTGTAATTATCTTTGAACACGCTGAACTGCTTCTGGATTGAAAAGTTTGGTTTGAAAATGGATGAAGGAAATCAAAAAATATCTGAAAATATTTATTCCATTTATGATGTTTAATTATTATGCTAATTAAAAATAAAAAGACAACCTTTGAGTCGAGCATACAAATTTTTCTGAGACCAAAGCCAAGTAATGTAATGATAGGTTACTGCTGTTTGATTTGCATCCACAGAAATGATGTGATGTTTCACAGTGCAATGTTTGGAAGCGAAGCAATATAATTACTTACTGAAAAATAATTATTTGGTTTTACAAAGGGAAGACTTGTGCTATGTGTTATTTTCTATAGATCAAAGGCATAGCACCTTGTTAATATCATGTTCTTTTTACTTTCTGTAGGCAGCACTGAATTTTTCTAAGTACTGCGAGCCCGTGGTCAGAGGAGAAGGTAAGTAATTGTCCTTGATTAGAGTGGTAAGTAATTGTCCTTAATTTGAGTGTAAGAGTGTTTCTGGACAGTGGCCAGGGCTTTGTGTTGACCTCATTGCACCCAGCAGGCAGCGTTTCCCCCAGTGCCGATCAATACANTAATTGTCCTTGATTAGAGTGATAAGTAATTGTCCTTAATTTGAGTGTAAGAGTGTTTCTGGACAGCGGCCAGGGCTTTGTGTTGACCTCATTCCTGTGCTCACAGTGAGAGAGCTTTGCCAGTTGCACCCAGCAGGCAGCGTTTGCCCCAGTGCCAATCAATACATTTGCTGATACTTTTTTATAGAAATAAGAAGGAAGTATTGTGAAATTTGCTTCTCCCTTGTAAAACTATCTCATTCCACTACCGGTGCCTCTGGGAATTGACAAACCAAGGTATTTTTCTGTTCAGGCTAATAGGAGAAAACAAGGGCAGAAGTTTTGGTAAAGTGTCTTCAAGTAAAGGCAGAGAAACATCCTTGGGTGGTGATGTTGCCTGCAAACGGGTGGTGGTGGTGCTGGCGTGTCACTGGAATACGGCATTTCGGAGTCAGAGTGTTTCGGAGTCAAGCGATTATTTCTTGCCTGTGCATGTTGAAGATAGAGATTTGGTGTTCCATAAATTAAACATTTAACAGAATTGATTCTGACTTGGTGCAGCAAGCGAACGTGACACCCGCAAACTCTGGAAAAATATTGAACCTCATTTGAAGAAGGCAATGCAGACTGTTTATCTCCGGGAAATATCCAGGTAAACCCCCTCCCCTGTTTTATTTATTTATTTTTTTAACTTTATCAGGGTTCCTCCCTAAACATTTACTTAAAATCTCAAATAAATTTCATGGGGAGTGTTTCTTTTTAGCAAGACAGAACATCTTGTGCTCTTTAAACACATTACTTTCTTGCCATATAATGGTACAAATAGGGTTCCTTAGGAAGGAAATATTTGAACAAAGCTATGTTTGAGCCCTATAAAGTTATTAAATAAGTAAATCACAGAAGCAGGATATTTTCAGTAAAGATCATGCAGACAGATGAGCCTTGTCATGTGTGGAATTGTTAAGTGTGGGAATGCAGCATCAAAATACATAGTGAAAACACGCAAAGCTGTTTGTGAATTGCTAATGGGATGAGTTTCTCATTAGTATAGTTTTAGATTCTTTAATTTTACCTTGCCAGGATGTTAGAAAAAAGATTGTATTTTCTTTTTCTTAATGGTAATAAAAGACTCAGGCTTAATTTCTTTTCCATTTTTAATATTTGTGATTCTGATGTTATACCATGTAAGTAGAGACAGTCCATTAATACTCAATTTCTCTGTCTTGATTCAAGCATGATGATTTCTTCCCTTTGAATGTGATTTAGACTATAGAATATTCTGGTAACTGAAGCTGGAAGTGTAGTAAAAGTCTTTGCTAGATTCTTTGGAAAAGGGATTACCCTTTCAAAAAGATAATTGATTTCCCTCCCGGTGAGTTAGCCTTCACTCTATAATGAGGTGTCTTTTTGTTTGCTTTAAACATGTATTTACAGTAAGTATTGATCATCATTACACAGTTCAGTCAGGATCTTCCTAACTTTTTATATTCTGTAATTAACTTACCTAATTAGGGTGTTATATACAGTATGTTGTAAAACAACTTAGGAGTATTTTCTTATTATAAATTTGAGCTTTCTTCATAAAAATCTAGGATTTGATCTACATTTTAAATACTTGGGGAATTAAAACAGCTATATCATTTTTTTCTGGCCACATAACTGTAATTACTCTGAGGGTTTCTTCAGTTATAAAATGTGGCAAGAGAACTTTTTTATCAGCTCTTCTGCTGCTGAAACTGAGATGAAAATGAAACTTTTTCTCTGCTTATGAGAAAGATATTGGATAAAAACTTTGTTCATTGATAATTTGGTTGCTCGGTCATTAGGGCTATGTCAGTTCTCATTAATCTTATGGGTCAGGGCTGATAAAAATATATTACATGAAAAGTAAGTCAGAGGGATTTAACTGAGACACTGTGCATGAAGATCTCCATGAATCAGTGGTGCTTTAACAAAAAAGTTTGCTTTCTTCTCCAGCCCTGAGTGCTGTCTGAATAGGTGAAATAAAACCAGGACATTTCTAACCATGTTGTTGGAAGCTTCAAAATGCACTTTTTCCAACTGGCAGGGAAGCACCAAACTATTTGCAGTTATTTGTTTCTGCTGAAAAAATACTTATTTTCATGTCTCCAGAGAAGTACAACAAAGAGTAAAGTTTTTAGTGTTTACTTAGACTTCAGAATTTCATTATGACCTAATTATAACATTGTGAGATAAAAAAAATAAAAGCTATTAGTGTTTCTTTAATTCTGCATTGTTCTTGCAACTTGAAAGATTGAATACTTGCTAACTGGTGAGGGTTGGGGGAAAAAAGAATGCTATTTGACGATTTACTTGAATATTCAATATTTTATTTTACTCTATATTAGGATATACAAATAAAAGTATTTTCCTCAAATATGCCTAAGTGTCAAGAAAGTGTAGACTTTATGCACAATATAGTAAGATGTAAGATTTTTTAATTATTATTTTAATAGCTGTATTGTACACTGTGCTATAAAGTTAAAATAGATGGATACTAACTGGGTAGTTTTCACTAAAAGAGAGTTTTATCTAGGAATAGCATAGACATCACAAATACTTGTGTTACCTTTCAGCTCGCAGTGGGAACGCTTACAGCAGGATGATGGAGATCCCGGGCAATTGAAAGGTATCAGCTAGAGCAAACTCTGCATGGACTTGTAATGTAAAATATGTACTTTTCAGATTGATTTTCTTGCTGTAATCTGATAACATGTGAGTGAAATCTATACAAACTAGACTGCCTATTAGCATTGAATTTCTGTCTAGGGAAATGAGATTTTTTTTCAGATGACTTTCTCCAAAGGGCACTATTGTCTTTTCCCTTGTCTCTTACAGCCCAATGTGGGCAAAATCAACTTTCCATAAAATTATTATTCTCATGTGAGAATACTCAAGTGTGTATCTATAAAATTCTCAAGGGTAAGGAATGTTTGAGTTGCCTGAATGTGAAAAAGGCAGTAATAAACCCGATCATAGAATCATTATGGTGAGAAAAGACCGTCAATACTGTCAGTTCCACCTGTAAGCCTATCACCCCATGCGTGCTAAACCGTGTCCCTAAGTACTTCATCTACAGAGTTCTTGAACACTGCCAGGGATGAGGACTCCACTGCTTCCTGGCACAGCCTGTTCCAGTGCTTCAGCACTTTTCCCATGTAGAAATTTTTCCTGATATCCAGTCTGAACCTCCCCAGCACAACTTGAGGCCGTTTCCTCCTGTCCTATCCATAGTTATTCTGGAGAGGAGACCGACTCTCGCCTTGGTACAGCCTCCTTTCATGTAGTTGTAGAGGGCGATAGGGTCTCCCCTGAGGCTCCTCCAGACTAAATAGCCCCGGCTTCCTCAGCCCCTCCTCGTAAGGTCTCTGCTCCAGCCCCTTCCCCAGCTTCGCTGCCCTTCTCTGGATGTGCTCCAGCACCTCCATGTCCTTCGTGTAGCGAGAGGCCCAAAACTGAACACAGTGTTTGAGGGGCAACCTCACAAGTGCTGAGTGCAGGGGGACGGTCACTGCCCTGGTCCTGCGGCCCCACGGTCCTGACACAGGGCAGGACCTTCTCAGCCACCTGGGCACCTGCTGGCTCCTGTTCAGCTGACTGCCGACCAGCTCCCCCAGATCCTGTTCTACTGCACAGCTCTGCAGCCACCCTGCCCTAAGGATGCAGCTTGCTGGCTTAGCACGTTCCTAAACATGGGATGTGTGTCCTTGCTCGTTGGTGAAGGAATTGGCCAAATTGCAAGAACTCTCTTTCTGAGCATTCCTTAAAGCAGAACAGCTTTGGGGATTTTACGCTCTGAAGAGGACTGTGTCTGTTAGCATTCATTTACACAGTAGGAAGGATTACTGAATCATAGCTCAAGTGTTAATCAGGTTTTAATGTGGGGGACACTTTTTACATATTATCTACCATGATAAGTAACTTATTCATTAGATTAAATAACCACCTTTTTAAAAACTGTCTATTAAGATAATTGTGGTCATTGGGGTATGTATCCTGTATTTGCTTTATAATTGATATTTCTTCTTCACTGTTGACCAAAGGAGCTTGATTCAAAGCATTCTTATTAAATTCTTTCCCTCCCTACCCAGATGACCATGAAATACTTTTGCAGCTAACAGCTACCAAAAGAGAGATTTTATTCAAAATAAATTTTCTTGGGTTTTAGATGTATGCAGCGGGAAAAAAATGTTGTTACCATTTCTTAATAATGTTGTATTTAAAAAGCCATGGTAATAAATTGTACTAATTATAATTAATCCAATTTTTCTGTGCATAATGCTAATATTGTCAGATCAAAAAAAAAAAAAAGCCGCAGGCATTTCTGTATTAAGATTAACTGTCTATAGGTAGGTCTCTTTAATTTGGTATTGCATTTTGTAATTAACGTGCAGTACCAAACATTCTCTTGATTGTAAATGAAAGCCCAAATTGCAGGTTCTCTTGTCAGAAACTCATCTAGGATGCTTCTTGTCATACTAAGGGCTCTGAATCTAGTTTTAACTTTAAAATATTTAACACCTTGATCTTTGTTTGCTGATGTTTGTGAATTAAAGCATGAAAGTGACGCTGCTTCACAGAACAAAATATAATTCAAGTGAAAACTTGTCACAAAAGAGACCTTTTGGGGTTCTCCCTAGTTACACAACTGATGAAATAAGGTGGCTTGATCATCCTAATCTTGTGCGTAAGTTGTGTGGAAGAAGCAACTGCAGTGATCAGAGTGGGTCAAACATAAAAGAAAAACCTACAAAGTAAAAGTGAAAAAAGGAAGATACTCAGTAGACTATATTTCTTATATGCTTGTAAAATGTGACAATTTAATAATTACAGACTATACATATATCAGATTAAATTGCCCAGATGGGGATTAACATTTTGAAAACACTTCTGTAGGAAATAAGAGTCTCTGAAAACGATGAGATGCTGAACTGCTGCTCAGAAATTGTGCAGTAGTGGTGGTTCTTCCTGCTCTGTGATTCGTGTGTTGAACTGTCTGACACAGGTTATAGCAGCCTGCAGGTCAGATCTTGGAAGAGAGCTTTGCAATGGTATTTAAATACTACTCTATTTGCCATCCAAATTACCTTAAATGAAAATGCTGCAAATATTACACATAGGGAGATCACAGCTTAGTGATTTATGAATCTCTGATGATTAAATATAGCTTCTGAGAAAAGGCCAGAAGGGATTTAGAGCACTAATTTTATTTTGTTTGAAGAGTCACAGGTACATATCATCGTTCCTTGCCCCTGTACTGATTATTTTTCTGTGGTAACAGGATTATAGTAAGAATATGATTTACAGGAATACATCAGGAAAAATGCATATAGACTCGGGGAAATGGTATTCAGGGAAGTCTAATGTTGAACTGGAGTGGATTTCAGGACTCATAAAATGCTTTTTAATTTTATAGGACTTTCTGCACATGCACACGTGGAACTTCCTTACTACTCCAAATTCCTTCTGATAGCTGCCTACCTTGCCTCCTACAATCCTGTTAGGACAGACAAGAGGTTCTTTCTTAAGGTAATGGGTATGGCTTTTGTTTTGTTTTCTTTTTCTGGATTCTTACAGAATGCTTTTTCCAATTAAAAACTCTTAGCAGTTCATTTTGAAATCTGTGAGTAGCTTATTGAATTTGATCCTAAGTTTGTCTGTGAATCACATAATATAATTGGTAATGGTTAGTTGGTTGTGTTTAATAAAACCTCCTTGTTCTTCAGGCCAAACCATGCATAATATTGATAAAACAGAAGGATTGTGCCTTGTGTTTGTGAGTTGATATTGCTCTTTCCTGATGATTTTAGTCAAGTGTCTGTAGCATCCTTGGGTGTAAACCACATTTGAATTTTAGAGGAAGATGCAAAGTACAACAGTTCATTTCACTGAGTTCACCTTTAATGAAGTAAAAAGACATAGCACTTTTATTATCTTATTTATACAGCTTTAAGCTTTTGAAACAAAAACCTACAAATAATTGCTTTTGCAGAAGATATGGTCCCATTAGCAAGCACTTTTTATACTAAAGTAGATATAGCGCATGTTTTAGAATTAATAAATTCACTTTCTATATCAGACTGTGGACTGAGCCTCTTTCTTTTTTCCTGTAGTTTTTTGCCATGTACAAATTGACTTTTTTTTTTCCTTTTTTTTTTTTTTTTTTTTTTTTTCTTTCTTTCTTTTACTCTTTGGACTACATCTTGGTCATGCTGCAAATAAGTGCTATGGTGCTTCTCTTTGTAGTTTGAGTCCCAAACCTTGCCAAAGATCTGAATATTCCTGCAAGTCTACCTTCCTGCATTTTTTAGAGGCTCAGGAAATTCATTCGTCATATTTTCTATGTGTTTTACCAACTTTAAGATATTCCACATTATTACAGTGTATTCATGTGTCTGTGTGTACAAATGTATGGTGTTCATGGCAGAGAAGAGTGAACAATTGGAAAAGAACAAGAGGTGAGAGGTTTGCAAGAAAGAATATGCTTATTGAAAAAGTTCCCTCAAAGAAAAAGTTGTAAATAGCCATTTTTAGAAGGTTTTGGTAGTATGCTTTACTGACTTGATTCTTGTGGGTTTCCTGTTTCTTTGAGTTCCAAGATCGATTTTGCTCAACTTTTTCCTTAGTCTGTTTTTAGCAAGTAAAATTCTTGCAAAGAAACTGCTCTTACTGAGTGAAAAGGTTGTCCTTAAAGAGATCATGTCAATCTTCTTTCATTACAAGTTATCCCGCATTCTTTTCAAGAAAGGACTAGAGAGAAAGGCTCACAGTAGGATCATACCAGAAACATAAAATTAGTTAAAACTAATAACATGCTAGTATAGCCTTACTAGAAACTACAAAGAGAAATAATGGAGGTGTAAGAAAGCAGAACCAAAATAGCATGCTATCATAAGGCATATAATGCACAATTCTTTGATTTTTTTTTTTTTTTTTGATTCTGTCATCACTAAAGAATGAACAAAGTATTTTGTATATCACAGTTGACTCTTGTCTTTTATTGTTTACAGCATCATGGGAAAATTAAGAAGACCAACTTTATGAAGAAACATGAAAAGGTACATATTTTATCTTTCTGTTCTGAGATAAAGGGTTCAAGATTTTTCCTCTTCTGTTATGCTAGTTTATTGCTTTGTTTTGCCTCTTGTATGCTTGACTGTAGAAAAAAAATGTATTTTGTGAAGTAACCAGTTCTAGTGCATTTGTTTATTTGATAATAATTTGTGTGATGCTTATGTTTGTGCTTGATTGGATTTAAACTGTAGCATTAATTTGTCTTCTAGAGCCGTATTTTTTTATCACTAAATTAGCAATAAAGCTAATTAAACAGCCTCATAAGTGGTAGAACCAGATCTCAGAATTTCTCTCAGGGCTATTAGAGGTGATTAACAGGTTTGGTTTGTCATAACAATAGCAGCAATTAGATGACTAACAGTTTTGAGAATCAAGTCACTTTAATTCCTAAAGAGGCAGTGAAATATTGGAGCTTAAATTCAGATTTTGTGGATTGGAAACTCTGCAGTCCTATGTGTTGTTTATGGAGAAAGAATAAGGTGCTCAGAAATGGTGCTATTCCATCAGACTAACTAAACATTTAATGGATATAACTAAACATCATTGATTTCGGTGGAACTGCAGGCTGACAGAAGCCTGATTTACTAGGAAGAGCAAACGCTTATCTTACGTTTATTTATAATAACTTGTTGATTTATTTTCAACAGAATATGTTCACCTAAAAGTAGACTTGTAGACTGTCATACTACAGTTTTGCAGTGAAAGAAGTTGAAATACAGGGATAGAGGATGACATATCTAATGTTTTGAGTAAAGACTCATTTTCTTCCAGTTGTCTCGATCCATGCTCATGTCATGTGTGTATATCAGTATACAAAAGTGGTATAAAACTATACTCAGAAAAACTTGTTTAAAATCAAATTTATAGATCAAATTCATCTAATTCAAGGTAGCTATAGAAGCTGTTGGGCTTGTATAGACAGTGCAGAGCAGGTTGTCGCAGGCAGAGGGGAGTGTAGGGTGTGATTCCTCTCAGCTTGAGCAGGTTCCACTTAGGCAGAAGAATCACCCCATCGACTCTATTGATTAGATTCTGCTGCCTGTAATGGGAGCTTATAAAACTGGTTTGGTTGTGCATTGTACTTGGCAGGGAGCTAACATTAGGTGAAATAAATCCTACCTTAAAAGTTTAGGTACAACCAGCCTAAAAATCTGCTTCTTCATTCTCAACTCCTTGTTCAGTCTGGAGTCTAATACTTCCTTATCACAAAAAGTAAATCTTATAAATGCCTCAAGACAATGCCTTTATTGTTCCATTAATTGTCCTCTTGCTGACAAGGGCAGAATTTGCTGGGTCTCCTCACGTGGTTGATCCAAAACAATGTTTTGGCAGGGTAGTGACAAGTGATTTGAGATGTCTTCCCTGGGGAAGCTACTTTTTCAGAATGAGGGGGCTGTCCCGGGGGTCAGTCCCCAGTAGATCACATTTTTTGCTGTTTTTTTTTTTTCCCTTTTTTTTTTTTTTCTTCTCTTGAAAGAGAGTCTAACATACCTGCCTCAGTTCTAACAGAGGATTCATCAGAATATCTGGCTTACAACGTGAGATGTTTTGCTTAACAACCAGGGAAGTTAAGATCTGCTTCTACTCAAAAAAAAAAAGTGTGTGTGTGAGTTCCGTTTTTACCACTAGATAAAAAGATTGAAAATTCAGCGAAAGAACTTGCTCTCTTTTGTGCAGGTAATTAAGTTGGGGTTAAGCTTTTACTCTCCAAAGAACACTTCTGATTTTTGTTCTTGTTTAAGAAATTTGGCAGTGTGAATACGTGGCTCAAGTTGTGGGACTGTTAAAGACTTAGGCCAGTTAAACGGTGGGAGCACAGGACCCTGTAGGTAAAGGCACAAACACCAGTAGTGCCAACTGGTGAAAAGTCATGTTAAACTAAACGTGGAGGAGAACTTTCTTTAATTAAAGTGAGATGAAGGGTCCCTTGGATTTTATAAAATTCTTTTTCAGTGTTACTCTGCCTTAACTCCTTGCAGAAGTTTCTTATGGACCTAATTCTTTACAGCTGTTGGTGTGGAGATGTTTCTAAACTATGCCCATTCTTATGGGTGTTCATTTCTGCTTAGGAATTCTAATAAAATATAACTTCTGGAAGAAGCACTTCAGTATTATTTAACTATTCTCGCTTTTCCTCAAGAACAATTTCTAAAAGTAATTTGAAAATTCAAAACATTATTCCACAAACTCAGAGAGGTGTTAGTGGCAAGAACAAGAAATTTGTGAAATAACTGTATCTTAAAGTAACTCCACGCTAGCTCTGCTTGCTAGCTGCTCGGCAGGGACCCAATGTATATTTGTTCCCTTTTTAATTGTATAACAATGAATATGCTTCACAGTTTGGGCATGTTTAGAAACAGAAGTGCAATCCATAGCTTATACCATGCTTGTATTCTGGATTAGATTTTTGTGTTGAAGTAGATTATATTTATCCGTAAATAAGTTTTCAGTAATGTTTTGACCACGTATTTCCAAAAATTTCCATTTTTCTTAATATGTTAATATGTTTTCCATATTTTTTAACCAAGGGATAGATGTGAGGACACCTCCTGGATTTTAAAAGCTGAAACATGCACTGCAAGTGGCTTTTTGTTTAGCAGAAGAAATGAGTTGTGTTTTACTGATAACTGTTGGCACTGCGGGAGTGCTGGGTGGTGTGTCTGAGATGTCCTTTCTCCACATCACTGTGAAACAAACTTTCTCTTTGAATTTTTTCTTTAATCTTGCCTGTACTGCTGGAAGAATCAGTTAATGTATTCTGCAAAAACAGAAGGTGAATGCGTCAAAGTAGAGAGAATGAAATAAAAACTTAAAAGGAAACAAGTAATTCTTGCATCAGAACTGTCAGCCTGGGCCATAACTAAATCACTGTAGTCCGAAAAGCCTGCAGGGAGCAGAGTCTGATACCGCCCAATTCTGCTCTGAACTGCATTTCTCCTTTGTAGGAGATTATTATTTAGAACATATTTAACCTTGCAAATCAGGAATTTAATTCCTGTTAAATTCATTTTACTACACAGAGTAGTCTGTAATAGCCAGAGCATCCACTAGTGTCAGCTGAGTTGTAAAGAAGTTTTAGTCCAACACTGGAGGAGTTCTGAGAAGGGTCTAGCTTGATTACCTGTACTCCCCCAATGAGGATTAAATTTCACTGTAAATTCAGAATCTAGTAAAACATTTCTGTAAGAAATTGTGATTGCTTCTGTATGCGTTACTTTGTCACTAATTCTTTTTAAAGCAGACTTTAAGATCAGGAAATAATTATGCTAAACTCTACATTCTGGTAGAGAAGAATGTCCATATCTGGACTCATTAAATTTTCAACAAACGTTAGAGGTTTTCTTGCTTAGTTTTGCGGGTTTGTGGGTGTTTCTTTTTTTTTTTTTTTTGTAAATCAGGTTGCTGCAGGGTTAGTCTTAACCTCTTACCATATTGATAGGCATTAGAGTTCTCTTGCAACCTTCCCTGCAGGTACTTTCCATCAGCACCTGTGTTGACTGCTGACGCTGATTTTATATTCATTAATTTAGATGTCTAGAGATCATTACAGATTCTTGGATAGGCTCCTACTTAGAAAAAAAAAAAAACTAAGTAACTATAGTCTTTTAGCAGTAGTTTTTAGTACAACTTTTACCAATGATTTCAGCACAGTACTCAGAGGAGCCAGTGTATTTCCTGACTACAGAGCTAATCCTGCTCCCCAGGAGAAGCTGCAGGCTTTAGATGCAACATAGGACAAGCAATTACAGGACTCTTGTGAGCGTTGTGCTATGAGCATCCTCGGTTTTTGAAGGTGTTAAAGTAGGAGATATGATACTGAATTTATTCATATCCATGGAAAGTAGATACAGATTTGGCAGTTGAAAATTAGAGCTCTGATGCACTAGAACAGACCTCTCTCTTCTGGTAGAATCTTCTCTTAATGTAATTCTCCTCAAAATATTCATGCTAGAAACACGTTTGTGTTTGGGAAGCCAAACACACAAAAGAGTTATTCTAAAAATGTTTGATGCTTTTATAGATTTTTAAATGATACTGTTTTATGTACCCTGTTGTAGGTGCTTTTGGATTATAGGCAGGCTATAGACAGTAGAATAAATCTAAACCTTTATGTCTTCACTAGCAATTCTGGGTGCTTTTAGGATGTCTGACCTGCCTTACCATTGATAAACTGTGAGCAAACCTTGAGAATACTATAAAATATAGTTTTTCTTCTTTAATCCTTGGACAGGAAAAGGTAATTCATAGGACAAACATATCTATAAATCTGGTGGCAGATAGGAAATTTGGCTCCAGGTTCTCTGTTACAGCTCAGAATGTTCTTACTTATTATGCATTGTGCAGTTTGGACTCTTGCCATGGTAGAGCTGTATATCTGTATCATTATATTGATCAATGAGCATATATTCAGTGTTTTCTATGATATATAAGTAGGCTTTAAGAAAGAATACTGTGAATTATAATGCCTCCCCAGAGACTAAAACTATGTGAGGATGGCATCTTGTGGTACTCCAGAAAAATCTGTTGAATGTTACTCTTGATTTCTATTGCAGACCAGCAATCATCTCCTTGGGCCAAAGCCATTCCCCCTGGACAGATTGTTAGCGATATTATATAGTATTGTGGACAACAGAGTTGCTCCAACTGCAAATATATTTTCCCAGGTAAATGTATACTTATTTTCTTTATTTCCTTCTTACTTTCCAGGATTCATGAAAAGATTTTACATTGTATTTGGTGAGTCACCGTTCTTATTAAATGTTACAAAAAAAAACACATGCCAGTAATTTAAGTCTAATGTTCAGGATAATGTTCTTCTGTATTATTAGCTATGAATTTAGTTTTATATGTGTGTGATGGTCTGAAACTTCCTAATAGCTAATATTTTTCCTGCTCCTGGAGTGCAGTCCATGCTGATGAGTTCCATGGTTTCTGATGGAAATCTGTTAGCCAACTTATATTTCAAGTTATGAGTTTAAGTGTTCACACTCCAGCGTGCTAAACTAGGCACCTTATAATGCGTAGTTTAATAATATAATGGTCAAGAGAAAACCAGAGGGGTTAGTTGTTTGGAGGTGAAAGCACTTTCCCATGATATACCCATCTTAAGGGTATTTGTACCTGCTCTAAGTGCTCATTTGCACTCTAAGAAGAGTCTGAATGCCACATTTCACTAGATGGCAGCATAACTATGGTTTTGAGTGAAATTCAGTAAATCCAAACTTTTCATCTGGAGTTCTGGGTTTCTCAAGTGTAATTACGTATTCTGTGTAAGTAAAGATAGTTTCCTGTAGTCAGCTTTATTCTTTTATCTTTCATGTCTGTTTTGAGGGATTTTCATTTCTTTTTGCCCTCCAGTTGCACTCAACTTCTGTTTATAGAAGCATTTTCTAGAAAAACATGCTCAAGATACCTCAAGAGTGTTGCTAATGTTGCTAGTGCTCTAATCATTCATCATAGCTTACATAAACATCTAAGTTTGCAGAATTTGTCTTCCGTATTTGCAGATCACTGCATCACAAATAGACACACCTTCTAACTGAAAAATACAGGACCTAAAGTATCGTGGCACTGCATTTAATCAATGATATATGAACATCTTTGTTGTTAATAGTGGTTGGGACTCGGTTGCTTTATGGATGGAGTGGAGAGCTATCCAGTAGCCTCTTTTCAATTAATGTTTTCTCTCAAGCTCCTTTAGTTAAAGGTCATTGTATGATCTGGCAACTCTCAGAGGTAACCTGGGATAATTGCTTTAGTGTGAATGTTGTATTGATCTTTTAATTCAGTGTATTACTACAGTGCTCAGATTGGAAAGACAAAAAGATATTTTCTTGTTCCATGAGTAGAGCTTGTATCAACAGGAGCAGAACTGGCTTTACTCCAGTAGGAAATGAAAAGGAGCCCCGTGAGATGTATCGGAACAGCGTTGAGATTGTTTTCATTTGGTCCAGTTATGCCCATGATCTACCACATACATAGACATTTACTGTATCAAGCCTTTCTTTCTAAGTGTTTGAAGCCAGATCTCGCTGTGTGCTTGAACAGGAGCTTTTCTGAGTTTCAAGGAGCAAACTGAAGTTTGGATTGATCATTTATGCAGGTAATGTGAAAGTGAGTGACAACAGTGAGGAGCATTAAACAGTAAAATTTATAAGTAGAGTATTAGCTTTATTTATTGGTTTGCAATCATTTTCAGAAAGCTGTGAGTACATTTACCAGCTTAAACCTTATGTGGTTATGTAACAGTTTTACTCGATATTTTCAAAATTAGTTAGTCTTCCTATGTAACACTCTGATTTTTAAATACAGCCAAGAGAACAACTGTTGCTATTCCAATACAGTTAGGCAGCACTGAAGACATACAGCGTCGTGTAAAAGTACATTGTGTGCAATTCCCACTTCTATTCTTGTCAATTAAATTGCAGAATGAAAATTTCAAGTATTTCTGTTAATTTAGAGTGCACACTAGATGGCAGTATTATCTAACAATAGCTGTAATGCTTTTTTTCTTTTGAATATATCCAGTTATTGATCTATAAGGATACAATAAAAAGGATGTATTAAGCCTAGCACAGGTTACCACAAAGAAGTTGAGATGAATCTGTTGATATCAAAATAAAATATTGTAAATGATGACTTTTTTTGCTTTGATTTTTTTCCAATTCTTAAAATAATTCTTTGTTATCCTTAACGTGAAATTCTTGAACTGTCCAATGTAAAATAACATAAAACGTAACAGTTTAAAATAAATTTCAGAAATAGTATTTAAGCTAGCATTAATATTTAACTTTTTTGTTTTCTTGAATACTGCAAATATATTTTACGTTCCACTGTGATATTAGTTATTCTCTAAATGTATATTAAAAAAAAAAAAAGCTTAGGAGCAGTATTACATTTTTGATTAAGTACTGCAGGATTTTATTTTCTTGTTTACATATGCTATATTGATGTATTCATGGAAATTACTCTTGAAACTGTCTTGTACACAGTTTATTTTATGTCAATATTTGACTTCTTGACTGATTCAGCTCATCACTTCCACTGATTCAGCTGATTCAATAATCATTTTGTGATTCAACAATCTGAGTCAACTGATTCAACACTCCTTTTATTGAACTCTTTCATTTGTAGTCTTAGAAGCTGTACTGAGCCAAATACGATGTTCATTCTCCCATGTACTCTCAGAAAATAGCCCACTCCAGCTCTAAAACTGATTAACAATCTCAGTAAAGATTCAAGAAGTATTAGATCTGTCACTCTGCCAATTTATTCTTATCACCCTTATTTGAGGGTGACAGAGCACTGGAACAGGCTGCCCAGAGAGGTTGTGGAGTCTCCTTCTCTGGAGATCTTCAAGACCCGCTTGGGTGCTGTCCTGTGCCACGTGCTCTGGGTGGCCCTGTGTGTGCAGGGGGGTTGGACTAGATGACCTCTAGAGGTCCCTTCCAACCTTAGGCATTCTATGATTCATTCTATGATTCTATGATTGTTTCCATGTGTAGTTTTCTGCCACAAAAATTCTGCTTACTAGCTTTTCAAGATAAAACTTTTGCATTAATAAGTAGTATTCTGTTAATGCACTAGGATTTATTAAAAATACTTCATTTGTGCAATATAAAATCTCATCATATTTGAATCTTCATTTAATTTTTGCTTTCTAGTGAGGATTAGTCCTTAAAGTGGTCTTATGTTTTATTCAAATAAAAAGTGAATGTCTTCCTTTCAGAAGGCTGATCTTTACGGTTAATACAAGACTAAGTTTTTCCTGCGGTAAATTGGTTTACAGCAGCAATCAGTTACATCATTCTTTTTTTTTTTTTCCTCACCCCTTAGTACAGGGGAGTAGCATCACCCTCTTTCCTCCCCTCTTTCCTCCCCGTGTAAACTGAACTTTTCCAGATGCAAACTCTCAATTACCACTTGGAAAGTTGAAGCTTCTGGGTTTTATGTCATGTTTTGAATTAAAAATAAATAAATAAAAAGCCATTTTGGGGTGTAGAAATGTTTGAGAGGGATTTAAAAAGAGATATTTCCTTTTGTAGAATATTGATGTTAGTATGTATAGTACATAATACGTATGGATACATATTCACATGTGTTTTCAGTGCTTGAGAAGTTTTCTCTATCAGAAAATTCATTGATTTCTTGGTAGTTCTAATTGGTCAGTTACTGTTTTTAACACACTTGTGGGTTACTGTTCCCTGTCACAGAATTTGTTTGAATTTTACTGTTTTATTTATTTTTGATTTTTTTTTTAACAAAGAGATAATGGAACTTTTTTTTTTTAAATTTTTTTACTTCTGTAACCATTTAAAGGGTAAAATATTTAAATGTTTTTTCTTTAGACGCCCTTTTGTGTAGTAGTTGAACAGGTTACCTGCCAATGTGATAGAGCTCTGTTGAAAGTGCCCCAAACCTGAGGCGTGTGGTGTGCTCCCAGCTGGAGGGAGCTAGAGGAGCATCTTTTCATTTCAAAATAAAAATAAAAAAAATCCTTTACCTAACACACAGAAATGTGACAGGTTTTTTTTTTTTTTTTTTTTTCTTTGCCTTCCTTTCTGGTCTTCTCACATGGAATAGATAAAGGAATAACTAGTATTACTTACACAAACTCAAACTCTATGTAGCAGTTTATGTGCAATATTCCTTCCTCTGTTGTATCCTAGAAGAATACTTTATACCTTGTTTTTCTTAGAGGCAAATGTGATATTTTTATATTTGATATATAATCTGGCTTTTTTCATGACTAAACTATAGTGACATTTTTGCAAGACTGGAAAGAAATGTGGTTTTGTTATCTGCTTCTTTCATAAATTGCCTTTATTATGGCATTAGCTTTCTGAGACATTGAGCATCACAACTATAATACTAACTCCGTTAATGCCTTATGTTAGATCCCCTTGATGTTCTGATTAAACAGGACTAGTGTCAACTTAAAAAAAGCTTTTCCATGATTGCTTCTGCATGGAATTTCCATTTCCATGATTGCTGTTGCACACTCAGTTTGTGTAAATGCTGGAAAATCCTGAATTTTCTACTCTGTACTTGACAAGTCTTAGCAGAATGAGATTTTTCACTAGATCAACTGTTCCTATCGTGTGTTCAGGCTCTCCTTGCTGCTGTGATGGGGCTGCTTAGTGAGTATTTTACGTCTGGCCTGACTAGAGTGTTTATCACTAATTTAAAAAAAAATTCTTTTGAAAAGTTAGAGCAGGTATGTGTGTTTCCACAAACACACACCAAAAAATGTCTCTAGAAATGTATGTTGTACTAAATATTCTCAAAGAGGCCTTATTATGGAACAGAACAGATAGGGGTGGGAACTGTTTTTATTTTGGAGGGTATTAAAACATAGGACATGCTTTTATAGTGGTCCTATGCCCATAAGTAGATTATTTTTTGTAATGAGGATCAGAGCAAGCAAAATATGGAAAATAAGTTATTGATTCTGCTTTTTCTTCTTCTAAATTGCTTTTTTTTTGTATTCTCTACTGTAAAAGTCCAGAAATATTGTACTTGTCCTTTCGCTTGGCAAACAGCCAGGATCAGTGATAATTTTTTTTTAAGAAATTAATTTTAAGAAAATTTTTTTTTGTAATAAGTGATCTATTTACGCACGTGTTGGACATCTTTTGTGGCAGAAAATATCTCTCTACTGTTCTCAGCTGTGCTTAGCATTCACTGTGATGTAAGTTAATCTGTGCTGCGGTGACATTTCTCGTTTTTATGTTGAATATCTTTTTAAAAGCGTTTTAATCTCAAGGATGATACTGCAAGCTGATTCAAGACCTACCTACAGTATATCATACCTCTGAGTTTGGGGATTGCTTCATGGTGTTTTATTACTCTAGGTAGTACAGAGCAGGAGTGCCTCAAAATAAGTTAGCAATTTTAACAGTTAAATATATGCAAGTATGTGGATGTATTTGCAGATTTTTTTATTAAAATTAAAAATGAGTTGAAGTGGCTAAAAGTTGAAGGAGGTTTTGGAGTTGATTAATGATGTAGATGTATAGGTAGTGTAAGTTATTTTGTTTTTTTTTGTTTTGTTTTGTTTGTTTGGGGGATATAAGCAAACATGCTGTGCTGTATTTCTCTGTTTTTATCACTTCTCAAGTTCTGGATTTAAATACTTAAATTAAAAGAGACTGGGTCATCAGCCTCTATCTCTGCCTGACTGCACTTCACTATTGTCTTGTTTCTGAGAACAGTGAATATAAATATGCTGCTTCATGCAGTCTGACCATGAGGATTGTCTTCCCCAGAAGAGTCCTACTAGAATTTCATGGAGGGAAGAGCATCTAATCTTACCAAAAAGAAGTAAACTACATGGAAAAAGATTTTAGAAAGGGCTTTTTCTTAGGCTTCATGAAAACTATTAGCTTTATGATGCACCCTTTTGTCTAGTCAGTCAGAAAACATTTGCTTCACAACCTCTTTATGGCCAGAATGATGGGATATAAAAACACAGGCCCTGAGGTTGTCTTTTTTTTATTACTGAACCAGATAAACTTTTCTTCCTCTTCCAGTGCACTTGAAGGTACACAGAAATATCTTCCCAACACAGTATCAGTAGCCTTGTGTAAATAATTTTGTATAAATACATCATGCATAAAAAGTTGTAGATATTGGGTCGTAGCCTGCAGGTGTTCTGTCCATGCAGGTCAATGTCAATGTAGCCTTTTGATCAAGGGGCTTCATGGCTACTCATACTAAAGAGACTTTTAATGTTATTAGAATGGCTTTCCTAGCTGTTGACAGATTTATACAGCAACAAGCTAATATTAGTACTGTTGAATATGACCATATTGTCTATATGTTTCTGCAGATAAACATGCATAAGATGTGCTTTATTTTGCTTGATTGACCTATTGATTAAAAAGGATAGCAATGTGTTCATCAGTAATCTGTTCGTTTCAGTACCTTTGGGAAGATGATGGTAGAAAGGTAACCAATATAAGAAAAAATAATCTGTTTTTTCCGTTCTCATTTTCTGTTACTGTTCATGGGACTAATCTTTCAGAAATTCACAAGCTGAAATAGGAATTTAATGGAATGCACAGCATGATAACATAGGTTAGCACTGTAGCACTGACGACGGCAGCTTGAGAGAGCCTGCTGTTATCTGAAAGAAAAGGAGCAAACATTACTTTCAACCACCTCGCTGACTATATATATTTTTTTAAGTCTCAGTATGCCTAAGAAAAATAAAACTATATGTTTAGTTCTTAGCTTAAGTCATACTTTATAGTTAAAATTGTGAATAGGCAGACCAATATGCTTGATTCCTTATGGTTATAATTGGTACAAAAGTTTCCTCAGAGGTAAAAATAATTTTGTATCAGCTTCATTATGTTGCTGAATTGGATTTTGTGTGTTTTGAGCTAATGTTTGAGTTAATATTGTAAATATGGTTTTGCAACTTGGGTTATTTGCTTAATGTAAATATTCTTTCTTAATCAAATTCTATTTGTTTTCTCTTATTTAATTTTTCTCTTCAGTAATTCTAGGTGGAAGAACTTTATTACTTATTTCTACAAAGAGCTGCTGGTAATGGTACCCACCTTGGCACTTAACTGATATGTTAAAAATAGCCTAACGCATTTAAAAGAACAAATTATCATGAACTCTTGGAAATTAATTTTATGGAAGAAATTTTGGTTAAGATGAGAAAGGGTATGGTAAGAGAGATCTCTAGAGATGATTCAGTTCAAGGAAGAACTCATGAACTCTTGGAAATTAATTTTATGGAAGAAATTTTGGTTAAGATGAGAAAGGGTATGGTAAGAGAGATCTCTAGAGATGATTCAGTTCAAGGAAGGTAAAGTTAATTTCTAAGTTTGTTCTGTCATACTCATAAAAATGGACTCATTTCAAACTTTCTTGCTATTTAATGTTATTTTTTTATCTTAGTAGGATATGTCTCTTAGTCGAATTTGCCGATTCCTATAAACCAGTACTTAGCTGTACATGTTCTTTATGGTTTTGCAATAAATTTGATCTTTTCAAATGTAATCAGATAAGATGTAATTTTTGAGGTAGATCATACAGTGTTGCTAGAGCAGTAATAAAGTGTTCTATATTCACAGAAATTTTCATGAATGAATTTTGTGGCCCTGTAAACAGAATGTTCTGTATTCCAGTGTGCTCTGAACACCTCTGGGATTGTGTTTTTAATGTAGGGAATTCATTGCGTTAACTGAGTTTCTTTAACTTCTGTTCTCTTTATCTCCTGTCCTCTCAGGATATTATTTGTAAATGGTATTTGAACAAATTAACTTACCTATGAAAATTTGTCAGTATCTGAAAGACCTAAATATGATGCCACGTGAGAGAGAAAGCGGAGTTTCCCTTCTCCCAAACTCTTTCCATCCCTCTCTTCACACATTTGCTTAGAAATTGGTTTCGTGCATTTAGTGGAAGGAACGTCACCATTTAAGACTCCAGGAGCAAGTTGGCTCTGTGTTTACATCAAGCAGTTGCAGCTGAAGCTCGTTAGTGACTGCCTACCAGATTAAAAAAAAATCTTCGCTCTGCTACATGAACTTCCATTGTTCCGAGATAAATAATCGGCTCATCCCCTCTTTAGAAAAGAACAAAGAACATAATAGTACATCTGGTTCATCTGTTAAGACAGCAAGGATTAATTAAGCAAGTAATGCACAACTGCTGTTAATAATGTATATATCTAAAAACAGCATGTATATGATAAGTTTTTTAATCACTTTCCTTTGGCCGTTTAGTATATGCACATAATCTCTTCCAGAATCATCAGCTATTCACAGTTTGTACAGAGTATTAGGAGAGAGTTGGTACTTGTCTTTGGATCAAGTAAATTGGAGTGTGAAACAGAGTTTTGGTTCTTGCTTGGAAATTCTTATGTGATGTATATGACATAAGACTAGAAAGAACCTACTGAGTCCTCAGATTATCACAAATAAAATTGTTAACCTCTGCTCATAAATTTTACAAGTCTCTTTAAGTAGGTTGGTCCTTTGCAACCCAGACTACAAACTATTTGTTGTGCGTTTGTAAAGGACCTTGGAGCAACAAAATCTGATTTCAAGACTAGGACTAGGTTCTACAGTCAAGCAATTATATTTTTCACTCCTCTGGTGACTGGAACTAATTTTTAATTTTTGGTTTACAATTAGGGAAGACCAGTTTTACCTGTTTTACTTAGTGCTCTTATTGTCTTTTAGCCTAATGAGCTTGCTCACCTTAGTGGAGTTAACACAATATCCTTGTTTTAAGAACACCAGTTCCCTGCACATAGTTGTATAATTGCCACTTCCAGTTACGCCCTGAAAAAGATTCAATATTGTCAGCTGACTATAATTGTGTGTTAGTTGTGCTGATGTTCTGGCCTAGTTCTGATGTGGTTCTTGTCCTCCTCTCCCTGTTAACATGTCATGACATCTCCCTTCCTTGATTAAGTTCTCTTCACTTACCTAAACCCCATCAGTCATTTGGGTACAGGTGCCTTCATTGTATTGAAGGCCAAATGTATGAAATGCATTTGGAGCATTTTATACTTATAAGGAGACCCCTTGCAGTTTTTGATAAGGTCAGAAATACCAAGGCTATGTGTGCATGCAGAGTCAGTGCACAAGATAGCAAAATAAGATGTTAAGGGATAAATAGAATCTCTTTAGTGAGTATTTGTAGTGTTTCTGCTCTGCCAACTGCAGTCAGTTTTAGTCACTGACTTGTACTTGACATCCCTCCTCCCTCAAAGACCCTCTGCTGCTTTCTGTTCATTTCATAGGGAGTAGCAGGGTTCGCTGCAGCATCTTGGACAAAAGAAGCAGCTGCATTACAGTTAATTTGCAAGGCAGGATTTCAAAATATGAAGCTTGTTGACAAAGGAATGCCTCTTGATAGATGAGGATTAGTAAGAATTGACAGAATATCTTTTCTCCATCTGTGGAAATGAAAATTGGCAAATATTTGGGGAAGGTCGGTGTGAAAGACTGATACAACAATATTAGCAAATCTCACTTAGGAAGAGTTTATATTCCTAGTAAACATCACCATTTTAAAAATTATTCAAAATATAGAAGAGTGACAGAATACAAAGCCAAAACGTATCCTAGCCTAATTTAGGCTAGGAAAAGATTGATTCAGAAAAGCAGATTTTAGTAAAATTCTCAGCAGTTTGGATAATCTGCAGGTTTACTCTGAAATTATTACTATTTTAAGGGCTGAAAATAGTGAATATCCCAAGATACATTAGATGCTGCACAAAATCTTCATCCTTACTTAGGATTTAATTTCTCACATGGGATGAAGTAGGGATGAAGGAAAAATCGTGCAGTTATTTTGGGAGAGATTGGTCTTGCCATATTTAGATGTCTGCATGGTAAAAGTATACCTGAGCCTAGTCACTTAGCATCCTTTTCTAGTTAAAGAAACAGGCATGCAGAGAACATCATGCCTGCCAATATAGACACGAGCATCTGAAAAGGCACTGGTTATGACAACTTTTTGCATCTATATTAAGTTAGTGAGACATGTCCTGAAAGTACCCATTTTACTCCATCAACTAGAAATAGAGTCAAGGCATCTAGTTTGGATACAAATATTTACGTGGTGGACAACAACAAAAAAAATCAAATATCCCTCTTGTAATCTCATGTTCCTCACCAAAACTGTGGCAGAAGTGCTTGATTTTACATCCTACCCTTGCAAGGCGGGCAGCCCTCTCTCCCTTCCCTTTTGCAAGACTGCTTATGATTGCTTCCAGAAAACAAGTGCTGAAATGCTGTTATTTCAATGACAGGATTTTCCAGGGAGAAACTTACTTTGCAGTTTCCTGGGAGGATGGTCTGTCATTTTTCATCCTTTAAATTGTAATATGGACTGTGTATCTCCCAAACAGATTCTAGCAAGAGCAACTATAGAGCAGCCTAGTGCCTCTTGGAAGGCATTTTCTGAGAGTGCTCTTACTTCACAGGAGAAAGCTCTATACGACAAGAAAGGTAGGGCTTTCCATCCCTGCTGTTTTGAACCAAAGAGCCTGGGCATAACTTCTGCAAGTGGTTTTCACAGAGCTATTGCAGAAGTTAAAAGGGCTCTCAGCTGTTTAAAGTTCAAAAAGTTTTGGAGATAAAATAGAAAAATACAGCAGCTTATTCAGAGCAAATTTTTATTCGTAGCTTAACAACTAAAATAAAAAACGAAATACTAAATTAAAACTGAAATGATATATTTCAGATGAGCAGAATGCAGTTGTCAGCTGGCAGTGTGCTTGGTCAGCATGTGATGTGGCAGCCTTTAACATCCTTCAGGTGTTCATCTAAAGTTTAAAAAATATGTATTATCTGTAGTTTAATCTTCAAATTTTAATGTAAGATTTTCTGAGTTTTATTTTTTCTTAATACAATTAGAAATGGAATCAATTGTATTTATAATGGGATGGGATGCTTTATCATAATAATTCACTAGTATCTTCCAGTGTGCGGATGTTTCTAACACACGTTGCCTGCTCACCTTTCATGCATGCCTCTTGAAACACACCACAAATGGAGCGCAGGGCATTCATAACGGTTGTATGAACATTCCAATAAGAGAATATAGAGATGGAGTATCTGTGTCTGTAGAGTTCAAATTCTGTCAAATCGTAGTGAGTCTGAAAAAAACAGGAGGGATGGGAGCTGGAGCATCTATTAAAAAGCAGAAGATGGAGACCCAAGTTGATCTAGTTTAATAATCAAGGAGCAGTTGATATATCTCAGACCATCTGTGACCTACATAGAAACGACAAGAGGACATTTTATATTCTAGATATCTGGGCAAGGAGTATGAAAGGTAAAGTCAGAAGATGGACTAAAGAGTAATGTAGGTCTAAAAAAATTGCTATAGTTTGTACTGAAAGTAAGCAGATTGATTTAGCACAGAGACATGAGAAGAAAACTGAAGATTGTTGATAGAAAATGTTCTTTTCCAGCCTTTCTTATTTATTACTAGCATATGGCCCAGGAAGCTGTTTCCAACAGATATTTTCTAGCCTGGAGTGGCCTCTAATGGATCTGTAACACTGATGGTGTAGGGAAAAGCTTTTAATAATTTGTGTAACTGTAGTGCTTGTAAAAGATGCTAGGCTGACAGTCTAGAAGACTGGGAGACTGAAGTGATCGTTTCTGATTCACTGAACAGACAGAGCAGCCGTCTCAGCAGCAATTTTTTATTATTATTGCTTTTTAATTGTATGCTGAAAAATTCAACTTTCATGGCTGGATTTTTTTTCTCTGGCTGTCTTTTTAACAGTGGCAGTCAGGTTGCCATTTAACGTAATTCTGAACACCTGCCTTTTACAGGGAGGCTTTTGAAGTAGCAAGGCTACTTTTCTACCAACCTGTCTCATAAAGGAAAGGGAGGAGATGGTGTCTCCTGTGGAGGCACCTGATGGCTGCCTGGAGCGTTGGGATGGTTTCTTGGTCTGCCAGCCAGTGCAGAAAGAGGTTCAGATGGAAAGTTAACACATAAGTTAGCCTCTTTAACCTAAAATATACTCCTTTTATCACTTTCATGATTTGATTTACACCTTCTCAAACTAGTATCTTGTTCTCAGTGTCTAACTCTTAAGTTCTACTCAGCATCTGGGATTTACTTCCATGAGCCAGACTACACTGAGCGAAACTGTCTCATTCGGGCTCCAGAGAGGCCTTCATGCACACGTGGTGCTCAGGCCTTGGGATGACTCAGTGTTTTGGAACTGTTGTGAAGGGAGATGGCAAACTGTTGTGATGCAAAGAAAGCAAGCGTGGTAGGGGATGAAAGATGCTGCTTGAAGTCTTTACTAATCATTTTTGGTGAAAGCGTTGTGCAGATAGAGACAAAGTGATGGAAAAAAAAGTAATATAAATAATATGCATACATAGGGTGCTTCGGCTTATAACATTTTTAATGAATGAAATTGCTGGTTTTTAATGCAGGTGACTATTTTTTTTCCCTGTGGTTGTGTTTGACATGAATGCAAGACATGAATTTAAGCCCGATTCTTTATTAAAGAAAATTACATCTCTCCATAAGAATACCAGTATGAACTTGTAAACCGAAGCTAATATGCATAAGGGAAAGCACCTTGGAACAAAGCTGCTCAAAGGAAAATAATTGGAGAGTGGTGTACTGAGAAGGTGTAAGCATAAGGAGCAGCAAAAAATAGTCTAGAGGAAGGTTACAGGAAATGAACACATGTAATTATTGCTCATAGCTACCTGTGTGCTCAGGGATGCTCAAATGAAGAGAGATGATCCCTCCACCGAGTTGGCTAAACAGATACCAGGGAGTGATGGAAATGTCTGCGTGCAGACAGAGCCTTCAAGTACCACATTTGATCAAGTTTAAGTGTTTAGCAGTCTCCTATGAAGCTTAGTGGTATGTCCTATTTCTTCAACTATTTAAAAGAACAAATCTTTCTGAAAATAAACACGAGGACAGAATTCTGTGTTGGAGGGAGGAGAGAGCTGATTACCAAATAGTTATTTCCCATTTCTAATTTCTATGGTCTAACATGGTATAAACTAGCAAAATAAGCCTCGTGGCACACCAGTGAAACATAATTTATGTAAATTCTCTTCAGATTAGGCATTAACCTTGATCCTTACTTCAGTTATTCATTAGGTCTTGCCTTTGATACAATAATCATCTTGAATATTTCAAGGTTTAAGTCCCTTTGCCTTGTTGGAGGAACAATACTCTTATCTGTATAATCCATAAAATGCCATCCATATAAGTATTACTGCATCACGTGGTAGACTTGCTTGAGATCATATTCATATGAACAAAAAAGAGAAAACTGGACTTTAACTGTTTCTTATTTTAGAAACCTGATAGTAAAGTAGCTAGTTATGCAACTTTTCTTGCATGTTGAATTTTGGAAATGTAATTCAAAATGTAATGTAATTGGAAATGTAATGTAATTTTCTAGAGGAATTACGTTCAGCTAGAAAATATATTAAGCCTGCATGAATGAGGAAAATAAAAAATGATTTCAGTCTTGATACGGCAAGTGTGTTAACATGTGGTTGCTACTCAGTGTTATCTTCGCAGCTCTTTCATCTTGATTTGCATAGATGAGAGGATACTTTTCACTGAAATGTTAAAGGATAATTCTTTCTAAATAAAAAGAGACAATAATATGGAAGCACGAGGCATAAACGTTTGCCTGTGTGTAAGAACACGTCAGATATCATATGGAGGGTGGTTTGTTCTGTTTATTTTGCAGCAATTTAGGGCAACCTAGTGCTGTTGTGAAGTGTTAGAACTAGCACCAGATTCCAGGCACATGTTTGCACAGATGAATGTGAGACCTGCTTCATATAGGGGCATTTTGCAGTGAAGTCACTTGTAAAATAGAGGCATTTTGCATCAGATTGCACACTGGTCTTTAATAGTGGCAAAACATTTTCTAGACTCTAAATAGATATGAAGTTGTCTTAATTATTTTGTAGTGCTTTGTAAACCCTTTTTTTTTTTTTGTTTCCTTTTTTTTCTTGGTTGCATCTTTAGGAGTCTGGTTTTACTGTGTATTCAGAGATGAATATGTTATATAAAATGATAGACAGTCATCAACATGATCAACTTGATAAATGACTAGTAGGCCAGCACACTTTGCTTGCTGCATGAACATATAGCAGAGGTTGTTTGAGGAAAGAAGATGTAATATTAAGCCATAATTCATAGAAAACAAAATGCACAAGTTGTATAAGGCAAGGAAGCATTTCAGAATCCTTCTGCAAAGCTATTTAAATTGTTCTGTAGAAATATGTTTGCTTTTTCTGAAGTGACATAATTCCATATTGCAGCTAAGATGACAGACTGTTCAGGTGAAGTAAAGCTATGGTAAATCCTAATCTCTGGGCTAACCCTTTACTGACTTTAAGGTTAGTGATAATTTCATTTATGTTTAGGGGATCTTTGGATATACTGGGAATTTGGATGACCCAATGTAAATTGTGCTTGTTTGTCTTCCACATGCAAGTCTAACCTCTTGACTAAATAAGAATTTGCCAGTCACTTTCGTTAGTACTTGAGACGTGTTTTTCTTTGTCTCAGCTCCTTCTAAGACAGATCTAAATCCTGAGCTGCACCTGTGAAAGCCTGGACAGCTACTGTCATCTTTATTGCTACATTTCTCATGCTTGGAACGGGAAATACCTCTGTTGTGATTTGTGTTCATACAGTTGCAGCAGTCAGAGGCACCTGTTTAGCCATACTTGCTTTTTTTTTTTTTCTGTCTCTCCTCAGTCTCTTCATTCTGCTACATTATTGGGATCCCTTGTTAGAAAGAACCCAGGGTACAAATTTTCGAGGTTGTCTGGATCTATTTAGGATTTGCTGCAGAAAAATGAGCAGGTGAAGAGTGAGTAACACCACCTTGCAGCTGTAGTCCTGGCACCGAGTCTCAGCAGGGAAATGGTGGCACCTGGTCTCCCTGAAAAGGATGCCCAAAGAGGCAGGGGAAACAGCCAAGGCTGTAGAAAGCAGGCAGAGAAGGTGCTGGACACTATTGCCTTTGGAATAGCTTGTGGATAAGAGTCTTTTCTTCACACAATAATTTCATATTTAATTCTGTTTTAAGTGTTATTTATTGCAATTTCCATCTGCTGACATTTTTAATGCATAGAATTTCTGTAGCCCAGTGACTGTATCACTAAAAAATACAAAATTCCAAGTAGGCTTTGTGGACAGCTGCTGACCAGAGAGGCTACCAATGCAGATACCATCTCAATAGTTGTGTATTGCCACATACTGGTTGTAACACAACCATGCCTTTATAAACTTGTCTTTAGTCAAACATTAAGGCTTCCAAAATATACTACTGCAGAGAAAAAAGTTGTGTTAGAGTTAAGGTAAAACTGTTTTTGCTTCTAGTGGCAGTGGTTCATTTATTCTAGCAGTTTTATCTCTTTCAAGAAGATGGACAGAAATGTTTTTCTCTCTTTGAGGATACAGTACTTATTTCAAATTAATTATGACCATTTAACAAGCTTGAAGGAAAGCTTTTAACTAGCCCAGTGCTAAAACTTAACACATTTTTCTATATTTCTACTTAAAAAAAATGGCACTGCCTTAATGAATTGAATGAACTGGGGGGAAAAAAAAGTGTCCATAGAAAAACTATTGTCACATGCAAAAATGAATTAATCTATAATAATTATTTTCTGTACAGTTGTAATGCTATTGAGATTTGTTATACCATTGTATGCAAAATGTATGTATCTGATGTTTTTACTTTTACACAAGAATATATTTTAAATGGTAAGCTGCCAGTTGCCTTACAATAATAAGTGAATTAAGTGAAAAACAGGAATTGGTTGCTCAGATTTCGGGAAAGGGGAAAAAAGGAAAAGAGAAAAAGAATTCATGTGCAGCTATGAATACCTTAAAAAAAAAAAAAAAAAAAAAAAAAGAGAGAAATTCCCATGAAGGGATCATGTATTGGGGAAGTTACATTTCTGGGAAGGCAGTGCCTTGAACTAAGAATTTTCCACAGGCTCTAATATAGGTGCAGATGAGTGTGTGTGGATATAAATTGTCTGTAATAAAAGAACTCTGCCCAAAAGAGTCAAAACTATCTGTGTTTGTTTTTTTTTTTTTTTTACTAAAATCAGGCAAGAGTAGTTTCATTTATACTTTTAGGTTGTTTGGATTTTAAAGGAACTAAAAAAGTAAGGAAAGTCTGCGGTAGATGAGATCTTTTTAAAGAGTACTTCTAATTCATTTACTTAATGTAGGCTTTAAAATAAGAATTTTATGTATTTTATGTATCCCAAACACATCCTCTTGGCTATCCCCTGACTGAACACAGCATTAAATTTATTCTTGAACATTTTTTTATTAGGCAGATCCATTGCAAATGAAGTGATACGATTGAAACAGGACATAAAATAAGAATAATTTATCCAACTTTTATATATATATATGTGATTACTTCTTTTCACACATAGGCTACAGGATAATACTGATGATGTTTTGGTAAAATAAAATTTTGTAGAAATTCTTGCACGCTTAGCTAGGAATGTGGCTTTCCTGGGAGAGCCACATAAATGTTTATTGACATCTCTAGGTACCCTCATGCTATTTTATCTCTCTTTGAGAGAGCAGTTTTGTATAATGCATATTCACTACTCCTAAAACCTCCCCCACAGCTTCCAAAATTTCAAAGCTGAGCACAGGGATTTAGCCATGCGACTTCTATTGACATTAATTGGATTGGTATGACTAAATCCCATGCAATTCTTCTGGAAATATTATGGGCTCTTGTATTCAAAATATATCAATATGCTCACAAACATAACTTCACAAAGAACATTTGGACGGAACAGTAAAATTAAGTTTAATTTGTATTTGGAGGTGGGTAACTTTTGGTTTACTATAAATGTAAGGGTTTTTGTTTAGGTATACTGAGTAAATGCTAAACATGTGCTGTTCTTGCCTAAGGGCTTGGGTTGTTTTTTTTTTTTTTTTAATGTGCAAACCATTTACATAGGAGTCTTCTGTACTTAACTCAGGAGGGGGAAGAGCATTTCTGATTCCCTAATCCCCTTTTCTTTTTGTAAGTAACTGGGTCCTTCACATCATGCACTGAAGAAGTGTAAAATGTACAAAGAAGTGGGAGGGGAAAAGCAAAATGGTGCCTGGTTGGCTCTAATGTATAGATTCAAAATCTTTTTTTTTTCCCCAAGAGAAAAAAAAAGCAAGGGGGAAAAGGGCAGCGCTAAATTTACTGCATGTGCTTGCATGATATGCAGGTTTGGGATAATTATTTTCTCTCTTGCTCAATAAAGTGAGTTGTTGCCATGGTAGCATCCATATTGCGCAATTTCTCTGTAATGACATAAACTGAGAACAGTTTTTCGAGGCAGTAGAGTTTTCTTTGCATGAATATTTTTTCTGTTAATTTCTTTTTTTTTCTTAGTGCAAGGTTGTATCTTAGAAATGCAGTCACCAAGATTGATGCCTTAAAATTCTTCTTGAAGTGAAGAAGCCTCAAAATGCTTCCCAAATATGTGATGAAATGCAGTGCTTCTGCAGGAATAGCAATGCAAGCACAGAAATAGTTGAGGTGGGGGTTAGTTTGGATCACTGGTTAAGTTAAATGTTACTTCTGGTAGTAAAATGGAATATAGCCTTAGGTGAGTGCAAGTTTCTAGGCGCCTCAAACGGTGTCTCAAAGAGTCCGGCTGTTCTGATCCAGTGGCCAGCTCTGGGCAGAAATGGCCTTGTCAGTGTTTTGTCCCTACTGTATCTCCTGGGACAGATAGATCTCGAAAACTTCTTTTAAAGAAGGTCTGAGCAGCAGATAAGGAAGGAGGGGCCTTCAGGTTAAGTGGTTTGAACTAGAGAATACCCTGTAGAGCATTTATTCCCTGCTGCTTGAGCTTTTAATAAGGATGACAGACATCCATGCCAGTGCTTCCTGAGCAGTTGGTTCCTTGGTAGCTTTTTTCTTTCTTTTTTTTCCCCCTTTTTTTCCCCTTTCAGTTCTGTTTCTGCTTACTAAGGAGCTGACACAGGATAAATAACTCCCAAAACTACCTTCTGGAAAGCTTATGTGAAAGCGGTCAGGATATAGCACACTCAGTTGGGGTGACAGGTGGGTTTTCATGAGGCCCTAACAGTGTCTTTGCCAACTCATAGAATCGTTATGGTTGGAAAAGACCTTCAAGATCGTTGAGTCCAACCGTAAGCCCATCACCCCCACGGCTGCTACACCATGTCCCTGAGTGCCTCATCTACAGGGTTCTTGAGCACTGACAGGGATGGAGACTCCACCACTTCTCTGGGCAGCCTGTTCCAGTGCTTCAGCACTGCTGCCCTGTAGAAATTCTTCCTAATATCCAACCTGAACGTCCGCTGGTGCAACTTGGGGCCATTTATTCCTGTCCTAGGTATAACAACTGCTGCTTCTCTTTTTCTTCAGTTTCATTTCTTCCTGAGTTGTCTCATTATGGCTCTGAGTTTGATAATCAGCTTAGTAAACCTTATTATGGTGATCTAAGCTTATCATTCAGAAATTCATATATATATTTACTGATTATTGCAAAAAAATCTTAAAACTGTCACAATGTTTATTCCAAAAATAGATATCACAACCATCACCTGCAAATGCAAGTAGGTTAGTCACCTAAACCTGACATGTGCATGTCCTGTACTGTATTACACAGAAACTGAAATCAGGTACCTTGTGTTGGTGGTTCTGTGCTTTTCAATCCATTCCTGGATTATCTGCTGAAATTGCCTTGTTTAGCACATAAATGTTTTACTCTTACTTCCTTATTGCTCCATAAAGTACTCGTGATGAGTTAGCAGCCACATTGACTATGTTTTTTTTTAACTTCACACCTTTTAATTTGATGTATACAGCAAGATGTTTTTAAGAACTGAGAGGGGGAGGAAAGGTGTCTTTGTTTCTATCCATCCAAATGTTACCATCACTGAATGCTATGGAAGCAGGACAAATACTAATTAGCGGCATACGGTTCCTGAGGAGTACTGTGCTAATAAACAAGACAGCAGTTTTGCGGCTATTTAAATGAAATGCCTTTTTTATGAATTTACTGTTTCAAAGAACCAAACAATTAAAATAGTTTGTTTAGAATATAATAAATTATGATATAAAATTAATCTGCCCCCATTCAAACCCAAGCATATCCTCCCTGCATGTTACTCTTCCCTAGACACAGCGTAGTTAAATTCATTGACTCATCAGTCATTTATTGACAAGTAGAACAGCACACTTGTTCACTAGTTTATCTGTTGTCTTTACTGATTTCTAACTTTCTTGCCCCCAAACACATACTTAGCATTTGAAACAGCATTTTTTCCTAGTTTGGAAAGATAAGTGGTATGTTGTTTAACTAGTAGAATTTCGCAGTTGTGTTAAATGATGAGAGAAATTGAAACTGCAAATGCAAAAGGGAGTTGATTTGGCTCCCCCTTGCAGATTAATTGCTGACAGATGATGTTTCATGTTCTTTATCTGATAAAACCAAGACCAGCTGAAGAAAAGATGGAAAATTGGTAGTTATGACCACTCTTCAGAATTGTTTAAGAGGCTTAGGGATATTTATAGATACCTCTTGCAGTTGCAAAAGGAACATATTTAACAGGTCATTGAATTTAAATTTTTAATATTTTATGACTTATCAATGCACGGATGACTGGAAACTTTACATTCTGTAGAATGACTTGCAGAAGTGGATGCTGTAAATATATAGTCTCTGTCGTACATCTAAATACGTAAATTTTGGTTATGGATTCTTTTTATTTAATGAAACTTGTCGCTGTAGGTTAGAACCATCTGTTTTGTGCTATGTTACCGTCAGAAACGCTCACGGTTTCATTGCTCATCAAGCACCTCGAGGACCGGACTGGCTTCCTGAGGCGTCATCCTCATCCTGTTCCTTCTCTTGCTCCTGGCAGAACTAAACTCTTAAGAGATCCACCGATGCGGAGCAGGATATTCCCCTCTGTGCTAGTGTTACTGTTTCGCAGGACATTCTGGGAAGGCAGGTTCCCAATCTACCCATTCCCAGCTGCTTAGAAGAGTGACCTTGTGGCATCTCCTCATTTGTGCTGCGTGGTGACCCCCTAGGACCTTGCCAGCCTGGTTGCTCCTTGAGTTGTGTCTGTTCTGCTCTTGCGAAAGACACTGGAGTATCTTTTGTAAGCAGAGACTTTTAACAGCAGAATAACTTACTCTGAGTTGCTCTCAAGAAATTTCTTTTTAACTTTTTGTCAGTCTAGGATCTAATGTCAGATATGAAATCAAAGTTTAAGGATAATTTCGCTTCTATGGAAGTCTCTCAAATCAGGAGAGTTCTTTTGCATCTCCCATTTTTGAGGGCATAAAACCTGTTGTGACTCAGTGCTGCTTACGCAGATCTCGCTGTGA
Organism: Crypturellus undulatus; assembly: GCA_013389825.1. Taxonomy (NCBI): domain Eukaryota; kingdom Metazoa; phylum Chordata; class Aves; order Tinamiformes; family Tinamidae; genus Crypturellus; species Crypturellus undulatus. The sequence goes on along the minus strand of VWPW01028647.1, from coordinate 1,100,838 downwards.
GCTGCACAGTAGCATCGTGGCTGATTGCTTTCCGTGTAGATGCAGCCCTGTAGTGAACTCTAGTTCGTTGATCGGATACATTAGCTTCAGAGTTCAACAGTCATTTTAGCTCTGGTTTTACAATATGAAAGGAACTTAAACTGTCATATTATAGCTAGTCATATCCAGCTCTGTGAATGATTTCTCACCGATATTTAGATCTCTCATATGCAGATTGCTAAAATCAGGAGTTAGAACAGGGAAAGGATTGCTCTGTACTTACACTTTTATTACCCTTCTTACACTTTTATTATATGCTTTCCGTCCTAAGGTCAGGAGGGATCTTTGTTTTGTGTAATAGTGCTGATGTGCTTCAGTGATGTGAGTCGTTTCTGTTTTGTTTCTATTGCTATTTATTCTTACTACAGAACCACTAAAATGTGCACATTTTAGATAGTCACAACAAGTAAGGGTTAATTTCTGTCTCTTACAGCGCCTCTCTTGAGAAGCAGCCTTGCAGCATGTTACCAAGGTCCATTTTTAATGATGAGTTTTTGTGTGTTATATTTGAGCGCACCTTGCATGCTAAATAAACTTTATTAGAGAGAGATCATATACTAAGATGAACCTCTCTTAAACTGCGGTGGATTTTAAGATGAAGAAAACTCAAGGAAAAGTATTTTCCTTGTATTTTACAAGTATTTTACATATGAACAGCATATTTGAGTTGATTTAATAGTGATTTTTCAGAGCCAGCTCTCATATCAGACTAACCATGTGTTACCATTTGTCTAGCCTTGTGGATACTATGTCTGTTTCTTATATTTCAAAAGTATTTAGGTCGAATCCTCCTGGGTGGTTGTATTAATTAAAAATTCCCAATGTCTTGTTTTCTTATACCAGCTTTGGATCAATATTCTTTCAACACTTAAATTATCATAATCGTCCAAAAATAGACTGCAGTTACTACACATATTGAAAATATTTTTCCTTACGGAAGAAAGCATGGTAATTTGGTCTCAGAAAGACCAAAAAGTCTCCCAAACATCCAATTCTGAGCAGTATCCTTCAAATTCATGAATTCTGTTCATGGCATGTACACAGTACAGATTTGTCCTCAAGACAGGTTAGAAATCCTAATTGCTTTAATTATTTGTGCATGCAAAAGTATATTTGTAAAGAAAAAAACTCCGCTATATAGAAATAGGAGGGTATTTAGTACCCTCCAAACTAAATTAGATCATATTTACAGTTACCTATTTTACTGATATATCATTTAAAATTTAGAGGCTTTTTGCAAATATGAATATCAAATCCTGTAATTAAAGTTCAATGCTGCCATTATGGGACAGAAATGTTATATGGGTGAAGGTTTGTGTAGATTTGGGGATTTAAGGTTCTATGCATGGTCCCTTGCATGAGATCTTTTTCTATTTTCTTCATATAAAAGTTCACTTCAAGAAGATTTTGTGTCACCTTTCTTGGCTTCTAAAAAGTACACCTGGAACTTGAAGCTTCTGATACCGAAAGGTTTTCTTCTGAAAAAAGGAACGCTTCTTTTGGCTAGGTGCTGCCCACGTCTTGAAAAATAGCCAGCTTTTGTCTGGTGTCTGCTTCATGAAACTACCTGACTTAAGGAATCAATCTAATTGTAAGCATCATTCCCCAAGTGTTTCTTTGACCATCTGTTCTCATCTGTGGTTGCTCTGGTTTTAAAGTATGTACTAGAAAAGGGAAAATTACCTGCCTGCAGTTCCTGTCTGCCCTCCTTGCACGTAGGGGTGCCTCTGCCAGGGAGCCTGAAATAACCGAGGTGCGGGCACCTCCTACAGGTTTCAAGCAAATGGAGTTCTTGGCTTTGTGTCTTTTGAAGAATCAAAAAAACTCCTCCCGATCAGCTCCAGGAGTCTTACAAATTTCTGACAAATTTTCTAAATATACCCTCAAGTTGGGGATTAATTTGATCCTCCTCACAAAATACCATGTTAAACAAATTTCTAGCATGCCTTTCAGGGTAGATCTCAAAGTATTTTAATTGATCCTCAGAGTAAAGGAACTGACTCAGAAATACTGATTTATGCTGGCATCGCTCCCTAGAGATTTTATCCTTTTAACTGATGAGCAAGCCAGGGGTATCATGAATTGCCTTTTAGATTCCTCCTCCTCCTTGTGCAAACTGAGTTAATGCTAAAATAAATGTGCTAAGAGGAAAAAGGGACTTTTTCCCACTGAATAACATTCAAAAAAAGAAAGATTAGTCTGAGCAACCACAGCTCCTAAAGAACAAATGGTATCAGAGGGGTAGGCAGTTGTTGCTGTTACAAAACATTTAGTGAAGATAGCGTCACACGTGGGACTTGTCAGCACATCTGAGACTTGAAAGTTTGTTCAGATTAGCTTGGATAAGTATTGATAACTTATTGTCACTAGAGACACCAGCATTTTGTTCTTTAAAATGCTGGTCTCTCTAGTAACTATAGCTGCAACTAGTGCCAAACTGTTTGACCTAGTCTGGAAAAGTCACCTAGAAAAGATGCGTCAACACTGTGACAAAAATGCCAGAAGACAGTTAAAACTAGATTATGGCATGCGCTGCTGCTGAAGATGAAGGGACAATACCCAAGATCCTGGAGAGTCAATATAAAGTAATAAAATAATGTTTGTGTTAGAGATGCAAAAATAACTAATAGCTTAATATCTGATAAAATGTTAGGTCTTTATCAGAGACAATCCCATCTGCTGTGTTTTTGCGTACCTAAAAACCTTTCACAGAACATAATTCAGAAGCAAAAATCAATTGTTAAATTTAAGCATACAGAAAAAGGTTTATTTTTAAGTCTTTTTTAACTGTTTGATTAATTGCTAGCTTTTATATATATATATATATAAACCCACTAGCTAGCTTATATATACATATATATATGTATATATATATATCACTAATGTTTTCATAGTTAACGTTCTACTTGTGAGCCTTTTTAACAAGGCTGTCGTACTGACCATACTCCAGATAAAATTTTGACTGAAATAACTTTGAGCAGATTTTTTTATCCTCCCATAATTTGTACTAGGGTCATTGAATTTAACGGCGGGAGGCTTGTTCTGCAGTCATTTTGCCAGAATTGTGTTTTCTAAATGGCATCTGCTTTTCAAACTGTCTTTGGCTGCATAGCAGTGCTTTTAACATCTGTATGAATTTAAGTACCAGCAGCAGTGGGTTTTGAACAAGTGTGGTGGGTTGCATTTTTGCTTGAAAAGACCTGTGGGCTGGTGCTGCAAGGCACTAGGGTACATATAAAAATTTAATATGACCATGAAAGAATATAGCCCCGCTGTGTGAGAATATTATAAGTCGAATAATGGAAGTTCTTAATATCCTCATAGGTTTGAGGTTGAGAATCATGAAATAGGTTCAAGCTGTGGTTGAAAGCAAGCCAGACACTGGAGTTGCAATTAACAGTACCTTTTGGGCAAGATAATTGAAAATTATAGACTGTGGAGATGTAAAATCCTCCCAGACCCTCTAACAGGTCTCTGCCAGCTCGAGATGTTTCCTGCCGGTGTCTTTTATTTGTATTTTGTCCAGTTCAGTTTAAAATGTCCCCTGGGACTTGCATCATGTCCCTGAAGAAACAGGGTTTTTTCGAACAACCGGCATCGCTTCTCCTTGTGGTTTTACCTGATGGATGGAGTAGGGGCTGCACCGGTCAGAGGTGCGCACGGCCTCGTTCCTTCACAGTTCTCACAAACCCTTTCCTCTCTTAGTCGGTCACCATTTACCCAAACCGAACCCGTGCGCCTCGGGTCTCCGGTCGGAGCCTGCGGTGCTGATCGCCTCGGCAGCGGTTGGTGCGGCCGCCGGGAGCCCCGAGGTGGCCGTGTCCCTGTCCAGGAAGGGCTCTAACCTGGCTGGTGGCCCCATCTGGCAGGGAAACGCAGCCTTCGGGGAGCCCTCCAACAAGTCTGTTACAGGGAAAGCGCAGTCCTGGCCCATGTTTAAACATATCAATGACCCCCGTCTCTTCGTGTCATTCAGATGAATGGGTTTTCTTCAGGCTTTCTCAGTATTCCTGCAGGAAATCCCATTTACTTGTGCTGGTGCTCTGGTCCTTTTTTCTTTAACTAAGATTAAATTGCTACCACATTAATTTTTATTCCCTAAATAGTTGTAGAATATTTCTTCCAATCACCATGTCTTTTGTTCAACAGAGTCTCAATAAATATGCTTTTTATTTTATGTCACCCATACTGTTTTTTTAGCTAATTCTTGATAGATCATTTTTTTCCAAGTTTTTGCGACAATGAAATACAATCACTGTAGTTCATGGCATTAAAAAAAAGTCTTTGAAAATTACTTTTTTACCACTTCTTTTCAATTGGTTTGACATTGCATTTCTATTTTCCCAAATGTGGTTCAAACTTTCGCCATATCTTCAGTTAAGAAGCCATCACCTCCCAAGATTTTCCCCACCTGGACTACTGAAATAATGCTTCAGGTGCTTAAATTACGAGCAGCACTTGGGCCTTAAGCATTAGGAGAGCATGAAAATGATAAGGGAGACCTTTTTATTTTGCTTACAAATAAAAGTCCCAGTTCATTTGGCTGCGTTCATTCCTTCTCGCTAACTGGGTGCAGAGAGAGTCTGTTACCTGAGTGTAGTTTTATAGCAAATAGGTCAATTCCAGTGGGCAGATTTCCCACTGCTTTTTTCTTTCTTCCTGTTCTACCCCAGCTTGTTCTTAGCAAGCTAAGAGGGGCTCAAATCCTGTGTGTCCACCGGGAATTGAACCTTCTATGTCCTACAGAGCTTTCTAACCATTTGGCTCTCCTGCTGAGGAAGAATGAGATGACCCCTTCTTATGAATCTGGTCTAAAATGATAGGTTTGGTATAAAATATTTCACAAACTTGTTAATTATTCCAAATCTAAGGAAGTTGAATATTTGCTTTTAACAAGTCAGCTTACTGCAAAGAAAGTCCTCCTGTGGCTGGCCCAGCAGCATAAGGGAGATCCCTGCCTGTCTGCACATGCAGGACAGATGGCTGTAGGTGTGTTTCAAAATCTGCTCTGAAGACTCACAAATTCAGCATTTTACCTTTTAATGGTGAGCTGTATTTTAGCAACTTTCATGTAGGTTGGCTGGAGTAGAACTGGTCACTATTTACTCCCTGTACATACATATCCTTTGTCCATATTGGGACCCCATATTGGCCCCCATATGTCCATATTGGGGCCCTTCAGAGATAAAACCATTTCTTAACTTACATCAATGGGAAATGACAGTTCTATCTATTGCTTTCTTAAGGAATCTCAGTTCCAGGGTCCACTGTTTAAGCACTCATTTAGCTGCAATGACACTTTTATTAAGCTAAATAAATAGAGCATTTGTGAAAGAAATGAGTGAAGAGTTACAGTTTGCTAAGAAAATAACTATTTTACTCTAACTGAAGATTAAAACCTTCATATATTTTGTGACATATTGATCCAAAAACATTAAAACACACAGCATTGTCTGACAGTATCTCAGATTTGTAGAGTCAGCTTTTAGTAAGCAGTTTAATACTGCTAGCCTTAAGTTGCTTTTATAGCATTTACTGAGGGCTGGAAAAAAAATGGTTACTATTTGTTGTTAAAGGGGAGCTGTAACATTTGTAATGTAGCATCCCACATAAAATTTGGATCTGGCTCCAAGCTATCTAGGCTTTCGGTGTGCTTATTGGAAGCTTTTATGAGCCTCATGGCATCCCTTCTGTGGGACATAACCTGTGTTCATTGCTAGTTGCTGAATGTAAGGCCAACTGCAAGCATAGATTGCAGAAATGATTAACCAGTAATAGTGCACTGGGGGGGTAAAATGGAAGTTGTAATAGCAGATTCCAACATTGTGCGTCTTCACTGATGGAATGAAGACATTCGTTGAATGAAGAAGTTGGAGAAAGGTATTCTCTAAGTACTAAAAATAAAATAAATTTAAAAGCATAGCAAATTTATGGTTGGTTTCAAGTCAATGATGGTTATTCAAAGTGATTCCTGAAGTGCTTTTTAAGTAATTTGCCACGCACCAAGTTTAGTTTTCTTAAGTACTGTTAAATTACAATATTTGCTACTTTTACTGTGATTTAGGCCTGAATTATTTCTACAGTATTTGTCTTTGTCAGCACAAGTAGACCAATATTTCATAACCAAACTCTACATACTTTGTGGAATAATGACATTCCAACTTTTGTTGTCTAATGCCATACTAAAGTTTAACATGAGCTTCCATTCGCAATTAGCCCATTCATGACTTTTTGTTCCATAGGTAGTGTGGATGAAGTTCACTTTAAGCAAAAGAGTAGGGATTTAACTGAGATAGATGTATTTTTTAATACTGATCAGAACTTACTGCTGCTTCATAGTAACATGCATTCTTGAAGATTTGAAATGATGCTGTCCTTTCTGATCTATTTATTCTTCAGAAATTTCTCTTTGAATAAGTATCATTGCACAGAGCTAGGCTATAGCTGGCTGTTTTTTGAAAGTAGGACTGTGGTCAGATGCTTTATGGAATCAGTGTTACATGGAATGTAACCTTGTTACGCTGAATTGGCAGCAACTCTAGCACAGGCAAGAAGAATTCTCTCTTTTGCTCTCTTTTCCCTCTTTCCTTCCCCTGGGGCTGAGTGGAGGTAGGCAGGCAGAAGAATCTGCACCATTTCTTCTAAGTGAGAGAGAACAGACTGGTTGCATTTAATGCTGACATCCCATGATTGCACTTTGTTGATACCACAGTCATCATTTAGTGGAAAGAACGTGGTAAAAAATAAACTTGTACCTTGCTATACTGGCAAGATGGCTCTATCAAGGCACTGTGTGTGTGAGTATAGGCAGATTTCTCTCAGGCCCTGCTGTCTACCCACAAAATCTTCAGGTCTTTCGCAATCCAACCTTCCAACCTCAAAAGTCTCTCTAGCTTTGTAGAGTGATTCTGTCCATCTGCTCAAAATGCGGATGAGTTGGCACGAGAGTATCCAACTTTGAATTGAGAAATTCAAGAAGAGGTTTTCGGATTTAAGGGGAAGAGACTCAAACTCTGTTCTAGCTGTCAAGCAGAGATATGAAAAATGTTCAACTCGTGCTATGACACTCCACCTTTACCTTCCATCAGCCTTCCTCTGCTCACCCCTGATAGAAAGGGTAAAAAGTAAAGCCTGTGCATGTCACTGCATGTACTGAAAATGTAATGGTGTAAATATAAACAAATAAATATGATTCTGCTTGCTGCAGAACTGCGTGAAAATCAGTGAGAAAGTATCAGTGATTTTCCAAAGAAGTACGACCATATGGTGATTTAGGAAAGAAACATTGCTGACAAGTGGGGAAAGAAAAGTAATTGGTTATTGCTAATCATATTTGCAGAAATGTCTAATGTTACTCATGTTTCTTGGTCATAGATCTCCTCACTTGTGACACTCCAGCTGTTATCCATGGTTGGCCATAATGATCAGCTCGACGGACCCAGATACAAATGTACTGTATCCCTGGACTTCATCAGAGCTATTGCAAGGTGAGCCTGTTGGACATGGTTCAGTGTTTTATGTGCTGACTTGAATGAGATTTCAAAAGCAGTATTTGTTTAATCTTTCTATTAGCTGTCTGCATGCCACAACAGGACTCAAAAGACACTTTCTAAGAATGGATAAAAAACTACTGAAAAATGCATTGCCTATTTGTGTATATTCCAGTAGCTGAGTGAGATTTTAAAGATCTAAAATAGATCTTTATTGCGTCATTATCTCTGCAAGCAAATAAAAGAATCCTTGTCTTGAAAAACTTACAATTTTTAAATAAGTATCTTTCTGAGGAGTCAAGGCAAAGACATTCAAGTGTCCTCTGTCGTACAAGGTGTCTGTGAAGTTCTCCTGTCTCTCTTCTAGTGATTTAGAAATCTGGAACTAGCCTTACTCTCTTCCGTACTTGTTTTAATGAGGAGGTGTGTGCTGTAATGAAACTGCTGCCGTGAAGGAGTGAGGAATGAGAATGCCCTTTACCAAGTTCAAACAGATTTTGATCAGATTTCACTTGATCAGTCTGCAAAAGGGGTTATATATGGTGTAGCTGCCTGTGATTTCAGGGGCCACAGGCAATCCCTTTCAGCGCAAACGCCCTAGAATTTATTCTTTATACAGAAATGTGGTAGCGAAAGTTTGTGTCCTTGATTTTAGTGTTGTGGTGACTATCTGTAGACAATGTGAAGTGCTAAGGCTTTGAAGTTACACTCATGTAGTAATACTGTAGCACAAGAATTTGTCTTTTAACAGTGGTATTTTAATGTAGCGAATGACGCTTTTCTGGCTATAATTCAGCGTAGTTTAGTATATAGTTAATGAAATGGTATGTGTGTTCCTCATACTTCTGCAGTTTTGTTTTCTTTCTTTACTTACAAAGTTGTTCTTTTTCAGGGGAAAGCTTTTGCTTGGCAGAAGTGGCTCAAACTCCTTAGCTCTAGTTTTTGTTTATCATAGAGAGTTTTATAAAATTTCTTTTGAAGGTCTCCTGCTGTGTGAGATACTAAGGCTAGCTCATTTATTAGCACTTTTCCAAAGTAACTCAGAAATAGATTAGGCTTCCAAGCAATAAGCACTTAGGGAAGTGTTTAAATACTGAGTTAGACCTATCTAGAAGAGCAACAGAGAAATTACTTGCACAATAGTAATACTTTAATAGAGTCTCTCTTAATTTGGTTTTCTTAGTTTCAAATATAAAACAACACCCCAAAGACTTTCAGTAGCAGTTCATTAACATTCTAAATTTCTACTTATTATTTCTGATCTGTCACATAATTGTGTCCAGGCATTCCTCTGAGCTCAATAAATACTTGTTAATTGAGAATTTCATTGGATTGCCCTTATGCATAAGGTTTTCTCCTCCTTCTGGAATGGGCAGGGAATTGATACAGTTCTATCAGATTACAAGGATATTTCATCAGAAGGGAAGTCTGCAGGATTTGAGTATAAAGCATTTTGAACTATACTGCAAAGCTTCAGCGCACCAGTGGCTCTCCTGACCTATTAAAAGCCCAAGAGCCTTGTCAGGAAGCCCCGCAGACACTCAATTTCCATTTGCAGTTGGACAGGGCGTGGAATGAAACTTGCTGCGATTCCAGCCTGGCTGGATCTTGCTGCGTGACCTCTGGTGCTTCACTAGCTCAGTTTGCTCTTCCCAGCAATAAAGTCTCATGTGAATGAGGCCCCCAAAAGAGCTCTCCTTGGTACCAAACACAGAGGGCCACCTGCCAAGCAGCACCGAGGGCTCTGTGTTCAGACCTGCCTCTGTGCTCTGGGTCTTACTGGGAATACAGAGAGCAGTTCAGAAGCTGTGTACTGACTTCAAGAGTCTGTCCTTAAATTATACAAAGATACTTGAAAGGACATCCCCTGCCTCACAACTTTTAACACTCTCAGAACCTTCACTGAGAAGTTTCAGCTGCTAAAGTTAGAGATGGCCAAAACACAGGACCAAAACTTGTACTATGCAGGTTGTGCTACCAGAAAAAGTAATTGTCAAATGCTGTTACTTCAAAACTTAAAGCACAGTGTGATGCTTTGGCTTGCCTTTATTTAGGTCAGATATACATATGCATAGGAGGTCTACACAGTTTTTCTACGTGTTATGAAGAAGGAAATTGTTCTGTTCTCTCCAGATAGTTTGGAAGTGCTTATGTCCTGCAGGGTTAGAATAACCAAGTGACTTGACAGATTTTCAAGTTAGGCTCTGGTTCTTTTCTTTTTCCTCTTGTTCTTTTTTTCTTATGTTTTCTTTTGTTACACTTTTTTATTTAGTTTCTTTTCTGAGAAAATTTTATTCAATTTCTTTTTATTGAGTGTATTTTCTTTGTTGCATCTTAAAGAAGGACACTTCATAGATAAGATGTAAGGTGTAATGCACCCATGTTGAGTGGGTTTCTTCTTGGCTAGATGGGGCCAGCTGAACGCTGAATCTGTGATCTTTCGTGCTTTAGGAAGTTTCATTTTCTAGCTGCCTGTAGTATTTACCCAGGTGTGGGAGAGAAGCATTTGTTGCAGAGGAAAAGGATCCACATTGCCATTTCAACCAAAAAACACCCCAGTTAAGCAGACCATCTCCTGATTGTCTTCTTCTCCACCACTGTACTGGTGCTAAATTCCAGCCACCAGAATCCTAAGATGCCTTTTCCTTGTTACCATCTCTCCTTACTTCCTAGCATAATTCCTATTGAGAAACTGAAGAGCACAAAGAGCAGGACAGAGAAGTATGAGCTCTTTGCCCTTCTTTACAGCACCTCATTCAAGGTGTTCAGCTTGCATTTAATTTTTCTATTTTTTTATAAAGCAAAAGTGAAATGTGCTCTTAAAAAAAATAAACACTGTGTTTGTTTTGTGGAAAAAAATGTGATATGCTTCTGAGAAGTTTTAGTGTGGTAACTTCTGCCCATCCACTGTTGTTGCGTTTAATACTACAGAACGTCAGGTCTGGCTCTGTTTTACTCCATATATTCAGCCTCTGCAGAGGTATTCCTGTCCTTTGGATTGAAGACAAGGCTAGATGTTTCTTTACTAGAAACCTTACATTTCTGTAAGCTCAACAATAGATGTAAGCTCAACAATTTTCTGAAATGGGAATCTCATAATGTTTGTTGAATGGGATGGATCTCTTAATGTAATCTCTAGAGATCCTAGCTGTTATGACAGGGTAATTGAGCTGCATTTAGTTGATAAGGTCAGAAGTTGTTAGAGAGCATGATGTTATTTCTGCATATTCTACTTCATAACTTGTTCTTGAGTGACATGACATAATGTGCTCCTAACAGCAGCAGTTAATTTCCTTTAACTTTGTCACTGGGTTATTAAGTAGACTCCCAACACAGTATCTCTTGCTGTGGATCTTGGGAATTTCTGAACTTTTTCTCTGCCTGGTACAATGTTATACAGAAACTTTTTAAAAGTGGGTTACAAAATGATGCATGAACAAAGAATATTAAATGATTGCAGTCTAAGAAACAAGACATTCAGCCAGTTAATCCCACTTAGCATTGTGAGCGGTTATTTTTTGCATCATTGAAGACTTAAAAAAAAACTTTTAATTTTATACTTGTCATTATGTGCAGTAATTTGTGTGTTATTTATTCAAACAGTAAACCCTAAAGTCTGAATGTTAGATTGTACAGCAGAATGAATTTAGAGACAAAAAAATAATAATTATATGTTTTATTCCACTGCCATTTCATTCTGCCTACCATCAAAGTACAAAAGTATACATTAAAATCTTCTATCCTATTGAGCGGCATTCTTGGTGTTTTTTTCAAATTTAGCTATGAACGTGGGTCAAGCAGTGTCAAGACTGAAAGAATGCAGACTGCAAATGAGTATAGATGAAGGAGTTAGACATTACATGCTAAAACAGGTGGTTTGGAAGATGAACAAAACATTCAATAGCACAAAAGATTGCTGCTTTGCATCTCCAACTAGACTATAATGCTTACCAGATGAAGATATATCAACTCTGATTTAAATTTACTTTTACTGCTTTATGATAAGGAATCTTACTTTTTTTCTAGAAAGCTTCTTTGAAAAATCTTGCCAAGTTTAAATAATCAAAAGATTGATACTGTCAATAACATTATAAATTAGAAATTGTCTTTCGTGTTTGAATGAACTTGGAGGGGGGAAGATGTTGCTCGATTTTGATTGTGCAGAATCTCCCACGTGTGTTGTCTCCAAACAGGTTAAAGTCTTAACACTGCTAAGATGATTGTTCTGATATACTCTGTTTTTGCTTATAGGACCGTGAACTTCGACATAATAAAGTACTTGTACGATTTCTTGTGAAAACAAGCTCCGCAGCCATATGGACACTGTGACAATGACTAAGGCAAGCTGTGTTCATCTCTCCACTTAGCTGGCCAGAAAGAAGAGTATTTTGGCTCCTTTGGATTTGTCCAAACAGGTGCTGGCCCAGCATGGAATCTGATGAAAATACTCTGATTGGTCTAGGTGGATCTGAGCGGAGGACTATTTACCAGGGACCCTGGAGTATTTGGAAGCAATGTGTTAATTATAAACAGCAGGGTTTGAGCACAATCTGTTCTGCTCTTAATGATGTTATCTTAACACTGAAATTGCCTGAAACCCATTTACTTAGGACTGCATTTTGCTCTATGAACTCTCCCCAGTGCTTTGAACATGGCAGCAGCCCTTGTTTGCATGCCCAGTCTTTTCACTTCCTCTCCACAGGAATCTCTGCAATTGCCTGCCAAGGCAGCTTTTCCGAGGCCACCATTTTAGGAGAGCAGGGTAGCAAAATACAGTAAACATAAGAACATATTTAAAATCAAGCTGGTATCCTCCTTCTCTTCAGGCAAATGTAGGCAGACTGTTACACTGTTACAGACAGATCACAATGATAGGAAGCTCCCCAATTTATCAGCATACTGTCTCTTTTCAGACCATTCATAAATTCTAGCTGTGAATCTATTTTTACTGAGATTTTTTTATTTAAAAAATCATTGACTCTAACAGTTCTAACCAGATGTCAAACTTTAAAGGGTCTGTTTTTGTTTTAAGGCTTGATAATCCTTTATAGTTCATCTGGTTTTACTGACTACAAATTCAAATGTCTTGGTTGAACACATAGTGGTGTGTTTTTGTACCAGCACCTAGTCTGTAGGAGAGGATAGCACAGCTACCTGTCCATCAGGGAGGTAGATATTCAACAGGTGATGGGGTGTCCCTGCAGCAATGCCCTAGAAGAGACAGAATAGTGAATAACCAATGTGTTGCCGTACCATAAATCCTTGACTGTAGCACACAGGTAAGGAGAAGACATAAACATTAATTTGAAATTGTATATCATAACTTGATCTTTGTGGATACTCCAATTATAAGTTTTGTCCTGCCGCTGTTGCCTAGTTAAGGACTGTTTTGGATAAAGAGCATGGAGACCTGTTCTTCTTGAATCTGAAGGTTTTTGTCTCTCTCTTAAAAAAAAAAAAAGCATATGCTTTCCTCAGGTATTGTACTCTTAAGTGCTGACCTTTGCCTGCCTGGCAGTACAAGACGATGCTGTTCTGCCTTTTTTTTAAAGGAAAAATATTCCCCTTGATCTCAGGTACTGGAAATGGTCAAATAGCCCAGAATACATGTAGTGTTTTTATTCAGTCATGGTTGTGTGACTGGGCTTCCAAGTCTGGATTCAGACCCAAATGTGTGAGTTCCAGGTGAGTCAAAGCAACAAAAGGCTCTTTCTGGCCAACCTGTCATTTCCCTCCGGCAGGAGGCTGTGAAAGGGCAGGAATGACTCATCTCCGGGATCTTCTTCCCTTCCTGCTGCTGAGCTGAATCAGACCCTGCACCTGTCCATGAGGTGGCAACATTTGTCACACTTGCTGAAATGCTGGGATGCAAATACTTGGCCTGCTTCAAAATGTTTATTGTCTGTTTTTGTTTTACTAATAAAAATGTACTTAAGTTAAACTCTGATTTGCACTGAACTTTTTAGCTGTGTCCCCTTTTGGTGATAGTGATGGGCTGAGCTCAGCATCTCCAGCATGGAGACTACCTGGGGCTGAAAGCAGGAAAGGTTGAGCTTTCTTCAGCCAGGAACTTCAGTACCTCATAGCTTCTGTGATACCTCATCTTGGCTAGAAGTTGCTGTTACAAAGCATGATGGGCTTGATACTAATTTGCTAATACTAATCTAGGCTAGAAGTTGCTTTAGGAAGCATGATGGATTCTGAAGTAATTTTCTAAGTCGTACAGGTCCTGGGTGGTAAAATGTCAGAATCTGCAGCAGAACTTGCTTGGAGCTCCCAGCAGAGCGGGACAGGGCGACACAGCTGCAGAGGGACAGTGCCAGCTTGTGAATGTGTAATGGGGGTTGAAGAGAGGTGAGATGCAGCGATGAGGGTTACAAAGAGAAAAAGAAAGACCAAATGTAATGAGACTTTGTAAGTATAATAGTATTATATGGTTGAAGTACTTCCAGAATCTTCGTTTTTCAAAAATACAGTTACATAAGCACTCACGTCTCATTTTAGCAGTACCTAATGAAATACAATACCTCTTGTTTTGTTAAATTTAATTGGTTATTAGAAATGAGTCCATACATATGGCTAAGTGATTTTTCTTTTCACTGTTACCATAACTTTTCTTGAAAGGATTAAAAGCAGAACCAATTCAAGACTTTGGTATCTATTGCAGATATACAGACAGCATGGAAAAGGCTAAATGTGACATGTTTCAGGACTGATGTTCAGTATATGTCTTTGCAGATAAGTATTTCACATAAGTTCTGTTTCAAGTTGTGGAGTCTGTTTTGTTTTGTTTTCCTCACACTACCCTGGTGATTATTTCTTATCTAACTTTAAAGGGGTGATACCAATTTTGTATAGTGCAGGTAATTTGACTGAAATGAGGTAAATTGGAGGATGAGTAGTTATCAAGGAGCCATTAGACTGAAACAGTGCCCTTACATTGAACACACTTTTGTGCCCTTTTTGAAAGATATCTATCAGTGATATAAAATTTAAAGCTGAATCAGCAGATTAGGAGAACGAACAAGGTGACTGAGGTGTGGATGACTGACTTAGGCTATAACTATGCTGATGATGAATAGCAGGATTTGGTCTGACAATCTGAAAATACTTCTATATATCCATGTCAATAAATTTATAAATTACTGCCAAGTGTCTTATTAAGTACCCTCTCAACCCTAGCAATATTACATTTGGAAATTTTGTTTCCATGGGTGAATTCTGGCCTCCCGTAGCCTCCCTGGAGCAAGGGATACAGCCGCCCTCAGGTGGGTTTAAGAACTCCGAAATGCAGAGCAAGACGGTTGTTAAAGCAATCAAAAGACCTTCCAGAACTGCATTGCAGGAGGATGTATTCCTACTCTTATTCTTAATTCATCAGTCACAAAGCATTATAACACCGTAAAAGTTCTATAAACTTACACTTTCTGTCTTCAACTAATCCGGACATTTGCAGGAGTTAGGGCTTGTTCTTAGAGGAAACAAATGGAGGAAGAAGTTTATTTCATATTTTTATAAATATAGTGTGGAGATTTTCATTTTCAAAAAAAGTTTGCAGGAATGCATTGTGTGCAAGTCTTTTTTCAGCGGTGATCTACCTGTGGTTCTCCCAGAACCTGCTGCTTCTGCCACCATAATTCCCCTAATATTGCAATTTTGTGCAGATTGAGCACTTTACAAGTTCTAGGACCTTTACACACCCTGAGTTACAGCTGGGAGAATGCATCAATTTTCACCACTGGTTATTTTTTAGAGTGTCCACCAGCTAGTCTTGCCAAGACCACTCAGACAGTGACCACCATCTCCAGGCCTGGAGCAGAGGGCCATGCCAGGACGGTGGTGTGAAGTACAGGATTCCCAGCAGGAAGGTAGGAGAAACCACATGTCTGTGACCTGTGAGCAAGTTCAGTGTTCCTGGATTGGATATTCCCCTGCCACTTGCTTTGGCACAGATAGCAAAGAAAAGTGAGAAACAGACGATTCTTAAGAATTGCCTGGAGTTAGACATGCTACATGAAACAAAAGATTTGCCCCATCCAAGAGTAAATGCTACCTGAGCTAACCCGTTTTTTTCAAAACAAGAGCATAATCTACAAAAGATTCCCATCATTTGTAGTAAATATACATTGGGATAAGAATAAGGGTTTGATTAGCAAGTCTAATCATATGCAATACCAAATTGTATGTATTCTCTGCCATTGGAATGGTTCTGCTAGAATATTTGATGGCTAGATGATTAATAGCAGAAACTTTTTTTTTATCAGCTCTCTTGGACATATCCTCAACTGAACAGGCAGATGCATATAAATTGTATGCAATACTAGGATAGAAGTAGAATAGACTATATTCAGCTTTACTTTTTGTTTTTTGTTCAAAAAATTGAAGCAAATTAAATCTGAAAAGAGTACAAGAATAGTTTGTGTATGCCAGTAGATTTCAAATCACAAAAGTACAATCCTTAGCATGAAGATACCCTGAAAGCTCTACATGGGAATATGTCTTTAGAAATTATAATTCAATGTCAGTGTCTAGAATACTATAAAAAGTTGGAAAATACCATATTGCTGATAATATGGCATTAGCGATAATCATGTAGTTGCACTCATATGTTGAAGAACCTTATGCTTATTAATATTTAGGCTCCTACTATCATGAAACTTTAAAGTATGGTATTAAAGTAAGACCAAGACACTTTAGGAGCCTGTGAACATTGGTGGTTTTGTGCTGTTTCAGTGACAACTGACATCACTATCCACAAAGAAAGTGGTCTTGGGCTAAGAAATACCCATCTTTACAGATCTGTCACCACATGTAGTCTGAGAATATAATATACAAGGTTCTATAGGTGGATTTGGTGTTTGCTGTGACTCTTGCAAGGGAGTAATCTCCATAAGAGTAAAGAACTGAAAGGAAAAACAATGTTCGGTGGTTACCATTTGGGAAAGTATAGGACAACTGGGGGACCAGCTTAGAAAGAGGCTGGGCTGTTCTCTGAGGTGAGGTGTGGAACCTAGCTATATGGTTGCCTTTGGTGTCTTCACGTATCCAGAAATCTGTGGAAACTTCTATATTACTTCTTCGTGTTTTCAAGAATTTTTGAGTTTTGATGAAATTCTAATGGAAAACCAAGATCAGTTACAGACCCAGGATTGTATATGTGATTTTTCATTATCAGGATAGCAAATGTTGGGATTTGTCTGAATTCATTCACTCTGCTCTGGGTGTCCCTGCTTGAGCAGGAGGGTTGCACTAGATGTTCTCTAGAGGTCCTTTCCGACCTCAAGCATTCTGGGATTCTGTGACTGTATTCCTTTTTCCTGACAAATACTGAATTTCTACAGGAAAAGGATTTTTAATATGCAACTGCTCTCCTCAGTGTCTTTGATTCTTGCTGAGAGAAGTACGTGCTGCTTGTTATTTT
>VWPW01028647.1:1062210-1082956 GCA_013389825.1 Crypturellus undulatus | reverse complement strand
TAGTTTGTGTATGCCAGTAGATTTCAAATCACAAAAGTACAATCCTTAGCATGAAGATACCCTGAAAGCTCTACATGGGAATATGTCTTTAGAAATTATAATTCAATGTCAGTGTCTAGAATACTATAAAAAGTTGGAAAATACCATATTGCTGATAATATGGCATTAGCGATAATCATGTAGTTGCACTCATATGTTGAAGAACCTTATGCTTATTAATATTTAGGCTCCTACTATCATGAAACTTTAAAGTATGGTATTAAAGTAAGACCAAGACACTTTAGGAGCCTGTGAGCATTGGTGGTTTTGTGCTGTTTCAGTGACAACTGACATCACTATCCACAAAGAAAGTGGTCTTGGGCTAAGAAATACCCATCTTTACAGATCTGTCACCACATGTAGTCTGAGAATATAATATACAAGGTTCTATAGGTGGATTTGGTGTTTGCTGTGACTCTTGCAAGGGAGTAATCTCCATAAGAGTAAAGAACTGAAAGGAAAAACAATGTTCGGTGGTTACCATTTGGGAAAGTATAGGACAACTGGGGGACCAGCTTAGAAAGGGGCTGGGCTGTTCTCTGAGGTGAGGTGTGGAACCTAGCTATATGGTTGCCTTGGGTCTCTTCACTTATCCAGAAATCTGTGGAAACTTCTATATTACTTCTTCGTGTTTTCAAGAATTTTTGAGTTTTGATGAAATTCTAATGGAAAACCAAGATCAGTTACAGACCCAGGATTGTATATGTGATTTTTCATTATCAGGATAGCAAATGTTGGGATTTGTCTGAATTCATTCACTCTGCTCTGGGTGTCCCTGCTTGAGCAGGAGGGTTGCACTAGATGTTCTCTAGAGGTCCTTTCCGACCTCAAGCATTCTGGGATTCTGTGACTGTATTCCTTTTTCCTGACAAATACTGAATTTCTACAGGAAAAGGATTTTTAATATGCAACTGCTCTCCTCAGTGTCTTTGATTCTTGCTGAGAGAAGTACGTGCTGCTTGTTATTTTGTGTGCTTTGCCGAGTTCAGAGGAAGGTGGAGAGCCTAGAATAGAAGCAAGGGGAAGGGTTAGGAAATAAGAGATTTGCCAGAAAATGGAGTTTCTTCTAATGCATCTAAAAGAAAGAGCAGGGGAGGGCACTGGTAGTTCAAGAGCTGAGCACTTCCTCCATCTCCACATAGTTCTAATAAAATTACTAATGAGGACTTCCACATCTATTGTGTCTCTTAAATCCTGTGAATTAGAACACAGCTGGAAAGAGAGAATAGCAAGCAGCAAGGTACACAGCCTCTCTCATTAAGACATCCCTGCTAGTTGGCAGAGCAGGGTTCTTCAAGAGTCAGAGAAAGTCCTCGAGAGAGGGCGCTGGGGAAGGAAATTGTCTTCCATGCTGATAGCAAAACCCGGGATTGTATTCATCCTGTTTACATTGCTGCTCATGGATAGATTTTTTATAGCGTTTATAATGATTTTGATAACCATGTTGATGCCACCCTCCCCATCAGTGCAGCAAATCAGTGGAAAGAGCCAAAGTCTGGGACGTCTGCTAGGGTTTCTGAGAGCCCTGTCATGTTGAGATTTGGTAGTTTAAGAGAAAATAAGAGTAACAGCCAAAGACAAATACATGGTTTCTCCTGCCATTGTAAACAAACCTGTGACTACTTCACTCCTGGGGAGAAGGGAGCTTCCTCTCCTGTCGACATGGGCCCTTTCATTTAACTTAGCCTTGTTTGAGGTCATGTGCAGTTACCTTAAATGGTTTCTTCAGTGTCACTGCTCACTTCAGGCAAGATAGAACATATTTGGAGCTATCCTTATGTATCCTGCTTTCATGTATCCCAGGCATGCTGCTTTGTAATGCCTTAGAAACTTTTTAAAAATTTCATCTAATACCAGGAGTGCTTTTTTTTGGTTATAGGAACAAGAAGTATGGCGGTTGTGCAAATAAGTCACAGTTATTGTCTGCAAAGTTTTATCCTCTGCAATATCTCTGTTATCACCTTTGCATTTAAAATGAAAGCAGACTCTTTAGATTTTTTAGAATTAGATTAGCTGTGTACAGAAATTGGCTGTAGACTTGGTTCAACTTTTCCTCTTTCTTATCTAATCTTAATCCTTCTTCCAAAACACAGAAGTGACAAAACCTTTTATTGAAATAATCACAATGTTTTTGGATCAGCATCAAAAGAGAAAACTACCCTTATTTTTCTGTCATACAATTAACTGAATTTTGGTAAAATTATTTTACCTTCAAAATCGAAACTGTACAATAGAAGATACACTTGTCATGGGAAAATTGAGCTGAAACTGTTAATATCTGGCAAAAGGCTGTGTGGCTGAGAGGGGTTTTGTCATTAAAAAGTCATAGAATCATAGAATCACAGAATGGTTGAGCTTGGAAGGAACCTCTAGAGATCATCCATTCCAACCCCCCTGCTCCAGCAGGGACACCCAGAGCACGGGGCACTGGGTGGCATCCAGAGAAGGAGACTCCACAGCCTCTCTGGGCAGCCTGTTCCAGTGCTCTGTCACCCTCACTGTCAGGAAATTTTTCCTTAAGTTCTTGTAAAACTTTTGGTGCTTCAGTTTGTGGCCGTTTCCTCTAGTTCTGTCGGTGGCCACCACTGAAAAGAGGCCAGCCCCATCCTCCTCACTGCCTCCCTTGAGGTACTTATAGACACTGATCAGGTCCCCTCTCAGCCTTCTCTTCTCCAGGCTGAACAGGCCCAGCTCCCTCAGCCTCTCCTCATAGGGCAGATGTTCCAGGCCCCTGATCATCCTCGTGGCCCTGCGCTGGACTCTCTCCAGCAGCTCCACATCCCTCTTGTACTGGGGGGCCCAGAACTGGACACAGTACTCCAGATGTGGCCTCACCAGGGCGGAGTAGAGGGGCAGGATCCCCTCCCTCGACCTGCTGGAGATGCTAGTCAAGTCAAATAATTCTGATATTCATGTCAGCTGTAATACTGAATAACGTTAGCTGTTGCTGGTGTACTGAAGTATCCTTATGTACAGTTGTTTTTCATCTAGAGTAAATACTCTTGGTAGTAGCCTTTTAATTTAGCCAGGCATCATCTGAGGGGCAGGATCCATCAGACCCCTGAAGAGACTGAAGCTGATTCCTGTGATTCATTTGGGAATTATTTGCAGAACTAAATTGATCTTTTCACTTCCCCAAAATAAAAGTGGTGAAGCAGGGGATTAGAGTGGAAATTCAAACTGATCTCTAGTGAGTAGTCTATGATAACTGTAATCTTGCTGTTGATTTGGGAGCTTTCACACTGAAAGAGCCAAAAGTCCTGATGCAGGAAAGTATATAAATAAGTAGCTGGTTTATGTTTTCCTAGTGTGGCACAACTTCACAACTCTTTGGCACTGAGGGTAATTCAATTTATTAATACGGATAGCTGTTTTCCATCGGTAACTAAAGAATAGCTCATCTGTCAGAAAAGTTGGCATTAATTCTGTTCTTGTTCACAGCTAAAAAAGATAGGAAGATATTGAAGGAAGCCAGGAGATGCTGAGTTTGGTCTGTTACTTCCTTCCCTATACCCTTTCCTGGGGAAGACAGGATGGAGACAAAGTATAATGAGGCCAAGAGTATAAAATGATAATCCCAGGTCAGCCCTGGATCACCATTAGTTTCCGATGATCCGGAGCCTGTAACTGCAGGTTCCTTTTAGAACTCTTGAAATCTCCTTTAAGAGTGTCCTCCTTGATCCTGCCCAAAACACTAACTCATTCGGAGGAGAAGAAGAGAGCACCTTTCTGTGTCCTGCTGAGAGGCTGTGGTGCTTCCAGTGGAGCAGGACAAGAACCATGTGCGACCGGAGCCCCGGGTTTGCTGGCTCAGCCCCCCGGGAGCCGGGATCACAATGTAGGGTAGGTGCATCACAACGTAGAGCAGCTCTACTAATGGCTCAGCTTGCCTAAATTACAGGAGAAAACCAGCTCCAACAGGGACCAGGGTAATCCTTTTTACTGCTTTTGTTCAACACTCCTCGCTCATTTGAAACTGGAATTTCTTTTTGTATGAAACGAGCAAGTCAATGTAGGCTGCTTTAAGAGTTCCCACTTTAACTGCCAAGAAAGTGGTTCTTTTATTTTTAGTAGGTTAAGGAACATCATTTTTATGCTAACCTTTTTTCTTTTGAATTCTTTTCTACAGATGCCTTCCAGAAATCTTTGGATGTTCGATAGGTTACTATAGATATATAGTAAAATTTTGACAGCTTTCTTATTGCTGAAAACCTGCAGTTCCCTGCAGAGACCTTTTCTTCACTGTAGCCTTATTGCCAAGTTGTCAGAGCATTAATTAAACTAGAAGAATAAGGCATTGCATGTCATTTCCTATACTGGATGCCTTCATGTCAGAGACATATCTCCATGGCAAGAACCAGTATATAAACAAAAAATAAGCCTGGCAACAGTACAAAAGCTCGTGCAGGCTTTTAAGCGAGAAATGTGGCACGGGAAAATATGGAATTTAAAGCAAAGTATTCCTAGGGAAGAGTTTCTTGAATACTTAATTTCTTAAGAACAAATGTGATGATTTCATTTAGGCACTATGTATTCTCCAGTATTTTTTTTAATCTCCATATTTTAAATGTTTTAGGTATTTATTACCTCAAACCTTCAAAGCCTTCTCATTCTAAAAACTCATTCATTATAGGTAGACTGAATGTTCCTTAATGGAATTAGAGATTCTCTGTACCAGCGCATAAAATCATGGGTAGTAAAACTTCATCCTATGTAAACTACTAATAATTTGCATATCTATCTCATTTTGTTGCATGAAGCAAAATGTCTTCATTTCCTGTATTATATTCATCTCTCAATTTTATGTACATTTACGTGACTGTTTAGAAACCAAAAAAAGTACAGCACACATGTTGATGTTTTTCCTGCAGTAAAATGAATAGATGCTTAAACTATAATTGCAATCTGCTGTTTGCTAATCCTGCAGGCAGAGCCACCATGTTTAAAAATAAAATACAGGAGTATTTTTTCATTTTTTTCTTCATACTTTCAGTGGTGGGTTGTACAATAGTGGACGCAGCCGTGTTAAAAATATAGAAGTATTTTCAAGAGCTTGGAGGAAAGAACCGTGCTGGAGAACTGCAGGGTTCAGAAGTGGTGGCCGGAGAGCGTCTTCAGAGCTGTCGGGGGTGCACGGGGCTCCTCCCTTCCAGCTCCTCACAGGTAATGGACAGGGAAGGAGGAACATCTGGACTCCCATTGCCCGGCTGCGGCACCAGGGCTTGGGGCCGGAGGCGGACGGACCTCTGCCTGGCTCGTGGCCTCTCATTGCTGCCTGGTGCTTGGTGGCCGATGCAGAGACAGTCACATCCTAATAATTAGTGCAGTGCTGCCGGAATTTTAGCTTCTACTCCTCATTAAAAGATAATAAAATGATTAACAGCATTTGAGAGGAAGATCCAAAGCTTGTTAAAGTCTATGGGAAGTCTCTGATACCCATGATTTTGGAGAGGGCCCTAAGTACTCTTAAAGCTAATGATACAAGATCCTACCTCTAGCTTGATCCCTGGAAATGGAATTGACCTTTTCACAGCTTAAGTAGGGATAAGTTCATATAAATATATTTTAATGTTCAACCCCAATCTCCTCTGCATGCCCTGATTCAGTCCGTGGATAATACGACCTGTTAGCAAATGGAGAGAAGACTCTTGTTCAAACGTCCCTAGCACCACCATGGAGCTGGTGCCAGCTTGGCCTCTAACTGAAGCGGACTGGAAAGCTCAGATTAGGAGAGCAAAGCTTTCTACTGTAATAAAAAGATTCATTAATTTTAAGGTGTGCTTTCAGCCTTTGCCTTGAGCCAGCTCCAGAACTGGTCTCACCCTCATGAGCTGAAAACTAACGCAGCCCAAAACCTGGATGGGTTTTTGTCATGTGCACTCTTGAAAGCAAGAGGGTTTGATGGGCACTGGGGCTGACCAAAGGAGAGGTGGGATCTGCCTCCTGGGATGGGTGCGGAGCAGGAGCAGGAGCAGAGGAGGGGGAATGGGACCCATCCCCATGGTCACAGTACCTTGCATCAGCTGCCCCCAGAGCTGCACTGTCACTATACGTGACCACTACTATCCCCACACATCCACACGTTCATCATGGTTGGGCAGTGCCTCAGCTTGTGAGCTTTTACACAGTGTCAATAGACAGAAATGTCATTTAGGGAAAACTAACTAAAATTAATCATCCCGAGTCTAGCAAAGGAGAGACTCTAACCCAGGAACTGTGGGGAAGCGTATGCTGTAGGAAACAGAACCACACTGATTACATTGCTAAACAGTGCACATGAATGATATTAACCTACTCATTCCAGAGCTTTCAATTGTTTACNTAACCTACTCATTCCAGAGCTTTCAATTATTTGCAAACATATATATATATTTTAAATCACAATACAACGTTTTGGCAAACAGAGAACAGAAGAGATACTATTCCAAGGAGAGCCAGCAACCCTATGAAGTGTCCTCTTGATTTATAGCTGCAGCAGCACGAATTCCGTATAACACGATAATATCCTACGACGTCTTGGGCTCCACGCCGAGCCCTGCACAGATAACCGGTTGAGCAGCACACAAAGCCGGGGTCTGATAACGTCTTTCTGTCAGCACAAAATGATGCTATTTGGGAAGCAACACATTCGGATGTAGGGGCAGTAATCCTGTTATCAGCCATCGGCAACAGACGGCATCGCTGTAGGGACCCCTTGCCCGGGACTGATACACAGGGACCCTGAGAAATCAGCCTCGGTGGCACACGGAGGTTTCTCCCACATTTTTCTCCGAGTTGCCCCTCTGCAGGGTTTTTTAATCGCTGTAAACGAGAGGATATTTGCATTGTTTTAGTGGATCTGCTATTATGTCAAGGCAGCAGCTGTACTTAGGTGCTGATCCGGGCGATCCCTCTTTCTCAGGGATGTGTAGGGAGCCAAAGCACTTGGAGATCCTCCGGGAGGAGGGGAGCAGAGTAGCTCTCCCATAGACACGTGGGTGACTCCTCTCGGGGGCTGCACTGTGAACCCTGTTGCTATTTACCCTCTGAATCTCTAGAAAGGTCTCACTGATACCACCAAGCAAATAGAGGAGTTTTCATCATCTTCACACCAACCCTAGCGTAGGCACAGCATGTTTTTGGGTTGCACTGTGTTATTTTGCACCTCCAGTGAAGTATTTAGGGCTTTAAATGTTCATCGTCCTAAGACATGCCACTGTGCAACACATCTCACATACTTACACCAAATAATTGCAAAATTTTATTAGTGGGGAAATATAATTTTATTGCAGCACATCATCAGGAATTATTTCTAAAATACAAAGAATTTCTTTAAGTACAACTTCAAAAGAAACTGCATCATCCCTGTTCAGACGATACTCCCTGGGGCTGCAGCCATGTTCATCTGATTAACTGGCTTAAACTGGCCATTGGCCTTCCTGGGCTCTGAGCGCTGCCCGGCGCAGCAACACGGACACGACAGGCAAAATACCAACTCTGCTCCTCATTAACCTGTCCGTCTATACCTCGTGGATTATTAATACCTGGTTTGTTTCAATTCTTTATTAGTAACCTAGAGGAATTGTCTGCTGACTATCAAGGTACCACAGGACACGATCGCTGCCATTTCTTCACCAACGAGGGGACTATTAGTTGACATTAATTCAAGGGAGCAGTGTTGAAAGCACTTAAAAGGCACAATCTTTCACTGGTAAATACGATATTACCTAGAACATCTGTTTTCCCCCTGTCACTGGCTATTAGCTCTTAGAATATAAGCGTAAGCTTTCTGGATAACAGGCAGGTCGACACCAGCAAGTGTGTGTAGTGTATGTCCCATCAGGACCTTTGGAAGACAGGAGAGGCTAAAGCTCCTTCTCTTCTACTCCAGAATTTCCTCCCTCCTCCCCCTCTGCCCATTTTCCCCCAAGTAGCCACTTGGGAAAATGAGAGGAAGTGAACCAAGATGCTGGATTAGAGAAATGGAAATGGGCTCCAGGCTGTACTACAAAGGCTCTTTCAGTTTTCCTTCCTTCCTTCCTTCCTTCCTTCCTTCCTTCCTTCCTTCCTTCCTTCCTTCTTTCCTCCCTCCCTCCCTCCTTCCCTCCCTTCCTCCCTCCCTCCCTTTCCTCCCTCCCTCACCCCATCTTGTGAGGTAGTTTACAGCACTTTGGTCTCCCTCCTCCTGCAGTGACCGCTGAAGCTCAGTGTCTCATTTGCCAAGGTTACTCAGTATCTGCTGGACACTGAGGTGACTTCTCCCCTCAGCCCTGCTTTATAAAGGAAGACGATGGCTAAACGCCACAGTCCGTCTTCAGAAGATTCTCCATGGGGTGGCCAAACTCCAAAGGGAATTTGTTTGGGTTATTTATGGCTTAGCTCAGGGCATCTGGGTGCTTGGTGTGTGTTTTTGGTGCAGTCCTCCTGAGGCAGCTGATGCTTCCCAGATCTCTGCAAGGATCCCGGCAGCTGATGTTGGGCCTGGGCTGCTCTGGGGATCAGCACCCAAGCACCCACCCTGTAGGTGACCACCTCTTTTATGGGACATTAGAGCAACTTCATCACACGGGAAAGGGAGCCTGGCCAGGGAGGACAGAGAGTGTCTGACCACAGCATAGCTGAATGTGGAGGAGATCACAGAGGAAAGATACTTATGCCTAAGCCCAATCAGTCAGACAGCCTTCCCATGACTCAAGTGAGGGATGAAACTAAAAAGATTTTTTTTTATATATTTTTTTTAAAAGGGGCTGGAGGGAGAGGAAGGTCCTGCTGTGTGCTTAGCTGGAAGGAGCATCTATTCTTACCGTGTCAACATCGTCACATTTTCCCCTGACCACCATTGCTTCTCCTTGCTCATCAGTAGCACTGTCATCCATGAACTTCTTTTTCCCACAGGGAAGGACTACGTTCTCCTGGCTGGTGGGCAGAGGAGCCTGTACGAACGCAGGTGCCGCTGTCCCCAGCAGCCTCGGTGCCAGCACCGTCCCCGTGGGCTGATTTTCCTGTCCCAACCTTGCAGTGGACACCTGCCGTGTTGACACTGTGGATTCCTGTGCAGGATGACTTTTCAGAGTGACATTTGTGTAAAATCTGCAGTTGCCAATCGTATAAAAATACACACGGGATCAAAGTCTGTTTGCCCCCAGATTAATGGTTATCTCACCGACGCGAAGCGGAGCCCCCCGACACAAAGGGACCGTTCTGGGCAGCTTGGCACACTGTATGTTTAGGTGCTGTTGACTCATAACTTCAGTCACTGTTTACAAATATTGGCTGGGAGGTCACTATAGATCAAAATAAATGGTGTTATCAGGAGAGATAAGATGGGGGAATCCTACAAAACTGACACTAACCTACATGACAGAAATGAAAATATCCTCAAAAGTAAAAAAAAGATGGTGAAGAGAAGCATCTCTTTTCGAATTTTGCTTCTCTGTGACCTATAAAAGGAAGGATTTACATTTGTCTGAGGCTAAGAATTCATTACTATATATATGTTGTAACTGCAACCTGTAAAGCACTAACAAGGGGTGAAACTGGGGTCACTATTTAACTTACGGATCAATAAATGTTTTCCATCCTTGAACTGTAATGTCAAATGAGACTGCCTAAAAATTTCTTGCGCAGTAAACCAATGTAGATCCCCTATAGTTATATTCTTCTCTTAGAGTGAAAATAGCATGCACATAACCTCAATTAGGCTTAACAACTGTATATGCAAATTCTTTCTCTTAAAGTTAAAAATATACTCTAATTTCCATATATAAAAATAAATATGCTCTAATTCATTTTAAGATTCCATAAGTTTCCTATTGTTGATGGATTCATTATTATCCCACTCTTTCATTTCTTAATCAAAATAAAATCTTTGCCTAAACCCCTCTTATTCACAGTGACTACACAACGTTCTCATCTTTGTAATTCAAATAAGTGAGATCTTCTCTAAGAAATGCAGGGGGAAAATATGCAACCTGACAGAGCAGCGTGAAGCTCCCGTATGAAAACCCTGGGAGGAAGTGTCTACATATTTCAGAGTCAAATCAAAGGAAGCCATTAAAAAGGGGCACGTTGTCTAAAACGTGTTGAAAGGAGACGTGTATTTATTCTTTCCCGGAGGTAAAAACCTGTACAACTTTGGGTTTACAACCCATAAATTATCGAGCTGTTTCTCACTTGTGGCATAAATAGCAACCCAGAGTGTCTGCAGCCACACAGCAGCTGAAGCTGGGGAGAGCTGACTTTGCCCAACAGCACACCGGGAGGAACGTGCGGCTTGGTAAACAGCACAAAATCCACAGCCCCAACGAGGAGCAGCACAGCCCATCAGCTGTTTTTCCACTTTTTCAGGAAATTTCTGTCAGAGCTCACACGGACCCTGCACAGACTTGCTCAGCTCAGTGGCAGGGACACGTGCCCAGCGAGGACCCCTGTGTGCAGGGCCCCCACGGTTCCCGTTATATTCCCTGTAACAAGAGCTACCAGATACGCTGATTTTCAAGCCAAGATTTCAGGTTGCTGCTTATTCTTCCAGGCTACAGACCAAGAGGACCCAGGACATGTCAAGGTGACGGCATCTGTACTTAAAACTGTGGGTCAGGACAGGGCTTGGGTGGGCTGGGCTTGGGTGAGCGTGCTATGGGGGTCTTCCGCTCCCGTGGACACGTAGGCCCGGCATGGTGGTGCTCCACACTGGTGCTGCATCCCGGTGCAGAGACGGGACGAGGCCGGGATCCCGCCCGGCTGGGAGCTGGGGCACTCTGTCTGACCCATAGGTTAGACATGGCCATAACGGCGGGTCTCGATCCACAACTCTGTGAATGCGTCTTTAGAGCTTGTCAGCAGTGACCTGGTGTCTTCGGGACTAAGTAAACCAGCAATCTGGGTGCGTGGTTCTTCTGAAGTGGTTTCCCCGTGCCCAAGGGGCCCTGTGAGCGAGCAGGCTTGGGATGACCCATGCGAGGTCTTGTCCGCTGGGAAGCACTGCAGGCCCCGAGCGCTGCAGCACTCGCGCGGTGAGCGCGGAGCCTCCACGGAGCACAAAACTGGCCGAGAGCTGCAGCTGGAGAGGGGAACATGAGCACAGACGGACAGACTGCAGAAGGAGGGAAAAAAAAAAGAAGAAATAGCCAAAGATGAAGGCGGTGAATGTGGGAGATGAAACGTAACAAAAAGGATTTTAATGCAGGGTCAGACAAAGATTTAAAAAATCTTGTACTCGGGATATTAAAATTGTACTCCCTGGTGTGCACCTACCTGCACCTCTTCGCTAAACATTATTTCTGCTACATTTGCCTGGAATTAGGAAAGAGGCTTTTCATCTTCGAAGCAGTCAGACCTGCAATTACACGAAACCAAGTTTTGCATGAAGTAATATTTTTTCCTGCCTTAAACACATTTTGTGCTCCCAATGAACTTGTTAAATAGTCTGTCATCTAACATTTCCTTCCCTTAAAATACAGACAACACCTGAATTGTTAATAAGCAGCAGTGCAGTTTAATCAGAGTGGGAAAAACACAATTTCAGACAAAGAAGCACCCTGTTGTCTCAGTTCCTCCCCCAGCCCCCAGCTCCCAGCCCTGGGGGCAGCCCGGCAGAGCTCAGCACATGGAGCCGCTGCGCAAGCATTTACTGCGCGTCTTTCCATGGCCCCCGGGGATCTGGGCCAGCACAAAGTGGGAATGAAAGCCATGGTGGAGGCTCATGTCGTGGCCCCTGTGCCCGTCCCTGCTCCTTGGTGTGTAATCCCAGCCCTCCAGCCCACACAGGGATTCGCAAGGATTTGATGCCTCGCTGACACAGCAAGGAACTTTGTTGGAAGCAAGGCATACCAATGGACAAGGGCACTGATGTGAAAGTCTCTGGTCGCAGCCCCAACCTGGCTGTCACCACCTCTTGGTGACAAGCACCACCTTGCTGCCCTCGGCAGAGAACAGCTCTGGAACAACACATCTGNCCCCGGGGATCTGGGCCAGCACAAAGTGGGAATGAAAGCCATGGTGGAGGCTCATGTCGTGGCCCCTGTGCCCGTCCCTGCTCCTTGGTGTGTAATCCCAGCCCTCCAGCCCACACAGGGATTCGCAAGGATTTGATGCCTCGCTGACACAGCAAGGAACTTTGTTGGAAGCAAGGCATACCAATGGACAAGGGCACCGACGTGAGAGTGTCTGGTCACAGCCCCAACCTGGCTGTCACAACCTCCATGCCCTTGCTGCCCTCAGCAGAGAACAGCTCTGGAACGACACATCTGCCTGCGTGATGCAGAGCTGTGCCACACGTAATATTGTTAAAAGAGCTTTTGTGCCAACACATTGTGCACACAGAAGGAAAATATTGTCTACTGGCTCGATTCTAAGTTCCCCTTTGGACCAAATATGACTAATATCAGCTTCAGGTGCAGAGGGTCCCTGGGTACAGAATCTGCCCCCAGCCACCGCACTGCCTTTATTTATTACCTTCCTTAAGCTCTTGGAGTTGTGGAAATATCCTTGTGTTTTGATCCTTCCCATACGTAGCAGCCTGCAGGAAGAATACAATTTATCAATGGCTCCTTTATGTGCCACGGCAGCGCCGGCAGAGATGAAGTGGGACATTCTGCTACCCCGGGAGCCGGCACACTCCGTGGCACGCTGCCTGGCGAGCCCCTCTCAGCAGGCAACGTGCATGGGAACGCAGAGAAGTAAAGCGGTGGTTCCCCCTGGGAAGTAGCCTTTAAGGAAATTTAACTTAACTGACCACAACCAGTAAAGGCACCCTCCAATATTTCCCACTATTGACCGGCGAGTTATTGCACATGTGATTTCCAGAATATAGTTTCCTTAGCACTTGGGTGTATGACATTTGTCGCTTTCCTGTTTTTATCCCCAAAGAGCGTGAGGAGGGTGAACGGCTGCATTTCCAGCACTTGCTGTGACTGCAGGTGGGACCCAGCTCCTCCGGGCTCCAGCCGCAGGCAGTGAAGCCAACAGCGACAGCAGTTGGAGTTGTATCTGCCTCCCACACATCTGCCAGAGGTTGCGGCTGCTCCCACAGTGGCAGAAAAAGGACATATTTGCCCCGCTCCAGCTGCTGGGCTGAGATGGAGCAGCAAAAACGCAAGTGCTGAATTGCTTCTGCTTCAGAGCCTGAGCCTGCATTAGCAGCGAGCGGAGGGTTCAGACAGCAGCCACTTATGCTGCTACAGCGAGATTTGCTTAAGCTTAGTGTTTAATGCCCAGAGGCATTTTTTACACTTCTTGCCCCAAGATTATGTTTTGTTAGCCAATAATCCTCAAAACGGAGAGATACTGAATATTCTGCCGTTGCTGTTATCTGAGCAAAAGGTCAAATCTGTCTTAGCGCGATGCTAATTTCATTAGCGACAGGACTAGACTTCAGTAAACACAAACATACTAAATCAGAGGCATTTTCCTTAAAAGCGCCTATTATGCTCAAAAGAATTAAAATGACAAAAACTGGCTAAGCACAAATAGTGCGAGAGGTGCAATGACCAAATCAACATCTTCGTTGCATGCAACGAATGTCTGGAATCGTACACTTGACAGTCTACATTTTTTATTGGGGAGGGGAAGAAAATATAATAGACAATCGGGTGCCATGGGACATAATAACACAGACAGGCAGGGTCCTTATGACTCATGTCCAGAAGATTTTTCCTCAGATGTGGGAGTAACAACACTCTGCAGCAAATTGCTGTAACCCAGTGAGGGTCACAAGCGCCCGGATCTGCACTAGCTTCCAGCAGCAGCGGTTTTTCTAAATACGCAACATCACGTGTTGTTTTGTTCTATGCCAAATATATTTAAACGCATTACCTTGACTTCTTTTTGAGAGGTCTACTTGAGCTGTTCATTTTTCCGTCTCCTCCTGCCCCCTCCCCAGGATTCGACTCCACTATCTCAACTTCCACCAGAAATGACAGCAGCGCTCTGCTGCTTGGAACAATGTTCTGCTTTATCTCCAGGAGACAACAGTAGGTGGTTTGCTTTTTGGCATTTCTGTCTCTTTTTGTTACTTTTCTAGGCCATTTGCCAAAGCGAAAGAATACCACGCTTTGCATTTCCATATCTTCTTCCATTCAAGGCTCCTCGAACATTTGACAAACATCCTTTGATTTTGAGCCAGGCTGCTGACAGGCTCGCACGGTCCTGCAGGGCCATACGGAGGGAATATTCCCGTGCGCTTTCCCTGGGTCTCCTGGAGGGACGAGGTGGTCCGTAGGTCCTTCCTGCCCGGCTCTTGCTGTTGCTCGTGCATGAGGAGCAGCCCGGAGCTGGGTGAGCTCTGCGGGCCGGGGAGGGAAGCACGGATCTCTGTGGGAGGAGGTTGGCCAGGGCACCACGGTGGCCTGCACGAGGCTGGGAGATACCAAGAACTACCTCTGTGCTGCTGATTTCTAAGTGAAGAGCCAGTGAGGAAGCCCCAGGCCGGGTCCCCTCTGCTCTGATGCAGAACATGGGGTGCAAGGCCTGGCTGGGGTGGGCGACTCGGTGAGCCCCAGGCGAGGAGGAGGAGGGAAGAGCCCAGGCTGCTCCTGGGATGTGGCCCAAGGGGAGCCGCGGTCCTGGGCACTGCCCTGGGGCGGGAGCAGTGCTCGTGCCTGGAAACCCAGGATTTCCAGCACTTCCACGGAGACTTAAATCTGTGTGTAAACCTGCAGAGCAGAAGCGAAGATAAAGCTCTTCCTGTTATCTTGCTGGAAGGAGGAGCAAGGGGAAGGCCAAGAAATTAGGGCGATAGCGTTGCCAGGAGCCGTGCCCGAGCCCCCGCAATGAGGAGGGATAAGGATGTCTCCGACAAAGACGTGTCGCGGCCTCAGAGCGGGAGTGCTGAGGCGCTGGGCTGGGCTCAGGCGCGACCGCGGCGCTCGCGGGACCGATGTGTGGCCAAGCGCCGGCCTCTGCTCTGCGTCGGCGCTTCGGAGGCGTCGGCTGCCTCCCGGATACCACCCGAGCCAGCAGCGGGAGCCGGTGGCACAGACACTGCCGCATCCGTCCCAGCTGGTTTGGAATGGCAGCCACGGCAGAGTCCAGCTCAGGAAGTGCAGCCCTGAGAAGCCATTGGGATACGAGCAGAGTGGACAGCACGGCGGTTTTGTAACCGCTCTTAATAATGTTAGTGTGAACAGAGCTTAGTATTACTGACACCAGCATCCAACTTACCCAATGCACCTAAGCTCTTGGCTGGTCATCCATCCTGGCTGGGCTGATACCATCTCCCACTAAAACAGATGACCCCGAGATACGTCGGGTCTCATTTTCCTAAAAGAAGCAGGCGGCAGAGGTGGGAGCTAGGGAGTTTTCTCCCCCAAACCAGATCAATCCTCCACGGTTTAACTGTGATTCTTCCCCAGGAATAGGATCCTGAGGTCCCATTTGTACTTTGCATTACCCAAGAGATTCTCACTGACAACCACTATCAAGAATTACTCAGTAACCTTCTTGAAGAGAGCAGGGAAGAATATTTAACTCATAAATGATGAATTTTAAACTTCTAGTGGAGGATTTGGAATAATGAAAAATATCTGCTTATTTTATAATAGTCTAGCTTATCCTAATACTTTACTTTGCTGCTAATGCTAATTAAGATTTTTTTTTTTTAAATTAACCTATGAATCTGATTTTCCAAGTAGTCTCATTTTGGTTGAAAAAGTCATTTGGGGCATCAAAACTGAGGTGAAGGTATCGTTGCCCACATCCATCTTGAGCTCACACAGCCACTGCACGCTAGCCCCCATTTTGTCATTCTGCCATATTTTTGGCTGTGGCTTTGCTCTGAAAAGCACCTAATTTGACAACTGTCAAGCAATTGAAGTTAAATAAAAGTAGACCGGTGTGCGCAGCTCTGGGAAAACCAAATCGTGGTGGGGCTTGGGAAGAGGTTGCCACCAGTTTGTTTTCTGTCCCTGCTTTTTCACTGCTGCTTCCGCCTTTTCCCTTCGCAGTTTTGTCACACCCAGATGGTGCCATCTTCAGGCACGGGCCCACGTGTCCTGGCTCTGGTCCCGTCACCCCATGCATCGCTGCCGCTGTGTCTGCTCCCTGGCCGTGCCGAAGGGATCACTTGCACCAAAACCACCACTGGCGCCTGGTCACACTTTAAAAGATGCTCTTGGACTAAAAGAAAGCGCTCCTGCTCAGTGCACAAGTGTAGCAGCGCGACCCACGCTGCAACCCCTATTGCTGCTGAGCTCTCCTCAGGACTATGGTGCCAATGTGTTGGAAATCCTGATTTAAGTGTTGGGTGGCCCGGTGATTCGGTCTCATGCAAGTTCCCAGGCTTTGACACTCAAATGTGTGGCTCGTCCCGCCTCGAGGTCAGCACCCCGCGCTCGCCCCACGTCTGCACTGAGGAGCCCCGGGGGGCACCTACCCCTCCTCCTTATCCCCAGCTTTCACATCCATCTGTAGTCATTTTTCAAGGGTTCAGCGTGGACTGTGTTGGTACCCGTAGCCTAGAGAGTTTTTTTGCTGGACCCTGCACAAGCAAACCACATCCTGTGTCCCCAAAGATAAACGTGTCGACTCTCGGCTCCTCCTGCATTGGTTCACTGACATTTAACCACGAGTCTTGCATTTTTAGGCAAGTTTTAAATGCCCAGATGATAAGAGAAAGTCCTCAAAACCCATGGTGTTGACAGTGTCTCTGCAAGTTGGGCAATCATTTCAGAGACCAGCAGGGAAATCTTTATAGACTTCCTCAGGATCTGCATTCCGCTTTCCTTCCCAAAGTCAACAGCAGAAATCGTCCCAGCCTGCTAGTTGTGTGTACCTAGGTCCTTGGGGTTACGATAGTCAAGTGGAGAGATAAATTAGCTTGTAAAACAGAGTAAGGGCTTCTTTTGTGGCCACTGACATTTTAAAAAATTCTTCAGATAAAGGCCACCCACAATAAATATTTGCAAGTTAATGAGAGCCTTGGAAACTCGGGCAGGCAGCAATTACATGTGTAAGCAGCCAGCACTTCTCTGCAGAAATCCAGAGCAGCAGATATATGGTGGGAAACAATAGTAATGGACACAAATATTTGTTGATGGAGATTTTATATAAAAATATGTCTAATGTACACTGAAAATCTGACCTCCAAAACAAAATAAGATTTTTAAATAATGAGAATCAAGTTGAATTTCCTTAGATATATATGAATACGCTCTTCATACACTGTTAATAAAACACTGGAGCACAATGGATCAGAAAAAAACAGAAAAAGAAAAAAAAAAGTATATTCATATGCCTGTGTTGCACCCAAAGCCACATATGAAGAGAGATAACATCCAAATTAGGAATACATAGAATGAAGACTTTTAAAAACTGTTGTGTATCTGTCTTCAGCAACTTTTATCTTTATGTATAATAGGTATTCAGAATAATTTTAAGATCAAAAC
Organism: Crypturellus undulatus; assembly: GCA_013389825.1. NCBI lineage: Eukaryota > Metazoa > Chordata > Aves > Tinamiformes > Tinamidae > Crypturellus > Crypturellus undulatus. The sequence continues at coordinate 1,065,557 of VWPW01028647.1, read as the reverse complement.
CACTCACAGCACCCTCTCTTATAAGCATGAGCGTAGTTTTACTATTATTTTTGCAGGAAGTTTAAAGTAATTTCATAGAAATAAACGAAATATGTAAGATATTGACGCATGAGCAGTTTTTGTGCTCTTAAAGTGGGCATCCTGTTAAGCCAGACAAGAGGAAGTTGCTAATGCTTGTTTCTTAATTTGAAGCTTTTATAATCCTATATTCTTTTTAATAGTTATAAGAGCAGTAATGGAAGGTTTTAGGCTCACCTATTTGACAGCAGGGTTTGGAAGAAATGCCTTTCTTCAAAAGAAAACCCTTTTTAGTATTATCTTCATACCTCATTACCATGAATAAGCAATAACAAAATACGAGTTTAAAGCCATTTTGGACAAAATGCAATACAAGAGCAAAAAAAAATGTGCACAGCTGAATACTCTGTTTTCAGATGAAGTCATGAGATGCCAGTTTACAGAAGCTGCACATTGTACCAGGCCACTAGAAAATAAAGCAGCCAAACAGCTGCTATTCTTCCTACCCCAGAAAAATTAAAATCTCGTAATAACATAGGCATGGAAGTTGCCTATAACTTCACATTTAGGCCTTTGTTTAGGAATGACTTGGGCTCCACTTAAGAGCAAAGTTCACGCGACTGGCGGGGCAGGCCGCGTTTATGGATGACTGCGACGAGTAACGTTCACAAAAAGGGGATTCATCCCAGGGGCTGATGTGGCTGATTTGGCCTGGCCGTGGCAGCGCCCGAGCTCGGGGCTGGGGCGGCACCGTCAGAGCCCGGAGAAGAAAATCGGAATTCATGGACAGAGCAGCCGGCTGTGAAAGAGGAAGAAGATCAAGTGGCTGTTAAACGCTCTTCACTTTCCTATCCAGCATTTGCAAGGCAGATGCTTTAGCTTTTACTGAAACTTTATACCAAAGGAGACACGGTTTTCTCTTATTTTAGCATGTGGGACCCCCCTGTCCCCAGATAGATATGACTAGCAGGGGTNCAGAGCAGACGGTTGTGAAAGAGGGAGAAGATCAAGTGGCTGTTAAACGCTCTTCACTTTCCTATCCAGCATTTGCAAGGCAGATGCTTTAGCTTTTACTGAAACTTTATACCAAAGGAGACACGGTTTTCTCTTATTTTAGCATGTGGGACCCCCTGTCCCCAGACAGAGATGGGGGTGAGCCCAAGGTGAGCAGGGGTGGTGGGGAAGAGCCTTGGAGCCAGCTCTGGTGGTTTCTGTTCGCTGTCCGGAGGAGACAGTGGACGAAGAGGAAATTGAGGATTGGGTGGAAGGAAGAGTTTACCTGGAAAAATCCACCCCAGTCCTTATTTGCACATGGGTGCCCAAAGTGCTGCCACTTGCCGGCCTGCTCTGAGGTGTTACGTGCTACGTACAACACCATGAGCAAACAGAGCTGGCAGCCTGGAGCTCCGCATCCCTGGGGCTTCCACTGGATTAGGGAACATTTCTGTGGGGAAGTGGAGGCAGTTTCTGCATATTCTGCCAAGGGAAGTTGCTCTTGTCGGCAGTGGGGAGCCGCATGTGGCACTGGTGACAAGGATGTCCATCCATCTGTGCTGTGATCCCCCCTGCGCACACCGGGGATGGGTCTCTGCCTCCCCCGTAACTATTTACAGGGCCCTGTTGCGCTTCCAGTTGTGGGCAACGGTCTCTCCTCGTTCCCTGCCTCCTTTTGCTCCCTGCTGTTCCCAGTGTTGGAAAAATGTTCCACGACAAGCAGGGAGCACAAGGCGCCCATCAGAGGAGGTGCTCTAGGCCACTTACGGTTAAGAGCGTCAGTTAAAGGTGAATCTGGGGTGAGAGGAGGGTGGAAGAGAAAGGGGCTGCAGAACCCTGGGGGAAGACCAACAGTCTCAGCTACTCTGGGAGCTGCCGTGAGGCAGCTGGAAACCAAGAAAATTGCCTAAAATTCATCAGCATGGGCCCAATCCAAACCCCAGCGGCTTCAGCGAGAATTAGACACCTCCTGGCAGATCAGCTCCCCCCATGTGCCAGGCTTATTTAGGGAATAAGGAGTATTTAGGGATAGTTTCCCCAAGGCAGCGGGATGGACTCGTGGCGCGGAGCGGCTGCGGGATGCGAGGGAGCCACCGCGGCGTCTGCCCGCGCGGCACCTGGCGCCAGCCGCCAGCGCCGCGCTTCTACCAGCACCGGGAATTCGTGGCGGAGGCGCAGATGTAAAATAGAAATAAAAACAAACAAACAAACAAGCCGGAGCTGGAAGAGAAGCAGCCAAGCTGGAAAGGGTGCCGCGGAGCCCGGCTCGCTCCCGTCGGCGCTCGAAGGCGTTTCAGAGCAGAGCCGGGCTGCCCGCCAGCCGGAGCGGCTGCCCTGGGCGGGCGGGATGTCCCCTGCGCCTGGGACCCCGGCGCCGCGGCCTCACTCCTCTCCAGCCCCCGGCCTCGCTCCTTGCCAGCCCCCAGTCCCATGGAGCCGGGATGAGGCCAGGAGGCAGCAGTGGCACCCAGGCTGGCATGCCGGGACATGGGGCTTTTCAAGCGCATCTTGTCCCCAGCGCCACCACTGTGGGTCACCCCACGCTACTCTCCTGAGCCCCGGCCACCCCCACATCTCCCTCCCTCTGCCCTGGGGGAAAAGGCGTAATTAAAAACCTCTTTTCTTTTTACCGCCAGCAGCGGTTGCAGGTGCAGCCTGGGCAGGGGTGGGACGGGGACAGAGATGCATGGAGAGCGCTGAGGCACAGGCACGGGACAGAGCGGTGGGACTGGGGCAGGGGCTGTGAGACGGGGGAACAGGACGGGTCGAGGTGGGACAGAGCCAGGGGAGAGGGATAGGATTGCGGGGGCAGGGCCAAGGGAGAGGGATGGGGCAGGGAGACGGGCAGGAGGGAGGGATGTGGCAAAGGCTCGGGGACGGGACGGGGACAAGGGCGGAGGGATGGGGCAGGGCAGAAGGGCTGGGGCGGGGGGACGAGCCAAGGACCGAGGGACGGGGAGGGAGCGGGGGCGGGGACCAGGGCAGGGAGAGGAGCAGGGGCTGGAGCAGGGACAGGGGCTGGGACAGGAGCGGGGACAGCAGCCGGGGCAGACAAAGAGCCGGCGCCCGGGCTGTGCCCAACTCCCTGCCCGGCTCCCCTTCATCCGCACCCCCGCACACAGGCGCACACGGAGCGAGGAGCGGGCGGAGGAGGAGGAGGAGGAGAAGAGGAGGAGGGACCTTCCCCTCCCTCCCGCCCAGGCACCGGGGGAAATAAATTATTCCCGGCCCCCGCGCTCGCAGCTCCGTGCCCCGCGCGCCGACAGCGAGCGGAGCTTCGGGCGGGCGGGCGCGCAGGGCACTCGCCGCGGCTGCCGTCCCGTCCCGTCCCGTCC
>VWPW01028647.1:1017445-1062024 GCA_013389825.1 Crypturellus undulatus | reverse complement strand
GCCGGCGGCAGCACCATGGAGCGGCGCTGGCCCTGCCTGCTGGCCGCGCTGGGGGCTCTGCTGGCGGCGGGCCGGGCGGCCGCCCCCCGCGCCCGCTTCTCGCCCTTCTTCTTCCTCTGCACGCACCACGGCGAGCTCGAGGGCGACGGCGAGCAGGGCGAGGTGCTCATCGCGCTGCACATCGCGGGCAGCCCCGCCGCCTACGTGCCGGGACACGAGTACCACGGTAGGTCCGCGCCTCCCTCCGCGCCCGCGGGGACGGTTTCCCCTCTCCAGAGCGGCGCGCGGGGCTACGGGGGGGACGTGGCGCTGCCCCCGATGCCGCGCGGTGCAAGCGGGCGGCGGGCGCGCCCATCGCCGCGGCCTCGGGGCAGGTGCGGCGGCCCCGGAGCGCTCGGGTCCCTCCGCGCGGAGTCTTTGTAGGAAAACTTTGCGGAGCGGAATAGCGCTAATCCACGCGTGTGGAAGGTTGTTTCAAGGTGTGTTCCCCGCGCCGGCGCCCCGTTTCCCTCCGCGAGGCTGCGTAATAATCCCTAGCCCCGCAGGAAAGCCCGGAAAGTCGGGAAAATGAAGCTTAAATATTTACCTAAAGCACCTTGCTCAGGAAAAAAGATACCGCGTAATGGTCCCCAGCTACAGACAGAGTTAACTTCTGACTTTGATGCTCACTCAGAGCTGGAGTGTTACACAAAACACAGAATCACAGAATAAGATGAATATTCCCACTGACTTTTAAAATATGCTCTAAAGGCAGAAAAAGAAGCCGCCAAAATATTTATTTCCACAAACTCTCCAAGAGGCTGCTGAAGTTTTTGTCTAGATATGCACTCCTTGAACAGTGTAATTCTCACCAAATTCCTGTGAAAACTTTGTATTTAAGACATGGGGGTGATTTTTAATGGACCACCCATATAAATGCATTTTTTTCTCTACAGTCCCTTATCTTCCAGCCTATGCCTAATACTGCGCTCGGTCCAGTTGCATTCAAACGCTGAGCCGTAAACCCACAGAGGAGAAAAGACACCAGAACCCCCTCTCACAAGACTGCACGTGCTGGATCTCTCTCTATTTTTATTTTTAAGTGTGCTTCAGGTGCACATGTAGCAAAGCTGCCCCGTCCCTGCTCACAGCCCGACCACAGCTTGTGGGGTCTCCTCGGCTGCTGCGGGTGCTCGGTGCTGCCGGGAGCCGCGTGGCCGCTGCCCGGAGGCGCCTCCAGGGCTTGCAAAGCTCCTGAATTTTAACATCTCAGACAGCAATGCCCCAAAGGAGGGTAAAATCTTCCAGCTAGGCAAGCATGGACTTTCCATCGCTGTTTTGCCTCTAAAAGAGCTCGATGCAGGGCACCCGCTGCCAGTGGGGCTGGACACATCTCTTTGCACCCTTTTATGGTCCCCGCAAGGCAGGGAGATGCTGCAGGGCCCCTCCGTGCCATGTGTCCGGCACTGCCACTAATGCCAGCGCAGTCCAGCACCCGGGAGCTGCTTCCCAACTCCCACCGGCTGCATCCGCCCTCGTCCAGCTTTGCATCTCGCTGCATGTCTGAATTTTGCATGGTACCTTGCGTGGTCTAAGAGCACGCAGCATCCACGCTGCTGCCGCTTCGCTTCAGGCTGGGAGGCGCAAATCTGCCCCAGTGCCTTTAACCGAGGAAGCGCCAGGCGCCTGATAAGGGCACCGCGCTAAGGAAGGGTGCGCGCGCTGGACACGTGCTGAGGGCCAGCCTTGCGCTTGCGAACGTGAAAACTCGGGTGTTTTCAGGCAGGAGATGCTGGTGTACCCTGCAGCCTGTCTCCGAGCGGTGCTGAGGCCCTTCCCAGGTTTGCATGCAGGGGATGTGCCAAAGCAAAGCAAGAAACGCTGCCTGGGCTCTGCCCGGCACCTTGGGCATCTGCTGGAGCCAACTCATTGTGTTGGTTGCTGAGAAATCACTCCTTTGGCTCTTTCGAGGTATAACAGGTCTCATTGCTAAGCACAGTGCCAGGAAAACAAATTGTGTCCTCTGAAGAAATGACCTGAAGCAATTTGGAGTTTTCCACAGTGTGGTTGGGTGTCACTGAGAAGTCTGCTCCGTTCATCACCTATAACTTAGAAATGAAGCAGTAAATGCTGCTGTGTGGGACATGAAGGCAGAGGTTCGGGAGGCAGTTTGGAAGTGCAGCCCAAAGGGAGGTTTATCCACGTACACAGCACAACTGTGTGTTGGGAGGACACAGCACAATGCCTCCTGCCGTGGCCCAGGTGATGTCCCACCAATGCCACGTATTATCCGTGCAGCTTCCAGCACTGTCCTGGGGCACTGAAGACAAGTGTATTTGAGGAAACCTGCTGAAAAATCAACTAAAATGTGTTGTTAATTGGTTCCCACATTTCTTTGGCTCCTTTGGGCAGAAGCTGGGCTGCAGTGGTAGGGACGATGCCGCCACACTGGGGTCCCCAGGGAAGGCAGGTGGCCACAGGGCTGGCAACACACTGGGATCTAGCGCTCCTCGCTGATCCCTTACAAATCCTTCAAACCTGGCCCTGTTCCTGCAATCAGTAAATATTTAGAAACACATTCACCGATTGAACAGCAGCAGACCTACGTGGCACGTAAATATGTTCTTTCATGTGCAGTACTGACTGGATCCATCGGTAAACACTTTTATTACCTTTGGCAGACTTGTGTTGCTTGAATTAGCTTATTTCAAATTTAATTAAGCCCTTGAATTGGCAGAGCACTTGCGCCCGTGCTCAAATGCAAACTGACAGAGTGTGCACTTGTTTAACGTGGGCACCTGCTCCGCTCCTCCGCGCCAAGGGGCTGCGGGACGTTCTCAGACGCTGGCTCGGTACCCGCTCTGCTCCGCTCGGCTCCGCCGCTGTAACCCACCGGGCAGAATAGCACTGCTGCGGGAGAGAGAAATAACCCAAAACATGATAAATTGAAACCTGTATGCAAGTTCTTTGGGGATTTAGTCCCCATCTTCCACAGTCTTCATGTCTCTAGTGCTATGAGATTATGAGACGTTCTGTCATTTATGGGCAGATCAGCACCCTGGAAATGCATTAAGAAAATATGGCCCTAAGAGGTGAACTTCACTGGACACTGACTCACAGGTTTCCAGGTTTCTAAGATTAAAGACATTGAAAAGTGAGCATTATATGTCTATTTTTTTAAGCAGTTTGCCTTTATGTCATATTTTTTCTTATCCCTCAAAGAAAATCTTGCTGCCACTGCAAACACTGCCTTTTCCCAAAGTTTCCTATTTAGATCTTTTAGGAACAACTTTGAATTGGTTTCCCATGATTGATGTTAAAACTAGTAATTCTACCCTTAAAATAGTTTCTCTTAATGTGGCTTGAGTTTCTATTTCACTCTCCATTGTTTCTTTTCTTTTTTTTCCAGAACTGATTAACCTTCGCTCCCCAAATGTTATCAGTTTCCATCAATGACCGTTACTATTCTTAGATATACTGTATATTGTCTGGAAGCGTTGCTTGGACAGGGTGTTGAAAAAAAAAGTTTTAAGGTATTTTAAGTAGTAGTTACGCACTCTTTCAGCATTGATAAAAAGTTGTTTAAAGTCTGGCCAATTCCACCTTTGTTAATTGACCACTGTATCTGAAGAACACAGATTGTGACTTAGTTTTCTTGAGGATTATTTACATTTTTATTATCTGGTTGTTCCAGTGCATATTTTCATAGTAAATTCTTACTGCTCAGATTATTAAAGAATAAAAATAATATGTTGGGATCCTAAGTGAGAGAAGAGAAGAGAGAAAATAATTGGAAGTAAAAAGTGGTGCTGCTTGAGGTATGAAAAATGAGATTATAAAAGAGTTGCAGAACCTCTGTCATGACCACTGTTTTTTTCTCTCAATTATCAAGGCAGAGGAATAATTACTGTGAACAGGGAGAAGGAAAGTGTGCCCAGGATGCAATACTAATGATGTTGCTCTGGTAAAGAATAGATTTTAGCCCCGTGTCTTCCAACATCACCTTGAAAATCTTGTTGACTTTTTTGAGTCTTATTCAAAAACTTCAATTCATTTTACTTAGACTATTCTCTAATCCTTGAAAGAATGGAGACTTCCATAATTTTTATATTAAGCGACAAAAGCCTGTGGAAATTTTTGTTAATGGGAGTGCAGTTAGCTCCAGAGATTGTTGTGTATCTTTTAGGGGAAACCTAGATTAAAAGCATGAAGCTGGCATCAAGTAGCAGTGGAGTGTGGGCATTAGGAATGGAAGGGTTCTTGGTCCTCAAATCGCTTCTCAGAAAAAGTTCTTCTGGGGCCAGCAATTGCAGAACAAGATCTCATGCACTGTAGCCCACTGCAGGCACCCTGGCTCTGCTCTGTTGTACTCAGGGCTTTCATGCACAAACATAAATTTGGAAATGCACAACTGACTTCTGAATATTGTGACTGTTTTTTATATGTTCGATAATTTGATTTGCTGAATGTAAGCTGCGAAACATGATATGATCTATTCTCTCTTCTCTCAGGTTTGCACCCATTAGGTGCTTTATATGGATTTAGGGTATGAATGCAGTTTTTTAAAACCTTTACCTTGGCCACCAAATTATCTACAGTTTTGGAAGCTCGTCTGGCTCCAGACATTGAATTTGCATATTTACAAATTTGAAAAGTTCTGATTTTTAAGATCTTGACCAGAACTGATGAAGAGCACCAACCTTAAAAAGAAGGTAGATGAGGTCACACCTCGCAGCCTCGTAAATCTGTGTTTCAGTAGGGAAGATGTTAATTTTTAAAGGGTTCAGCTGCTTTTGTTCTAATTCATGGTCCGAAGGCACAGTCAACAGATGGCATGGCCATAGATGTAGTCAGATGTGGGATTTATGAAAGGCAGTAGAAGATCCACAAAGGCCTAAATGAGCCATTCTTGCAAATTTGAAAAAAGGGATGTAATCTCCGGTTAAATCCTTTCTCCTCGCAGTGGGGACTTCTTCCCCCTGCACTGGAGGCTTGGGATTGCCCCACATAACAGAAGCCAAAATCAGCGTAACGTGCCAGCATGACCCACATTCCTCAGGTGACATCTGACTGTATGACAGGAATCGGACTGTTGTTATTATTACTTTACATACAGCAAAACGGCAGAATATGGCAGAATACACTGTACATGCCTGTTTATGTTTAAAATAATAAAAAAATCTGTCTCAATGAGTTCATAGTCTGAGGCCCCAGGCCACAGTGTGCATGGACCTGTCCTGTAAGATGATGAGCAGAACTAAAATCAATGCAGCAAAGAAACCAATAACTAGTGAAAGGGTGAAAAAGTGCTGTTTCAATGGGGTTGTTACGTATATTTTGTACTTTCCAAATTGATTAAAAGACATATTTTTGACCATGTTCAATTTATATACAGAATATGTTATGACTTGTCCATGATAACAGGTTTTAAAGTAGCATTAAAAATGTTTTCTTTTTCTTTATAAATAATAGCTGCAATTAGTTATAATTAACTAGATATAACTGTATTTGTCTAACAGGGTATAAATTTTGTGCTCTAGGATCTAAGATGACCCATAAATGATTTATAAATAGGTTACTGTGTTGCAGTGAAAGGCAGTACATTTCCCTGTTGTTTCTTGCACTGACTGTTCCACTGAAACCAGGTTGATTTATCAGGTAGACCAGGGCCAGAGACTGCCAAAACACCTTGCCATTTTCTTTATTGTTCTCTTGGTCTGGATTCTGAAAAATCACTACTTTTGAAATATTGCATTATATGGCAATATTACAGTACTTGCATACTGACTTCTTGGAGTATGATTTAACTCTGAGCATAGAAATCATGATACACCTGTGGCACCTTCAGATGTAATCATTTTTTGCTATGTTTGTCTGATGCCCTGTAGATGAAGTTCAGATTTTTCTGTAGGGCAGATTGCAGGGTAGCAACTAACACTGTCTTACCACTGAGCAAGAGCAACCTTTCATACTCGTCCTTGTTATGAGAATTTCAATAGTCCCTGATGAAAGTTTCAGTCTTTTTAACATGCTTCCTTTCTTTGTGTTAATGTTTCCTGCCTTTTCATCAAGCATAAAAGGTGCAGAGAGTGCAAATGTGTGTCTGGAACATTTGTGTAATTCCAATATTTTTTTTCCCAGTTGTGACTTGCTGTGGGGATAAACACAGTTCTTACAGTGCAGCTTTCAATATCTGTCAGAGCCCAAGAATGAAAAAGATCTTCCCATTTTCTTAGGTTATTCCTTCTTAAAAAGCCCTTGGTTGTGCCCCGTTCACCTTTCCCGTAGAACAGTCCTGGAGATCACAGTCCTACAGCGTGGGCTGTGCTGTGCTCACTAGGTCTGGGATGGCAGACGCAAGATCTGCTCTGCTCTGGACTCAAGGTCCTTCCGTCAACCTCTGCTGCAGGACTCGGTGTCTGCCACCCATGACAGATAGGTGCACAGGAGAGCGTGCCCCTAGCACACAGGCACAACCTTTTTGTGACTCCGCGAACCCTTCACACTGCTCCTGCCATCCTTGGTCTTTCCTGGAGGCTGGGATGGCTCTCATTACTGCCTGGCAGGGCTCCTTCACGAGGGGCTGTACACAGTGATGTTTTAGCATTAACATCTCAGTCGGAAATCAGGAGGACTGGCCAAAAGGGCTCTGTGGAAGCTGTAGGTGAGGAATTAAAGACATTTTTCCAATGGCTTTTATTGTGAAGCAGAGGTTGCTCTCCTGACATTTTTCTTACGACCTTACCGACTTTTTCCATCCTAGGGGAGACTTGGGAACAGAGGAGAGCAGCGAGTCCCCTGTTTATATCCGAAATCTCAGATTTTAGCCTTGGTCGCTGCAGGTGCCTCCTCAGGGGCTCAGCCAGCCATTCAGGGCCTGCCCGGCTGCCCTGGCGCCGGCCTCCTTGCCAGGGCTGGGGAGGACATCAGGTGGCCGGGGGCAGCCGTGGGCCTCGAGCCCCCGCTGGCCGCGCGTCCTGTGTGCGTGCGGCCCTGGGCCCTCCTGCCCGCGCGCCCCCGGCTGGCGCTGCTGGGGCTCCGCTCCGCTCCGCGGCCACCCGTACAGCCGGGCAGCAGGGGATCCCGTTGAGCTCTCACGCGTGGGCCTCGAGGGGCGGCGCAAATCACCATCTGGCCCCTGTTGGCACCAGCTCTGGGCAGAGGCGACGCCTCGCTGGCGTCCCTGGGCTGGAACCACACGGCTGAGGGGGCCGCGCCGGGGCTCAGGGCGCCGGGTGAGAGGAGACTCGGCTGCCNGCCATCTGGCCCCTGTTGGCACCAGCTCTGGGCAGAGGCGACGCCTCGCTGGCGTCCCTGGGCTGGCACCGCACGGCTGAGGGGGCCATGAGAGGAGATTCGGCTGCCCTAAAGCTCCCAGCTTCAGTTCCCTAGTCAGGAGAGCAGCTGCAGGGGCCAATTCAGGTACCTGGTCTAGGTGCTTAGATTAGATTTGATTGAGATTTTGCAGGTGAAAGGTCTTACTAAAAGCCCAATCTTTTGAGCTTAGGGGATCCCTGGCTGACTGAAATACCTGTGGAAACATGTGAAAACCCACTGTCAGCGCTCCCGCTGAAGCGGGGCTCCAGCACGCACGTGGGCACCTGGCTGTCACTGGCTCCTCTCCCTAAATTTGCAAGGAGTGGCATACAGGAGACCGGCCAGTGCCCCGTGCCCTTCCTTGTCGTCCATCAAGGTTAGCAGATTAATAGTAAAAGATCACTCTGAGGATCTGTGCTGCTTTCCCCGGAGGACGGGGACTCCAGCACGTGCACAAACTGCAGTCTCCAATTTCGCACAGGAGGCAGGACCATCGTCCCAGATTAGCTAGAGTTATTTATTCCTCCCCATGTCTGCTTGAAAGATATTTTTGTAAATAAATGGATATTATTTAATACAGCTGAAAGACGAGAAGAAGGTCTGTGTGCCAAGCCCAACTCCGACGGCTGCTGTCGGCTTTGCATCTCCTACTGTCTGGTTTGCGGTTCCTTGCAGCTGCAGGTGGTCAGACCTTGGCACCCTTCCCTCCTTCCCCCTTCAGCACCTGGCCATGGAGTGGCAATATGCAGAGAGGTCCAGCTGGTGGACAACACACAGCAGAAGGAGTCTCACCGTTTACTCCTTTCCATTCCCTCCGATGTCATTTTCAAGAGTGCAATAAGATGATCAAAGCTTGGCAAAGAAGCAAAACCCCAGTTTGTACTGCAAGACCTATCAAGAAAGCTCATCTCACACACAGGCGTGCGTCTGGGAGCAAACGCTGTCATCTCCTCCTCATCCTGCCACATCACTTCTAAAAGCAGTTCTGCCCTAGTTTGGATTTGAAAGGATTTGGTTGGGGATTTCTTGTTCACCCAGGGCTAGTTTATGTAGGTCTCATCTTGGGAACGTACAGAGAAGCTGTGGAAGTTTGTGGTCTCTTTGGGTGCAGGGAGGAGGAAACAGAGAGAGCAGAGAAGGTATGAAATCCACCTGCCAGAAAAGGGTGACTTTGAGAAATCTGGGAATATTATCCTTTCTATGCCTGTGAGATATATGTTCTGATCACAGTATTCAATATAGTATTCATCAATTCCTACATGAATTAGCATGGACACAACCAGTCCAATCCTGACTGAAAATAAGTTTTCCTTCATACACGGCCCATCAAGAGCAGGGTGAAGGGATATTGCTATAGAGGTGGCATAGATCTGGCATAGATCTTGCACCCAGAGAGATCCTTCTGTATTATAAATGAAAGGTGATCTAGCCTTTTAAACATAAGAAAACAGCAGCACAACCCTCTGTGGCCTCTGCATGTGTCCAGCCCTGGGATATGAGGAATCACTCATCACGTCACGGGGCTTGGCAAGCTCTCCTCCGTTTGCTTTCCACTTTTCCCACTGCTCCCTCAGACAATACAATAGATAGCAAAGAACAAGAAATAGAGATAATATTTATCTTTCTGGCTAAAGAAGCTGTGGTTTCCAGGCCAGAATAACATCCCAGTGTTCCCGTCTTGAAGGGGAAACGATACTAGAAAAAAAACAACCCTCCTTCCAGAATTAGCCACATTCATCTGGACACTTGGCTGCAGTGATTACCAGTATCAAGAACTCCAGAAAGAAACCAAACAACACAGCTGACCAACACAAAGATCCTGGTTTAATGAAGTGCTGCACAGCCTTGAATTGCAGCAAGCAGGCTTGTTTGTGGGGATGCCAGATATCCGAATTAAAGAGTCAGTACTTTGTGCTATAAAGCTCCTAGTATGGTTGAAAGGAGCAATCTCTGGCTAAATGCCAAGGCTAAACATTTCTGTAGAGCGACTGTTCTGACTCTGGCCCCAAAAGATTGTAGCCTTAGAACCTCATTCTGGTTAGTCCAAAGATCAAAAACCTCTGGCAAATATTTTTATGCTTTCCAATTATTATAGTTGATTTGCTGATGACTGATATCCAGGCAGATGGGTTTTCAAGCTGGTCGTCTTCTTGCAGGAGGCACGGGATTTTGTAATTGATTCGACTGGAAATACTGTGTTTGTAGTGAAAAGTAAATTCATCTAAAATATGGCTTTGAGAAAGATAAAATCTAATAATGTGTTTGAGTAAAATTTGGTAAATGTTTTAAAGGAGAACAGGTGGGGAAGTGGAACATTTGAAATATTTTGTTTTGACATTTTCAAAACAAACTGTTTTGATTTTTGTTTTGGAAAAGTATCTTAATCGTGAAACTGACTGTGAAAAGAAAAAAAAAAGAAGTTAACTGCATAATCATAAAATGAAATGAGACCTTTCTGGTTGAACAAAATTCTTTAACTAATTTTTTTAGGTTCATTGAAGATTTTCATATTGACCTAGCTGATATTTTAATTTATTTTTTTGTGCTAAACCCTTCAGTATTTTTCCTTTTATGTCAACCCAAGCTGATCTCTTTTTCTTTCTTTTTCTTTTCATTTTGGTCACTGAACCAAAAATTGAACAGTTCTGCGTCTGACAGGTTGACCATTTAATTTCCGGCCACTGAGCAGATCTTATTCAAACAAGTAACCACCACCACTCTCCTAGAATTTGTTCCCAAAATAAATTACAGAAAAATTACTATTCTTTAAGACACTGTAGTGCAGTTTGTAGGAATACTGACACTCCCCAGACAACAAACCCACTTTTTTTTTTTTTTTTGTAAGGATACCCATAGGTTGCTAGTGGTTTCTTTATACATTGACTAAATCTTCCTTCATTTTCTCTCTCTTTTTTTTTTTGTGTGTGTAGAAATATTTTCCCCAATTCAGTGTTATTAAAGAAAAAGGATTAAAGGAGTGTATCACTTAGTTCTTTCCAGATGTCTGCATTTAAAAGATACTTTTGCTTCCAAACTTTAAACTATTGAATACTTGAAAGATTGCTGTAGTGCATCTGTAGAACTGGTATTCATTTAACCGGATAAATAGATTTTCATATCTCTATTTTTTTTTCCAAATTATAATATCTACAGTGCTGCTCACTTTTAAGGGAAATGAAGTGTTCAAAGTAGATACAGGAATTAACATCCAAAATTCAAGCTTATTTCACTACGGGAAATTGTCCCTTATGTTCATTGTTGCCATGCTTTTTCTTCAATGGGCAGTTGATACTGTGTGAAAATTACAGTATTATAGAGCTGTGGTGAGTGCAGGATTTGCCTCGACTGGAGCTGGAGGAAACGTTTTGTGTCTGGTCAGAAGCTGACAGCTCAGGTCCCTTCCTGTCCTCAAGCAGCCCAAATTACTCCACAAAGCACCTGTGGACCATTTTACTCAGAGAGATGTAAGTTTTGTTTCATCAAGTGGCAGCAGATGTTTGGGAGCTTTCATGACATTCATCACCGGGAGAAGTCTGTGCTGTGTCATCTGGCTGTTTCCTTAATACAAATTGTTTTTCTACACTATAAACCATCTTTGAACAGAGGTGGTGGCGTGTTACACCCTGGCCACGCTTCTTTTGGGTCCTTGCCCAAGAATCCAATCTCCAACTCCCCTCAACCCTGCCTTTTTCCAAACAGTGGGATGACTGTAGAGAGCAAATCCTACCATTTGCAACAATTCCCTTTCAAAAAGCCTTGTAGAATGAACTGCACTGCCGTGTTTTTTCAATGATTCAACATTACTTGCATGCTAGAAAAACTTTTGAGTACTCAGAAGTACTTCAGAGACAGAAGCAACTCCCTTTTTATCATCTTAATGGTTTCTCCAGAACATGTAGGGTTTTTTCCTATATTCAGGGCCCACTTGGATATTACTAAGCATGGTACATGAAGTCATTAGAGCAGTCAAGCCCTTGAGAAACGCAGCTCTTTACCACTGTTTGACGCCTCGATGCATCCCAGCCCCTAACGCTTGGTGACAGCCAAGGGCTGTGGCCCCATGGAAGGGGATCGATGCCAGTTGCCCGCGCAAGCTCGTGGCTCCTTGCTGCGCCTCCTAATGAGTTGTGAGAAGAGATCTGTGGGCAGCATGACAAGCTCTAATGCTACTTGCTGCCTGTAAATTTTACTAATCTGTCCCTCAAGCTGAGACCCCAGATGATGGCTCTCTGCCTTCTCCGCTATGGGCAGAGCTGCTTCGGGGTATGTCTGACCCCAGTGTTCAGGTGCGGGAAGATGGAGGCGCAGCAGATGCTCGAGCACGAGGGAGGAGTCAGCATCTCGGAGGGCTCTGAGCGCCCCATGGCATTTTCACTCTTTCTTGTTTAGTCTCTGATCTTACTTCACCACCTTAGCCACCACCAACCTTGATAATCTGCACTAAGTTTTTGACTTTCCTATAGCTACTCATCGTAAATGGGACAGAGCCTTAACTCCTGACCCTTAATACTTAACTCTTTCGGGAAACGCAGACTGAAAACATCGTTTGGCTAAAGTGTGGAGTACCTCAAATCCCAAGTAATCATATTGACTTTATGAGAGTGGCTCTGTATTTACACCATTCTAGGCGAGCCAGTTTGACCCCTTCAGTGTTATAAACTTAAATCTTTCAAAGTTTTCAGCTAAATCTATTAATCAAGGTGTAAAATTAATGGATCCTATCCAAGCCTAGAAAGCCTAGAAAGGGGGATGGAGTGCGGAAAAGAATTTAGAAAAAAGTATGGATTATTGGGTCCTGACATATTGCACAAAGGTTGCATAAAATAAAATTGCATATAGCTTAAGAAGGAAATATAATTTACAGGTAATTTTAAGTAAAGAGGAATTTGGACTATAGTTTAGAGATGCACGACATGCAAATTTTTAGTTTATCAAATACTTTCCCTCTTTTTTAAAAGAGATCATTACTCAGAAAATGTATCTGGATTGACAACTTCATTTACTAACTGTCCCTTAAAACTAGAGGACAGATGTATCAGTAGGAAAAATCACCCTGGTCAAATGATCTGGATTACATTCCAGCTGTGTGCAAGTTCAATGCTATCTATTCTGCTGAACTTAGCATATGTTTATTATGTTTAGCATGCAAAACGGTTGTGATGAATTTGAATTAGAGGGGAATCATCTTCTTTGTGCTCTTTTTTTTTATGTCAAGAATACAGTGCTTTAGTAGAAAGAGAGATTGATGCCTGTGTGATTAGCTAGTCCAGAATCTGATGCCCCTTTTTGTTTTAGGTTTTACTTGCTGAGGCCCCGTGTAGGTGTTTACAATGTGGACGTATCAGGAACAAATGATCACAACACAACAGGATTTTCCCATTCCTCTTGAATAATTCTGAAATGTTTAAGCACAATAAAAATATAATAGGATAATTAGCTGCTTGACTTTTCTTTTAATTATACGTGTAAGAGCACATTACATGAGATCCTTTGTTACCTATTTGGATGTTTTGTTGCTTCTTGAGCTCTTCTATTGCAGGCAATCAGATCACTGCTGGGATAAAGAGCTGAACACATTGGGAGACTAATGATTTAATGTGCTCTTCAGAATCAGAGGAAGAACAACAACGCAGTATATGTGAGTGGGGTGGCAGAGATCCTAATATTTATTTCAGGCTCCTAGATATTTAACAGCTATCTATTACACTCACTCACTTTCTGTTAGGTTAGGCAAGACCTAAGCTAATTCCTACCATATGCCAGAAGAAAGCCCAACTGTCCTGTGTCTTGAAAATCCCCCCTTTAATATCTCAGAGGAAGGCTACATTTCTGTGGCTTAGTTCTGGCTCATTTTTTGTATCAGGGGACACCTTTTATGTGGTACATAGCTGTTAATATATTCTGGGGGGATTAAAAATGGCTGGGAATCCCAAGAACCCTAATTCTGCATAAAAAATGGAATTCTGAGCTATGCTCAAATATAAGCTTACTTAAATGTACCCAAATGCTCAGACTCCTTTTTTCTTTCCAAGAATATAAAGCTATTGAAAGATGCAAACATAATTTTAGCATTTGTCACTTGTTCGGTGAGGAAATACCTTTTGGTTGAATTTGTAGCTTGCGAAATTCAGTGTTATTTAAAAATCTGCAAACTAGAACATTTTCCTTCTGAGAAACAGAGGAAGAAAGAAGCATTTCTTGAAATTAAAGGAAGATTTTTACATATTAACTATAAATATCTTGCAACTGTATGATTTGCTTTTAAATAAAATAAAGCCGCTTGCTGTCTCTGCAGAAATGAATTGGGGAAAGGGATTTATCCAGGGTAATTCAGTCTGATGAATGGAGAGATATGTCCATCACCACTAAAGTGACAGTTATTCCTTCTAAATATAAACTGATAATATTATATGTTAGAGGCTTGATTATACCGTTAAGAAGATTAGTACATTTAAACAGAAAATAAAGACTTATGTGCCCCAAATGTAAAACTGAAAAGAGAGGCTTTATTGTATGGCAGTATCACAATATTCAATGCTTTTGAAGAGGTATTTTCCCCACGAAAATACCTGTGAGGAATAACCAGTTTACGCTACCTCTGGGAGTATGTGGAGTGCTTTAAATTTAATCTCTCTCAAAGCTGTAATTTAAACACACACAGGTATTAATTCTTGTATATTTGGGTGTATTCAGTAGGGCAGGCATAATAATTTCATAGAATCGTGCTCACAGGGGCAGTTTTGTGGATCATCCGTTTTCTTTAAGTGTTTGAGCCATCTTTATTAATTACAGAAAGTGGCACATACATTAAATAACAAGACAAAGGGAAAAGGGCAGATTTTGATACTTTTGTAATATTTCTATGAATCAATTTTATGAATTTAAAACATTTAAAACATGGTGAAGATTTTGGTGTCTTATAATATTGTGCTCAACTAACAGTAGCATTTCAAATAAGAACATAGTAGCCGAATCTTTTGATGGTATTGAGTTTATGACATTGAATTTAAGACTTTTGTGCACATGTCATGAAGCTTGTTAGGTAGTGTTTAACATGTCTCCTTTTTCATTTTTATTTTTTTGAAATTCATATTCTTTATAGCCTATTAGTTCTTCTCAGTGAAAGATTTACGGCGAGAATGGGGGAAGCCTTGATCCTTTTGCAGTTATCTTCTTGATAGATAGCACTCCTAGATTTCTTTTTATGTACTTCTCAAATTAGATATTCTACACCTTAATCACAACACGCTTTCACTTACTTCGCCTATGAAGAACAGTGGAAGCATTATGATTATAAATTACCATAGGAATATTATAAGATATTCTACCTCAGGGCTTGTCTTTGTTGCCAGCTCAAGTGTTGCTCCCTGCTCAAGTTCTACCCAGAGAAAAGAGCCACTGAGTTGAATCTGTTGAGGTCTTTAAAGTGATTTCTGGCTGGCCTGGCCAGAGGCGAAGCTGCAGCAGGCGCTGGGATTGCTCCATAGCCCCATTCCCAGTGTGGCTTGGGCACCGGGCTGCCTCCCCCAGCGCCAGTGATGGTGGCAGGTCCCCTCCCTGGCAAGGCCCACCACATTCAAGGGCTCCTGTGCGTGTTTCTTCTGCTTCTTCAGTGCTGTTTTCACCCGTGTAGCAAGATGCTGTAGACCAAGACACTGAGTAAATGTTCTTCACACTGCTGTGAGGCCATTGCCTTCTCCGCATGCTTATGCTTGGGAGTAAATGTGTTTTTCCCTGAAGCAAGTTCTTGTGGACATGCTGTTTTTTGAGGCATTCTCGTTACGTTGTCTCCCCTCTCCTTTTAATCTGTTGGCTAACTTCAAGCCATAACACAGAGAGGTTTCTAGAGAGATTTCTACAAGTTCCATGGGTGTCAGTAGCTACTAGGGGAAAAGTGCTGGTATTTAGTGTCTCCACTGCAATTAGAGACTGCTCTATGAGCTTGGTTATTTATTCGTTCCAGGAAAGCTCATTCAGGTGAGAGACCTTGCAAACACCCTGTCCCAGGCAACGTGTCAACCTTACTGGCACTAGACATGCTAGCACTGATGCACTGCTCCAGAGGAAAACAGACTTTATCAGTTCTTTTATTCACAGAAATATTTTAAAAATATATCTGAAAGACTTGTGAAGCATATTAAATTAGGTATTTTTCTTGCGTAGGTGCTCTTATGATGTGTTTGTGCAATCTGTTTTATACAGCTAAGCAGTAAGTTGCAAAATCAAAACAGAGCACCATAGGGTGAAGCAAATTTATGAGAAAAAAGTGATTTTTAGGTAAAAGCTGAAAACAGACGAAGCTCCTGAGAAAGCTTTTGCATTTCCAGCGGTTGGGGTGGAGAGGAGGCCAGTGCCACTCAAAGAGGACAAGCACTGGTGGCAGTAAAGAGGACATGATCAAGGCACAAGGGCAGCTAAGAGGCTGTTGGCCAAAGTGGGCATTTTCCAGCAGGGCTAATAGAAAGAGTAGGTTGTCTGTGAAGCAGTCTGAGAATGGCTTGTGGTGAAGTGTCCCTAGTGACAGGTTTCACATTTCGAGCCATATATATGCAAAAAAGTTGTCATCCATGAGACAGAGCTGATTCTCATCTTCTAATGGTCTGGTGACCCTCAAAAAGTTGGTGTTTTTTTAAACCTGAAGATGATCTAATCCCTATAGTTTTTCTTCAGCTTCTTGATTAAAGAGGGATTTTCTGTATAAGGTAGACTCTGGAGACTGCAGAGAGAGCGTGGTCATGAAATAATCATCATGAGAGGGGCTGAGTAAAGTCTCAGAAGCAGCAGAAAGAAGGTAATAGCATAAAAATGCCAGAGAGCAACTCGGGCAGGTTTGCAGGCAGGCGCAAGAGGAGCCTTGAGCACTGAGAGCCTCATGGTGCCCACTGCGACCAGAGGCCAACCCAGCGCCCTGCAGAGATGGAGCTCGAGGCACGGTGCAGTGGGACGGAGGAGAACCTGCAGCGATAAAAAAGCTACATCTTCACCTTGGTGGGGTTTTATTTTCATTAGGAAAATTGAATTAAACTTTGTATTGCATCCTAAATTTTGTGCTGTGCTCCACCTCGGCTAGTGCATTTAAATATTAGGTGATTTATCTCTTTTCTTTTCAATTGGTATTATGAAGAATATTAATGGAGTAGGACATAAAGCCCTCTGAGATCTTCAAATTAGAAAAGCTCTATTGAAGTAAGTTTTTTTTTTTACACAAGCCAATTTGTTTGTGATTATAATTTATGGTAAGTTTATGAATCCCTTGAGTTAAATAAAGGGAAACAGGTAAACAAAGTGTTTTGTCTTGCTGATATGCCTTGTTGAGATAAATTGAGTAAAACATACCTGCAAAGTAATTTATTTGAATTAGTTTTCAAGAAGGAATACTTTCCCTGGAATGGCAATATGTACATTTTATACATCATCCTGAGATTGCCTTAATTTTAATTTTTGTATTAAATTTGCATTTGGGTCACGTTTCCTGCCAGTGGAACTGTGACTCTGGGGTGCAGCGCTGTCAGAGTGGTTGTGGCTAGTGGAGGCTCTGGCTTTCCACCGAGTCCATACGACACCGAGAGCACCGGTGCACTCAGGGTCTACAACAGCTGCGAGACTGTTTTTAGGCAAAGGCATCGTTAGCACAGAAGCACTTTTGCTTCGGCAATACTTAATGCTTCCAAGCCGCATGCCATCAAGACACCGCTCACCCGCTTTCTCTTCTTGCAGCCGGCCTGCCCTCTGCTAACGAGTGGGCTGTGATTAATTGGCTGCCACCGAGGCTGTTCTTCATGCACAGATACGAGGTGTGGGGGCTCCAGGTGAACCCCCCGGCGTGCTGCACGCTTGCCCTGTATGTTCGGGAGGCTCTGAACACAAGAATATTAAGTCTCAAGCCAGAGGAGCTATTAGGGAACACGATGGGAAAACTGATTACAAAGAGCTTGGAGAGCAGCCCTAGCTTTACCATTTGATGTCCCAGTATTGCAGATAAGTAGTTACTGCAATACGGTCGGTGTTACTTCAGTGCCCACTGTTCCCAAAGTCACTGTAGCCCATACTAAGGTGTATTTCATCACCATTTATGTCACATCTGAGTTAGGCACCCTTTAGAGGATCACAGTTTTGTGAACAGTCCCTGCTAAGAGTGGTTTAGCCACTGTTTCAATTTCAAATAAAATAGAATAAACTAATGCATTTAAACCTTGGCTTCACGCATGCATGCATATTAAATCTTTTTTTTTGAAGAGCAATAAATGCGACCCGTGGTGCCATTAGCCCCACATGTGTAGGGAGCTGGAGGTCACGATACTCCCTGGTAAATCCACCAGCTTTTGGCTGCCCGCATTTTTAAGCGTGGAGAGCGCGGGATGCTGCTGCAGCCCGAGGCTGGCAGTGACAGCTCTGGTTTCACTGCGGAGCCGGGAGCAAGCGCGTCTTCACGCCGGCCTCCAAGGACCTTCCCCAACACACAGCTCAATTATTTGGGCTCTAAGCTGATTAGGGGATTTGAAACCAATCATCCCCAAATGGGTGATGCAAACCTGCACATGACACATCAATGCGCTCCGCGCCAGGGCTGCTTGCAAAGGCAAGATACGTTTCAAATCGCAGCTTTGTGTGTTTAAACCCAGCCTCGGCACGTGGTTCGGAGTGAGCGGGTGGCGAAGGGCTTGGGCAGAGCCCCAGAGCCCTGGCGGGAGCCCCTTCGCCACCCGCGAGCCCCCAGATGCTCCTCGCCCCTCCGTAGGAAAGAGGATTACGGGGGTTCAAAGAGAGGACAACGGCAAAAAGGTGTCAAGAAGATAAGAAACTACTTATCTACTCCGTGCTTCCCTTTAAAGCGAAACACAGAATAATCCCAGCTGAAAAAATCCTTCCAATTCCCTCTTCAGAACTTGGTTCTTTGTGGCGGTTGAGTTTCTCTGCAGATTTCCAGGTCAAGCCTGTGATAATTATTTGCACAAGTAACCCTGAGGGTTTCATGGGGGCAGCTTGAGTCTGGAAGGCTGACACATATGAATAAAAATCCACAGAACTTAAAAAATCCCCCCCGCCAAAATAGTGCTTTTGTTAGGAGTTGTTACTACATTGTTAACTGTGTTGTTAAGTTGCCCATGGTATATGGACCGGTTAATTTTAAGGGCATAAACATACATATGCTTACATTTATAATGATCTTTTGACTAGCAAAATGCAACAATAGAAAAATATATGGTAACTGGAAATATATACAGAGAGTCTGCACAATTTGTATTGGTTTAGTGGCAAAAGGCTTCAGTGGGGTTTGTTTAACCCACAAACACAGAGAGATGCTACGGCCGCTCCCTGGGACAGCAGTGCTTGGCGGCCACAGAGCTCACCTGCAAATACCAGACGGGCCCTTTTGCTCGGTAAAGGGGCTCTCTCGTTCAGCTTGTAAAGCGCACAGTGATCAGCACTGCCTCTGATTTTACATACTGATGATGTAAGTGTAGTTTTCAGTACATAAAAGTGCAGGTGAAGTTAATGGAACTCTTGGTGCTCAAAACCTGTGAAAATTCAGATTTTAAATGTTCCTAGACAGAAACTTACAGCTTACAGTATATGGTCCCTGCCTCCTCACACCTTCTTGCACAACACATGCTGGGAGAGTCTTCAAAGCAGACTTCTCTTCTTCTTGTCTCAAACTATTTTTGTAGAACCGTTGCACTTTAGTCTGAAAACGGCTGCTAATTCTGCTCCAAAGCCAGCTTCCTAGCTTTCTGTGGAGACAGGAATTCTCCATTCGCCCCAGCTGAGTGATTTCGTAATTACATTATTACAAGCCTGCAGAGTCTGTATTTTACCATGTCAAGCGTACAGCAGAAAGAGGAGCAGCACGTTGAAATTCAGATGCCTGATGTCGAGATGTGCTATGGCACTCGCTACTGTACCCAGGAGTGGTACTTTCCGTGGCAGAACCAGAATACAAAGAGTAATTAGAATACATCCAGGGAAAATTTGATTTTGTAGGTCTCGGTGCTCATCTTCAGCTCTGTACTGCAAGTGAGAGGCACCTCCTAATCTGTCACAGGGGATGGAGATGTGATACTGATGTGACATGACCAAGAACTTGGGGAATGAGCAAACAACAGAGGGTCTCAATGTAAAAATCTTCTGCTGTTGTGCCAGGTAATTCCTCTTCCTCTTCTTTGAATAGGGAACTGAGGACAAGGGATTTCTTCTGCACTGAGGAATGCCAGGTGATCCCAGCTTTTTCTTCCAGTACTTTCTCCCATGTGAGAGAAAATGGAAAAAAGCAGATTGATAGATTGCGAATTCCTCATAAAATATCTTTAAAGACCTTTGTTGTTCTAAAATGGAGTGGAACTTAGAAGACAATTTACATTTACATTGAGTGTAAATTTTCTCTTCCAGAGCAGTCTAAATCTATAGGTGAGTTTCCACAAGGTTGCAGGCTCATCTGGAACTCAGGGTGCTCTCCTGGGCTTCCCATCCCTTTCATTTCCATCGTTATTTTCTTAATGATGCAATGATTTTATTATGTTTAGTGCTTTAATAATATAGTTTACACTTTTATATACTATATTTTAGACTTTTGGGCTGAGAAATTATGCAAAATAGATCATACTTTTCCCCCCTAGCATTTTGAATATAATTTTGCATGTGAGTAACACACACAAAAGTATTTCTTTCTGGGTGTTTTTGTGGTAAAATTATTATTACTTTTCCAGGATATTGCATGCTGGCCTTGATAGTTTCTGGTCTGGTAATCATACCTGTATCAGATAGTGAGCTCCTGAGTGGCTGTCCCCTGATAGCAGTAATCTGCTCTATTAGTTGTCTCATTTGGGGATTTTTATACTGAGGCATCTTTACTTTTCAGTATAGGTTGTGATCAAACCTAATAGATCTTCAAATGTCGAGGCATCCAAAATGATAATCTGTGAATAGTTAAAATTGTAGTTAGTGGCCAGTCCTCCACGAATGTAACTGCAGTAACACAGTGGCACTTTCTGTTGGCAGATGGTTGTGTCTTATCATGACGTGACACATGGTAGAAGATGGAACTTCCCAACCCCATTTCCTTTCCAAGTAATTCATTGAGCAGAACTTATTGGTTCCCCACAGCTCTGTGTCTCTGGCAGGGTTTACTCCTTGTCTAATAAGACGCAAGCTGTGAATGATGCTTTTCTTGCAGCTGGAGCTGCAGACCCATGTGGAGTCTCTGGTGTCTACTAATATTGATGCAGCAGCCTTTTCTTCCATGGGAAATGAGTATATCTGGGCAACTTGTTTGTGACAGTGGTTTTTTTAGAGAATATATTGAAGTATAATATTTTTCCAGTGTGCTGTATATCACTGAAATTACCTAAAGATTTGACAGTGAGAGAAGTGTTGGGGAAGGACACTCGTTGTACTGCTATGCTTGTTTCTGCACAGAAACCAGGCTTCATATCACACAGTATAAAGTGTTCTTTTCTGGACTGCCTTCACTTAAAAGAAGCTTGATAGAGCTGAAAAAGAGCTGTTCAGATGTAAAAGGAAGCTACAAGAAGTGGGTAGATAAACAAAGTAGTTTCAAATGTTCCAATAGGAAATACAGAAAGCTAAGAGAGCACAAGGAAAGACAGGAGGAAAAATCTGTAATCTACAAATTACCATGGAGCCACTGAATACAGTAAGAGACACATCAAGGATATTGGTGAAAATCTGTGCCCAAAATTGTGATGTTTGTAGCTGTGCATCTCACATGTGGGCCTCAATGTAGTTTGGCAATATTGCTAAATATTCTGTTGTCTGAGTAAATGGAAGAGGAAGGGCAATCAAAATGCCATGAAAATTCACTAGTTCAGACAGATAAAAAATCTACCTTCCTTGTCCTTTCTCCTGATGGCTTGTTAATAAAAAAACTAATAATATTTTACTCAGCTGTCAAATGGCCACGGGCAAGTGGCTGAGTAGAGCTGTACTGGACTGGGTGAAGAATACTGCAGGGGAACAGCTATTTCATATAAGAATAAAGAATGTGATGGTCATTAAAAAAAAAGAGAGAGGAAGTGCGAAAGAATGAGGACCTGGCCGTATAAAATAGCTACATGATGTATCCTGCAGTGTGATGGACATATTCAATAAAAAAAATGTGGTTGTAGTAATTGTACTTTTTAGTAGTGACTAAACTACATGATATTTTAAGATTTACTGAGGACATTTTTATGATACTTTTCTAAGTTCTGGAACACCGTATCTCAAGCACTTGTACAAATGTGCAGATAATTATACAGCCATTTGAAATTGTCCTTCAGACACTATGTAGGTGAAGCGTTCAAAGTGTAATTTGGTTTTAACAATATTGTAGCAAATATTAACTTTCTGATTTCTGAAAGGCTTTGCATCCTTAGTAGTAGCTAAACTGGTGAACCAGTTAACTGCAGGTGGTTACATGGCTAATCAGATGGATAATTACTATACATTGGTAAAGGAAGGACAGCTGCAAATGCTAAAGAAGATTGTTAGGAGATTTTTAGCATGACAATGAAGAGCAGCACCTGCCTTTCTCATACGCTTTCCAATTACTTGAGCAGTATTATTTTTTTGACCCACCATAGCAAGGAAGGATCTATGCAGTGCTCCAGCACTAGCTGAGAAGACAGTTTTGTTTTAAATGCCTCTTTTGTTTGCTTAAAACTTTCCAATAATTTTACCTTCCTGATCACATGTTTGAAGGTTTGATGGTGTATTGATGCTTGAAGGGAGTTTGACAGGATTCAGAGGGTGACATAAGTATTTTGTAGTCAGTATTTTGTGGTCAGTGGTTTAATTCAAGATTTTTTGTTGGTGAAAGACACGTTTCAGATCTTGTCAGGTCTCAAACCAGTTGGGCACATGCGTAACTCATCAGCTCCTCACTGGGACCTGCTAATTTTCTCCCTTTTATGATCAGATCTTGGATATGTTTGAAGGAGTGTGGTTTGCAAGCAAGAGACTGAGTTTTGTGTCAGTAGAATATAGATATAACTATGTGATATAGATAGATGTAGATTCTCCTTATTATGCTACATATTTGCATTTATTTCAATGGTTAGTTTAGATACACAAACGTTTGCCATTTGCTATTCTTCCTTAATTTAATTGCTGCCAATCTCTACCTCAGGGTGTCACAAAGACACAGCAAGCTGGCTAGGAAGGGCTTCTGTGACACCCCCTCATGCATGGCAGGTGCTAATCAAAGTTCATCAGTGCAAATTGCTCAAGAGTGGGGTGGCTTCCACTTGCTACTGAGTGTCCTTCAGTGCTAGGGAAGCAGCCAGATCCTGCTGTGACCTCCAGGCTATTCAGACATGTGAAGAGGTAAGAATCATTTAAAAGGATGTTATGTAGCAGTCAGCCTTTCAGGGAGAAGCGGCTTCTCCAGCCTTTTTATTGAAGTGGGGTGATCAGGTGTAATATGGCCTCTCTTGAACAAATCCTGAGTGCTGGTAAAGGGCTTCTGCTGTCTGCGGATGCCAGACTGCAGGTGCTGGAGCCAGCCCCATGAACTGCCTGAGACCTGCTTATGCTCTGTTGTCCTCACAGCTTTTCCACATTCACATTTTCTCCAGCCTGTTTTACCTTTACAAATGCAATTCTTGTCTCTACTATCTGTAGCTTTTCAATAACAGTTTGCAAATGGAAGGGCTGCTGTCTTGAGTGCACAGAAATCTTCCTGGCTGAAATTCCCCTGAGAGGCTGGGCTTAAAGCAGAGCTTTACCACCCCTTAGCAGCTCTGTGCTCCTGCCTGCGAAAGCAGCAGACCCTTGTTCACCACAACCAATTGCTGCTGGTCTCACTGAGCTATATCCCCCTGGGCTTCATTTCTAGCTTGTTTGGCTTTTATCACCTTATTAGGGTTTTTTTTTTTCCCTTGTTATTAAATGTGCACAGATTATTGGGTCATGCACTGCCTTAGCTCTCTGAACACTTCTCCACTTCCTATCAGTTCCAATCAAAAGCTGTTTTTCAAGGAGATGAGTATGTTGGCAATACTGTCACCATCCTTAGCAGTCAATTAGGAGTTCACTTGGGATTTTTCTTACCTTTTTATTATCTCCCTTATGAGACAAATACGGTAGAGCCAGCACGTGCTCTTCTTTCATTGCAGTACATGTTGAAAAACTTATTTTCCTTGCTATATGTCTGCAAATCCAAGCTCAGGTTTGAGGATATAAGCTACTTTTTGCTAGCTTCTTCACAGATACTCTTCTATCTGTTCTTCACAGAAACATAAACCTGCACAGGACGCTGCCAGCAACACTGTTTTACACGTGCGTGCTTGCTTCTGGCCAAAGATGTTCATCTTTGGGAATCAAGGAGCGCTGTTGTTTTAACTAACTATATAAAGGAACTTAGCTGACTTTTAAAAGTATTTCAGTAGATGACTGAATTATTGCTGTATTTTTGTCCTTTTTTTTCCCCTTTCAATTATCAAAAATATCATAAAAGCAGCAGTGCTGTTCTTGTGTGGGCAGTCTTTTGTGTGCAAGTGTTTTGGGTGTTTGGGGTCTCTATCTCTATCTCTTAGTGCTGGCCAGACGGTGTTAGGAATGGAAATATAACATATATTCCAAGCAGCATTTTGTTGCAAGTAGACTTGTTTTTTTTGCTAGATATCACTTGCATTAAATCAGAAAGCTGGACTATAATCCCTGTTGGTGGTGTGTGGTGTGTTCTTTTTAAAATTATTATTATTACATTTTTATTACTCATCTGCAAGTTCAGAATAAACTTGCTGGCATGATCGATAGAAATGCACCTCCAGCTGCCCACAGGTGACCTCTGGGATCCGGTATCACAGTCTGTATCTGACCCTGCCATCTACCACCAAGCCTGTCTGCGCGGCAGCCTGCTAGTAGCGGTTGCTTCTCTTTCTCATCCTTTATCCAGAGATTTGCTGACAAGCCTTGCTGGTATTTTTAAGTAGCAAATATCAAATATACATATGTAACTGTATAGCAAGGACTTAAAAATAGCATGTCCCTTGAATAGCACAGGCAGCTCAGCAGCACAGTGGTGCATCGGTTCAGTCAGTGTGAATTCTTACTTGCAAACGCTTTCCCTTGTGGCCTGTGTTGGTGCCAGTCGCTCAGCATGGGGTGGAAGAAAATAGCTGCTCACAGGCTGTTGAAAACGCTGCTGGTTGAGAGGCGGCTGCGAGTAGCTCTTTCCTACTCTCTCTCCCTCTCACACGAGGTGCAGCCCTTGCTCCTCCCTGCAGGACCTGGCCTTGCAGAACTGCTCGTGCATGGCTTTGGAGAACTCGGGCTTGAGGNTTCCCTCTCTGTCATATGCACGAGGTGCAGCCCTTGCTCCTCCCTGCAGGACCTGGCCTTGCAGAATCGTGAGGCTCCCGCTCGTGCATGGCTTTGGAGAACTCAGGCTTGAGGGAGGCAATTTTTGGGGTAGAGTGCAGCTGTTGAGGAGCTCCTTGGTGTTTGGTGTGAGGATGACACCTCTTCCCTTGCTGAGAGTTGTTAATCTGCAAAGTGCCTTCCAGACAGTACCGTAGATTATTGAACACGGCTGTCATGCTTCGAGCAATCGCCACATTTGCTTTGGCCCCCTTAGGTTTTTACAAAACTTAATCAAAGTCCTGTGTTACTCATCAGAGTCGGGTAGTGCTGTGGGATAGAGTGTTTGAAAAGCAGTTGCCTCTCTGTTGGACCTCCTCTACTGGAGGACCTTGTCACCACTGGAGTCCATCGTGGGCATCATCCACAGCCCTGGTGTACGTAGGCTGTGCCTTTACTACTGACATACGTGCGTTGCAGTTTCCTGTAGTCTAGCTTGAACAATGCGGTATTTCTGATAGCCATGGTTGTGTTTCTACTTACCACTGTTATGTTAATGGGATGGTACTTTCAGTTTAGGAGTCCATAAAGAAAATGCAGGGAAAATGTATGGAATAATTGCTATATATTGAATTTAGACTGAACAAGGGGCAGAGTCATATGCAGGGTTCACACGCTTGCAGAACCATAACTATGAATTGCTAGAGTCTAAGCAAATTGAAAATGGATGCAGGTTGATGGTGTAGTTCTTAATTTGGTTACTGTCCTCCTGCAGTTTCCAGCAACTTCAGCAAAGCTTGCATCTGTGTATTTTCTTTTTTAATCTAAGATTTTTTGAGCATTTTTATTTTATTCAGTGGGAATACCAATTCCAGAATAATTTTTATAATCAAACCAAACATTTTAAAGGCATTGGTATCATAAAAGTCTCGATTTCTTCTAAAGGAGGCCTTGATGTCTGTTTACACCTTTCATATGCTCTAAAGAGCAGTACTTTGAAAAGAAAACAAGGTAAGTGACTGTAAAATTTCTTACATATTACTTTTAACATGATTTGGTATCACCATCTATGGAGAGGCATTTTGGAAAAGTTTGCGCTTTTCAGTGAGGAGATTTCAGGACATTTTATTTATTTTTTGTGTTTTCCACAGCTGGTGTTTGGAGAAGACTTAACTATGCTAACACACTAACACTAATATACAACGATATCTAAAATGCCTTTAGCATGCCATTTACACTCATCCAAGAGATTTCATGAAAGTATGATATTAGTGAGCCTTCACAAGTAATCCATCGTGCCTGGGAGACATAATCAGATTCCACATGTACTTACCCTTGGCTTAGTATAGTTATTTCCATGATTACTGTCTGTTTTCTTGTTTCATCTGTGCTGAAAGTGTTGAATTTCAGCTGCCACTCACTACATTGTAATGATAGTTTTCTGCAAAATACAGCCCAGCACAAAACCTGAAACCACAAATCAAATGTGTGTGGCAAAATCTCTTGCTGCTCATTTTATAAGAAAAGTGTGAAAATTTAATATTTCTAAGGACTGTTGAGGTAGCAGCATTAAATATTAAAACATTTAAATGTGCAGGAGTTGATTAATTCAGAATATATCACAGCTCCTCATAAATGTTTAATATCAGTGTTTTGTCTGATTGGATATAATTTAAGCTGTGTGCTTCTTCCAGCACTGTAGCATCAGGTACTCATCTTTTATTTCTAGGAATGGTTTAACCATCGTTCCTTTTATTACAGGTTAATATTAATGCCTGGACCTTGTGCTATTATTGGTCATTTTGTCATAAAACCTTCTTCAAAATTGATCATTTAAATTCTATCTGAAAGAAACCACTAAAACCCTTTTGTAAGCATACCTTTCAGAAAAATTTAACCCAGCTAAAATTTGCACAAACTAACATAGAAGTAACACTGTTGTCTTTCTACAATTTACCCTCATGCAATTGCTTAGAAATTCAGAAAAATCTTGAGGGAGCAGTTGAACTAAGCCAGCCCCAGATCTGGACAAAGGTTAAACTCCCAAAGATTAGTATGGAGCTGTGTTGTTTCACAATGAACGAATTATATTAAAAAGTACAGAAATTAGCTGTAGCATGTCTTGGGGAAGCAGAGGATGCTTGCCAGAAAAAGCTATAGTGGTGCACAACCTGAAATCACCGTCATGGAGAAAGCTTCTCCTTGAGACTTTGAGAGTTCAAAAATTTCTAAAAATAATAGAGACTTTCAATATGTCTGCTTATGCCTGTAGTTTTGGGTAGATTTTTTTTTTTTATCTTTTATTTATATATTTTTTTTCTTTCTTGTAGCCAAAAGCTACTTGCAACAAGGTTCTGCCTAGAAATGTGTTTCTTTTCCCTGGGACTGCTATAAAGAGGAGGGAGCAACGGGCCTCTGGATTTTGTTGCTTATTTTGCAGGAGCCCCGTAAGGTCCCAGCTAGGGTCTATGCCCCAGGGTGGGAGGAACAATCAGGACGGTGTAGAGAACCTGTCCTTGCTTCCTTGCTTAACGTGCTTTAAATGATCCTCGTTGCATGGAGTGCTTCATCCTGATCTCTCTGGAGTTAGTGACAAAAGCTCTGCTGCCTGCAATGAGCCTAGCTGCCTGTGAACGCTGTGTCTGCAGTAACAGGCTACAGCTGATCAATGCATCCTAGGCCGGGGTAGCAATCTTCGTGCTCTGACGTGGGTTTTTCCCCTTTTAAGGAGGGCCTCTCTCCAATGTAACGTGTAATTCTGGTTATCTGCATAAAGCAAACCTGAAGGTTACTGGAGAAGGGAATGAGCCCAGAAGAGTTACAGATGGACAGTCTTTTCTCCATCCATAAATATCAGTTCTGTGATGTCTTGCTGGAATTCAATATGTAGGAGTTCTTGCTGTCTTGCTTTCTGAAGCAGTCAGATGTAATCTGGACCCTGAGGCATGGTTTCTTCTGTGCTGCCAGAGTGATATGGGAATGTGAAGGAAGGAAATTGTGCACTCTTCCTTGCTATTGGAAGGATGGGGAGCACTGTTGAAGCCCTTGGAACTTCTTCTTAGATGAGAAAACGGATATCCCCAAATAGGTGCAATTCCTATAAGCTGATCTTTTGCCAAGCACTCTGGAGCCTGGTGGTATCTTGAGTCCTGCAGCAAGACACTGCTTAGCTTAGACCTCACCACACGGCAGCCCAACTTCTGCTTTGACTCATTCTCTTGCACCAGAGTAATTGCAGAGTTCTCCTGGTTTCCAATAGAACATTATAAACAGCAAAATACCTGCGCTGACTACACACACTTTTCCAGTGAAATCACATGCAAACGCAGCTTAGGCAAGTTTATTTCAGTGTTGGCAATTGGGAAAAATATGTTGAAGGGAGGAAGAAAAAGAAATTGGATAAGGAAAGATTTTATTTGACCTAAAGTATTGCTGTACTCTCAGTACAGACAAAGCATACATTTTTCTCCTTAAGAAATGAAATAAAAGCTGTTTCAGTAGAATTTACTACCTATATAATGCTGCTAGATCTGTCTAGGAAAGATTTATAATAGAAAATGCTATTCTTATAGGATTTAATATTTTCTTTGGAAAAATTTATTAATTTTCCCTGATTTTTTTTTTTTTAATTTGGAAAACTGAATAAAAAATTTTGAATGCAACTCAGGAATAAAAATTCAGATTTTTTAAAATTCATATATTTGGGATTTTTTTGTCAACTCTAGAAGAAATTGTACTTTTCCTTTTGTTTTGGAATATAGTTTCAAAACATTGTGGTTAGTTTTTTATTGCCTCCTTTCAGTGAGCTGGACAAATTAAGGCATGGAGTAAAACTGTAAGGCATGCAGTGTAGCAATAGGGAGTGGGACACCCAATGCAAAGCATGTTGAAAAAAACAGCTAAGCGTGGATGTTAATAAAAACTACACTTTTTGGCTCAGTTCACAGAAGAAACAGAAATGGGCAGTCATCTGAAGTGATTCTCGGGAAGATCAAAGTATTTCATTTCCATAGAAAAAAAAGACATCATAAGAATGTTTAATCACTTATGAATTTTTAAGTATACCAGTCTTTTTTTTTTTTTTTTAAATCCTCGGGATTTCAACTTTTCATAACTAAGATAAATGTTGAAATAATAATAGCAAAGCACAAATGATTGCTATTTTAATGTTTATTTAGCATTAGTTCAAAGTCCATTTTTTTTTCTTGGGATTTTAGGAAAAGTTACGTTTATCTCTCTAATAAGTAATAGATTCCTTAACATCAAAAAATATTTCAGTGTACTGTTTTTTTTTCCTTTCTTTTTCTTCCTCCTTCCCCTACTGCAAATTTTTCAAATATCAGCCTTAACAGAAAGCTCTCTGCTATGTATCAGCTGATGTAGCTTCTTTTAATGGTGTCTGGCTGGTCCTCTGTATTTTAGCTATTGACTTAAAGCACACACTGAAAATGTCCCAGAGTTTTCTTCCTGCCAGTTGCTCAGAATTTGCTTTTAAAAATGTGTGTCTGGAGGTGATCACACTGGGGTATTTTACCCTCCTCGTACTTCTGTAGGAAGAGATCTTGGGTTTTACATCCGTCGGCACCTGTTGGTGACCCTGCTGCCGTGTCCTTCTTAATCCTTGAGGGGAAGCTAAAGTGATAGGGATTGAGTTGCCTTTATTTTTTTGCTGAAAAAGAACATCAGTATTTAGCCAGGACATGGACTGGTTGGTTAGGGGTGGCTGGTGCCTCTGAGAGCTCACTTCATAACCCTGTTATTCAGTCACCACTGAAGAGATGCCACAAAATGGGAGAGAAAATGACTGGTGAGGGGTCTGTGGGTTTAACTGTATTCTTGCTGTTGGGTGGCATTTGTCCCATTGGTGATATTTGCATCAGAGAAATGTGATCAACCTTTGTCATGGGGAGTGGCAGCAGCTTTGGTCCATTTTACTTGTTGTGGGCTTGTTTGACTTAAATATTTTGCTGACAAATTGAAGGAGGAGGCTAGAAAGACAAGGCTCTTTGTAACTAGTGGAGTTGTGCTGGAAAAAAACATCATGGTCCTTGGCTAGCCTGACTTTTGGTAGAGGAGATGGGTACAGGTAATTCTGGTGCAACAGTTCTTCCTGTCACTAACCATTTCTTCTCTAGGAGAGCACCTGAGGCAGCCAAAGGCTCTAAAATGGGGTCTGCTGTAACCTCACTGCACCCAATTGCTCACACTGGTGCCTGGTTTGAGCATCACTGCAGTGATGTGAGATCACTCCATCCTTTCCTGTGTGTCCT
Organism: Crypturellus undulatus; assembly: GCA_013389825.1. Lineage (NCBI taxonomy): Eukaryota > Metazoa > Chordata > Aves > Tinamiformes > Tinamidae > Crypturellus > Crypturellus undulatus. Next base: position 1,032,160 of record VWPW01028647.1, on the reverse strand, counting down.
GCATCAGGATTACATGGAAATGGTAGGACTGATACATTCACCCTTCTAGCTCTTGCTGCCATCCTGTAGCGGTGTGCTGAGCGTCACCAGTTCCTCGGTGCTTCTTAGTGATTGTCTTCTGCAGGTTGGGGGTCACCATGGGACACTAGAGACACTCCTGCAAGCCCAGGCAGGTGTCTGAGGTGGGTTTTGTACAGAACCAGTGCCTGTTTGTAGTCTGATAGACTGAGGCACGATAGGGACATGGCTGGGAATACTTATCTGCTTTGCTGGGATGTGTGAAGAAGAAAGAATTTCACTTTGGGCATGAACTGATTTGTTAAAAGACAAGAAAAAATGTTAAAAAGTTGCTTGGGGAATTTCTGTGCCTCGCTCTGCGTTAGATGTGCACAACCAAGACAAGAATCATCCTGCTCAGTATTTTCACAGAACATTAAGTGGCCTCTTGGGAATTAGCTGTGTTTGTAAAGTATTTAAGAAACAACTAAATGATAACGACCAATTCATTCAGCAAAAGCCTTAATGCTGTAGTCTATTTTTGCTGTGTACACGTGGCTTGGTTGAATTTTTCAAAATGCTGGGATCAGCCTTGTGTGAGAATTGTAGCAGATGCTTTGCCACCTTTCAAAGTGCCTAGAAATGGGGCTGGAAAAGACCTCTTCTATCTTCACGTCCAGTCCCTCACCCAAGAGGACAAGGACACTTTGTGGATGTTTTTTATTTATTTATTTTTTTTCTTCCAGAGTTCTGCATTTCAGGCTTGTGTCTCTGGCTCCGTATTTGCCCATTAGAATAAGCTGCCTACCATAAAATGATAAACCTATGGTCACCTCTTTAGCAATGTGCCATCAAATGCTGGGCATGGGCAGCCTTCGCACACCATGCTGTAAGGAATTACACTGTAAAGGATAAGCATATGTGCCGTGTTACTGCGATCCTCTCTGCCTCTGACCCATTTAGCCGTATATCCATAAAGATAAGAGAAACAGATGCCACTGAGCTTTAATATTGCTCTTATTTTAGAAATTTCATTTCTTAAGCACATTATTTTCATTACTTTGACCCAGTTTGCATTAAATACATTTTAAATGCCAAGGGACTAATGAAAATATACTTTTAACGTCTCGTTTTCAGATTTTTTTTTTTTCCATGTTCTGATTTGAATCTTCAAAAATACAATTTTTTTCCACTCATTAGATCTGGTAATATTTATATGCTTTATGCGGTCAAAAGATTATATTAACATTTGTTAGCATTGAGTGCATTCATATGGCAAATTTCAGCATAAACACTCCTGAATATTTTGTATAAACACTACTATTTATTCTTCCCATATGGATCCCCACTTGTTCCATTTTGTCTTCTTTAGCTTAAGACGTCAGTCAGTCTCTAGTCTGTTTTGTAGCACGGCACCAATGGATGTGGGGGTTGTCTAACTCTATTTCCCACTTCCCTGCGTTGTGCACCAGGACCCTGTGCTTAAGCAGAATTACGTTGTTGCACAGAAAACTAAATGGTGTCTGCTCGGGCCCGGGCACCCTGCAGCATCAGCCCTGTTGGCTCTGCTGAAGAAATCTCTGTTGCGTTGGAAGGAATGCCAAGAGGAGATGCTTGGGTGAGGAGCGCTGCTTTTGCACACTTGCGTCCAGGCTGGTGAATCCTCAACCCATTTTTTTAAAAAAAGTAGAATATGCAGCCTCAGCTACAGCACTGGCTTACTTAGTTTCCTTTGCTGTAGATCTTTCGGTCATTCTGCCAAGCACTGTCTCCATGAGGAAGATGAACAGAAATAAGTTAAACAGGGTCAGAAACTTTGTTTGGATTTCACTCTTGTTCATGATCTAGGTTATAACAGTGTGCCAGCTTTTGCAAGGCATCTGCAGGGAAGAGCAAGGAAGGAGACTCATGAGGAAGGACTCTTATTTTTGTGGTTTGATGACGGAATTTAGGCTTGGCCAAAGTGATCACAGTAGAGGGATTTAACCGCAAGGTAACACCGCTGCATGCCATGCTACTCAAGGTAGTCAAATATAAGATCGTTATGATAAAAATGAGAGGGAAGAAGGGAATGCAACCCTGAATATGTTCACTAGGATCTTGGGAGTGGGTCTCAACACAGATCATCTCAGTGCTGAGCAGGAGCCCCTGAGGAAAGTTCTGAACCTTAGATCAAGGAAAGGAATAGAGAGAAAATGCAGCATCATTTTGCTGTTAGGTGTGCAAAACACTGATATTCCCTGATTTGGAGTGTTAGGAGCAGACTTACTTTCTCAGCTCAGAATACGCACAGCAATGCTAGATGATGAGGGATGGGGAACACTTCTTATGTAATGGGAAAAATAAAGCAAGATTCCTCAACTTGGGAAAAGGCATCCCTTTGGGAGATGTGACAGAGGTTAAATATTGGATGCGATTGAGAAAGCAAAAAGCACTTTCATTAAAAATGCAAGAATTTATAGAACTGAGGATTTAAAAAACAAAAGGAAAACGTCTTACAATATATAATTTAAGCCATGAAACTCCTTGCTGTGTCATTTAAATGGACAGTTTAATGGTTCATTGGTGACGGTTATGTGCTATAGCTGTACCTAAGGGCAGGAGTGTCTCGTGAGGGGCTGTGGGCCTTGGGCTCTGCACGCTCCACATGTTTCTTGTGTTCCTCCCAGACCATCTACAGCTGCTCAGTGCCAGGACATCCAGGCTAGAACGGGCTCTTGGCCAGCTCAGTTGCCTAAATATCGGCATGTTGCATCATTTGGGATACTGTAGAGCTTCCTGCTTGCCACTCTGCAAGGGCAGGAGTTTGCCATGGCCCGTGTTCTGTGTGCTGCTTCCCTGTTTTACCTCGGAGTGCAAATCACTACCCTGAATCTTATATTTCAACGAAAACGTTCTGGCAAATCACGACTTCTCTGTAGAACATTTTCAGAAAATTAAGTGTTAAAAACATTTAAAACTAGTCAGTACAAAATTTTGTGTTGTATTTGTACTTGTAAAGCTTTTACAATTGCTGTTGCATTTGAACCAATACTAGAAAATAGATATTCAATTTTATAATGCACCACACTAATTTTGTGATGCATCATGACTTGTGTAAACATTATTTACATGTTTTGAGAGTGAAAAGCAGGCCTTAAATGGGCTGTATTTAAAGTCCTGCACTTCTCCATATTTGCTTATCATAATTCATATGTCTATAAGAGGATTTGTATTCTTTTAGCCTGAGGTAAACTTGTTCAACAGCCTGGCTTTAGCTGGCGTGCATCCTTAGCTAAAATTAAGACAAAAAAACCTTGCAAACATTTAGATATCACCAAGTTATAATAAATTCCCAGAAGAGATGTGTAGCTGCTCTCTTCCAAGCAAGCCTTCATTTTAGTTTTTAATGCCATTGTTAGTTTTGTCATAAGTAGGTGTTTTTCTTTTGAGGACAGCAGTATAAAGGGGTTTTCCAAATTCTTCTGAAAATCCGAGTACTGCAGTCGTATTCAAACCTCCTAAATAATTCATGGAGAGCACAGCCAACAATATGAAATTTTCATGTATGGGTATCAAACAGGCAACCTTGCATAAACTCAAAAGACATGAAAAAATAAGATTAGGCTTAAAAATAGAGGCCAGTATTTTTGCCACAGAGTAATAAAATGTAATCTCAGTACCGTTTAATCTGTTTTTATGAACAATTTTGTGCTGATGTATGCTACAAATCACAACAAAATTTGAAATCAAAACTTAACAGGAGATCGATGGTTGCTAAATAAGGCCACAGATTTTTTCCAGGATGAATTAAGTATTTGTTATGCACAAGGTGTTACCATTTCCAGCAGATTAATCTTGATTAGGATATTTATTTTATGCCTACATGAAATGCACTCTCAGCATCATGGGGAGCCTGTTGTTCCCCCATGGACATCACTGAGTGTCCGTCACAGTGTCAGTGAGTTAATGTCCTGTTGAGGATGTGGAAACAAGACTTGGGTTGAAACTTGGAGAGGCTTTAGGACAGGATAATGTTTTAAAAATGAAGCAGGATTTAAAAAAAATAATTTTTAACTTTTTTTTTAACTTTAAACTTCATTTATGCCACTTAAGGCTCCATGAGTTATTAAACAGAGTTACAAACATTTGCCAATACCCTGTGGAGCTTCTCAATACTACACGAGCACTTGCTAAGTTGCTAAGCTTCAGTGATGTATTTGTCAAAGCACAAGAAGGGAGATCAAGACAGTCCTTGTCTCCCATGTCCTCCAGTGAGCTCTGCACAAGCAGCAAGATGCTCAGCTCCTACCTAGGCTACCAAACTCCCACTGATGTCATTAATAGTGGACATCTAAACAGAAGCTGGATAACTAACTTTATGTGTTTCTTCGGGTGGGATTCCTTTCACTTAAAGCATCTTCAGTGTTGATCTACTGCTGAGCTTTGTGGGCTTGGCTGCCTTTAAAGTCAGTGCAGAGAAACAAGCATTTCTGGAGTGTGATTCATCTGGCCTGTTTTAGACATCCACATTAGGCTGAGATTTACAGACTAAAAGGGGTGACATAAATAGATATGATGTTCTCAGGAGCTTTATATAGTAGTAGCGCATATTCACTAGGCCACCGATTGAAACTTCGTCTTCCTCCTTAGAAGACATCTGCCCCGACCATGGGAATAGAGAACAGTTCTCTCTCTGTGCTGCTAACATTCGTTTTTTTCCATGTGAAGTGGAACGCTTCCAGCTGAGGGACACTGGCTAGGCCACACAAATGGAGGGGTTTAAGACACTTTTAAGATATTCACTTGGGAAATTTAGGTTCAAATCCTCTTACCTAGATGAGAGGTTTAATTACTCCTCTGCTGCTTAGGAAGAGGGCTGCTGTGGCAGTGGCCTGTCTGCAGGGCCTCCCAAAGAGGGCTGTGCCAGGGGTTCACTGGTGCCAGCTGGAACTGAGCACCTCGTTACTCCGTGTGGCCAAGTCCCCAGTGGCTATGGAGCTATTGGAAGCTGGGACTTATGTTCTCATTTGACAAAAAATTAAGTTGGGGTTTTGATGCATGAGGACTTGCACTCTTGGGTCCAGTTTGGGGTTTTTGTACCTGTTTTAGGTGCTTGAGTCTGTTTGCAGGTTTAGCTCTTGGATTCACACTGTCCAGTGAGATGTTGGCTTGGAAGCATCCGAGTCCTTTTAGCAGATGTGAGCAGTCCCTAGTAGCTTAGGAATATAAGAATACACTTACATTGTTGCTGATCTCATTATTGCAGCCTTATTAAGAACTTCAAAAGATGTTATAGTGAGTAATGTCTCTACAAATAGTTTTTTTACAAGACTAATAGGCTGCACTTGTCATCATTGACAAATAATGTTTCTATATATCAAGGTACTGAAATCTTGCCATACATCTGCAATCTATTTTCAGTATTCTGTTGCTCATTCCCAATTTTGGAAAGGAATTGAAAACGGACAAAAGAGATATGATGGGGCGTGAGGCAGAACCACTGAAGCTGATAATGTAAAGCAGAGCAGCATCAGGACTAACTTTTAACTATTTAGAAAAAGAGTGAAAAATTCTTATGCATAATGAATTATTGATAGTTGGTATAATTGATAATTGGAATTATTGATGAAGTTAACACAAGTTAGAAATGATGCTGTGCCATATGCCATCAGTCCAGCTGCAGGAAAAGTTACTGGTGTTCTGCTGTGAGAAGTTACTCCTGCAGTTCTGTAGGCTTTTGAAAACCACTGTCTACAAAGAAAACATCTTCAGTTGCCAGACTGTTGTCTGTTTAGTCTATGCTTAGGTATTTAACCATGCTGAAATGTCTTTTTTTGTTGTTTTCTCCCACCTACCTGGAGAAAATAAAAATCAGTGCGAGTAAAAATGCCACGCTTTTTTACTTCTGTTTATTCTGGATGTGGTGCAGACCTGTGGTTCGCCCTATTCTTAAGTATTTTCTAGTGTTTGCATTTGAAATTACTGCATAATTATGAGTTCCTGGATTTTGGTTTCTTCTGAAATCAAATATGTTTACCAGCATATTATTTTGAACACACACCTGTAGAACCCTACTGCAGTGTTTTGCAGCTGCTTGTAGTCCTATTCCTAAGTGATATGCCATGCTTTAAATAAAGGATCAGAGCTTGTTCCCTCCTTCCTAGCGTAGTCTGGTATTTGAAAGATTTCCCGCAGTATTAGCTGCACCTTGTAAGACAGTGCAGTGCGATGGGGATGAGTTTACACTCAGACTTGCGGTTGGGTGTTATCCGATGGTAGCACCATTGCCTAAAGGATGAGACCAACTTGGGGAGAGCTGGGTTCTTCCCTGGGTTAATTGGTCTTTGCACAAACCCTTCCTGGCTTTCCGGGTGTGCAGATAAGGAGGACAGACAAGGAGTACAGACATCCCCTTGGGGCACCCTGCGGCGCTGTGACCATTCCCCAGTCCTGGTGGTGTGGTGTCAATGAGAGCTGCTGTTTAGGGCTGGTACTAGAAGGTCTGCTTGTGTCGGCGTGCCTGTATAACCCACTGGTTGCATCGTGGGCCTGCTGGAGGGTTGTGGTACAGCTTAACCAAACTCGGTATCTGCTGAGCCCGTGAGCCAGGCTGATCCTAAATACCNGGTTGTGGTACAGCTTAACCAAACTCGGGATCAACTGTATTTGGAGGATGGAGCATTTCAGTGCTTGGTTTCCCAGGTGGATCCTGACGTTCATGTTCAATTGCCCTTTCTAGTCTTCTGAGCTATACAAGGGAGGCAGTGTTTGTATGTAAGCCCGTGAGCCAGGCTGTTCCTAAATACACTGTCTTAGGATTGCACTCCCAGTGTTAAAGGTTCTGGACGACGTAAAGCTCAGTTTGGCTCCAAACATGGGACGATGTGGACAACCCTTTCCATGTTTGATTTCAGTCTCCATTTTAATTTGTAGTTGCCTGTGAAAGTGCCTCCCTGGAAATGAGCAGAAGTCTCTTGACAGTGCCATTGCACATCTAGTACTTAGAGACAGATATTTTTTTGAGGAGTCAAACAAACAAAAATTGTTTCAATGTAAGCAATTTATTACGTAAGAGGACAGTTTCTCCCCATGGCCCAGGTGTGCAGTGATGCAATATTACAGTATTATGAGGAACTTGCTTGGACCTTCAAGGAATCTAAAAGCTACCCTTGGTTTAATGCAGGAAAGTCCCATGTTTGTAAATCTGCTGCCTTCAGTTGTTGTGTTTCTCCTACCAAACTTATTTTCTGATTTCTTCGTAGTGTACAAATGTAGCAGTATCAGTTTTGCACTGATCCTACCTGCCTTGCATATACAGGGTACAGGACTTGGGTTCTTGTGTTAATTCATTCTCCAACCTTGTTAAAGCTGCACTCATGGTGTTTCTAGTGTCTTATCTGTATCTCTACATCTTGTCCTTTTCCTTGCCTTCAAGCTTCGGTGACTGTCATTGAGAGCAGCTGCAAATTCGGTAGAAGCTTGGTACAGATCACACATCTTGGTGATGTTCAGCTGGTGCTAAAGATCAGCTCAGTTCAGAGAGACCCGATAGTGCTGCAAATCTCCTCGGATGATCCCCTTCTGCCTTGCAGTTTTTCTGCCTTTGCAGTTTAGCTGCTGTTAAGACTGTATTTTGAGTATCAGTCAAAATGCAGCTTCATTTTAGAAGATTAAAACTGTCTTTAAAGAGAATGTAAAGTAAATTACTTGTAAATTTACTTATAAATTTCCATAATACTATATAAAATGCAGTGAAAATGAAATTCTGAAGCACACTGAGACTTTTAGAAAAGCATGAAAGTAACTACAGTTCAAAACCCAGTTTTTCTCCTCTATGCTGCTACCTCCACCTATGACTTCAGTCAGCGTTTTTGCCACCCTACTTCCTTCTGACCTGCTTCCTCCTGGAGATACGACAGCTCCCAGCATTGCTGGAGGCTCCGCTGTTCCTCGTCCCAAAGGAGGCACCAAACGCAGGTCTCTCACAAAGGCTGTCGTGGGAAGCGCGAGGCATCTCCGGAGAGGAGCTGCCACATCTCGTCAGTTCTCAATGAAGTAGAACCCTGCAGCTCCCCGGCACGCAGCGCTGGCAGGATCAGGCCAGCGCCTGTGCTCATTTAGCTGCTCCTCATGATGTGCTCAGCAGTACAGCATTAAAGGCTGGGTGTTAAGTCTTGTTTTGCTGAAAATTTGACTGGAGGCATCGTGAATCTCAGAAACGCACTCTGAGTGCCTGGGGAAGTGGCAGGGTCACGCTTTTGACACCATCCTACTCCATCCTGCCCTGCTTTTAAAAAACAGTCTGAAGTTATCCACTTAACCCATGAATTCATATCCACGTGATTGATAGATGAGAAAGTTTTATATCCATCAAGCAAGCACTGCCCACTTGATTCAGAAGGTGGAACGAACCATAGCATAGTGGGGGGCTCCTCTTGGTGTGGATAAGCATGGGAAGGTGAGTAGAGGACGGGTGAGGTCTGGAAGCTGCGCTCTGTGCTGGCTGTGTATGCTCCAGTGCAGACAATGCTGGTGTTCACCTCTTGCCCAGCTTCATGTCTTCTTCTTCAGCCAGCCTTGCTTTCTAAGTGTAGCACATCTTCTTGCCTCCTTTTCCTATCTCCTCTGATTTCTTCTCGCCCTGTGTTGGGTATCTCGATTGGGCACATGCTACCTCCCCCATCCCTGGGTTGCTGAACTTCTCCAGTTCCCCCAGGCTACTCCCTGGTCTTCACTCAGCCCCTCTGCCCACCTGCTGCCACCTCCTCCCTTCACTTCCAGGTCCTCTTCTCCTATCTCCCTTGCCGCCTTCCTTGCACTGATTTCAGAGTCACCGCGTTCTCCATCCTAGCTCATGTGTTCTCCTTCCACCCACCAATCTGTTTTTGACTCCTGTGTCCAAGTTAATAGGGATGATGTCTGATCACACTTGGGGCAGCAGCTTCATTTTTGTGATGTTTTACAATTTTTTAGGGTTTTCTTATGAAGTGAGATTATGCTGAATTGATATTTTTCTCATCAGAAGAAAGAAGATCAGAAGATCTCATCAGAAGATTTTTGATTTGGATCCTTGTCTTCTCCCATTACTTAACAATCAGCAGGCATAACTTTCTGGTTTAAAACACTGAGAAACTTCCCACACTAAATCATCATTGGAACTGATATCTCCTTGAAGCACTTCTACTTCAACAAAGCAGTATATTCAGATTAAAATATATTTCACAGATTTTTTTTTCACCAATCTGTGATAGTCAGCACTCAAATCAGAGAGAAGTCTGGGTGTGTTAAATGAGGACAGAATCTCCAGAAATATATAGCTGCTAAAAATGAAAATGCATCTATTGAGCATGTGTGAGCTCTGTGTGTATGTAACTGTCCCAATGTGGAGGAGAGCTCTCATGCCAGGGCATACCCTGTGGAAATTTCGGTTCAAAGTTTGGTTGTGCTGCAAAGTGAAAGAGCTGCTGAAAGCAAAGGACACTGGAATTTTTCAACCAGACAAGACAATGTTTTCCCCTAGCCTCATCTCAGAAAAGAGTAAACTGTTTTGACTGAAATTCCTTCTCCCTCCACAAATGAAACCAGTGTGAGGCAGACGGTTACCATGAAAAATAAAGAAAAGCCCAAGAGGATTAAAAACTGGCAAACATCTTGGGAACTGAAAATAGAGCCTTATAATGGGAAATGTCGGGCAGCTTCTAAAATAGCAATTTTCAGCCTCGCCTGCAGCGTGTGCGGGGTGTTGCTGTGCAGTCAGACCCAGGGTATGTTGTTCCTAGCACAACCCCCTTGCGCGTTTCAGGAAGACGGTCTCGGTCTATCACGATTTCAAGGCAGTCCAGGGCTGTCTTGGCGCCTCTGTGCTGTGGGCTCCCGGCTCCAGCCGGGAACACGGGCACGTGGATTGAGCTGGCGTAGCAGCACAAGCAACGGGTTCTCGCAGGAGTCTTCTTGCCGACCGCACAATGGGAATTCAAGAGCCCTTCGTAGCAAGCTCTAGTCCCAACGTGAAATCGCAGTCCTTTGCTGGCCTCCGTGCTAGTTTTCCTGTGCTTGGTCATTGACGTGTGGCACAGTGGGTACTTTCTTTCATGTGAATTTGATGTATTTCACCATTGGCTAGAGAAAAAAAATAATCGCTGAGAATGTCATGGTTAATTTCTTTCCTCTTGAAGAACTATGAAATTATTCTGAAATGTATGACATGTGTATAATAACAGTGTAGTGCTCTGTTTTTAAAAAATGTGCTAGAGGCATTGTGCAGTTTCCCAGAGGCTTAATGAGGGAGCCATACTGTGCTGGAAATTTTTCAACAATAAAAATTGACCTATTACATGCTCATGTAAAATGGGGGTTGACAATCATACAAATATGTCCAAAATCAAATACAGGCATTGTAAAATATCACTCTTTTCCCAGAGAGAGCCTGGTCACCTGTTCCCAGTAGGGTTTTGCATTATATGCTATTCAATAAAGAATAAGATGCTTCCCCACAGGGACACAAAACGGCAGCAAAATACTGGCCCAGTGCCCTTCTATCAGTGCTTTTCACTGACTGCTTTTCCCGAGTCTTCCAAAATAACGCATAGGCATATTTTTCAACATATGTTTTGTCGGTTTAGAAGCACAAAGGGAATAAAAGGTTCTGCATTATTCACCACTTCATCACACGCAGGAAGACTTCATTGTTTGCTGCTTTGGTTTTTTACTTTCTTGCCTCTGTAATGCTTATTTTCCTTTCTAAAAATCTCGTCCCTCTTGCTGTTCTTTTAACATATAACATAAGAAGTGGCCACTTCTTAAAAGCAGAGCATATGGCTCTGAACCTACTCTCTGCCTTACGGGGAAGTGTCTGTTGTAAAACACTGAAATTTGGAGTTTTGGGAGCAGAGAAGCTGCATTTGGGAAGTATTTTATCTGCTCTGAAATAATTAAGGAAAGATAATTAAATTATCCTTCAACTGTCTATATTTGAATATAGTGAATATTGCTCGTGTGCTGAGAAGAAAATAAGTTACTCAGTGTTTTGCATGTTCTTTATATATTTAATGGTAACCTTGAAGCAAAATGTATACCAGATTAACCACCGAATGACTGAGGATAAGAAAAGAAATGTGTCATTACTGTAGGTGTATTTGCAAGTACACGTCCTAGGATCCAGCAGCCCCATGCTTCAGCATCCTGCTCCATCGCTGGTTTGTGATGCGTGAGCAGTATGGGGGAGAAAATTTATCTCATTGTAGAGCTACCTAATATTTTGTAAAGTTTTCTAGTTCTGATTTTCAAATCAGAGGTTGGAGAGAATATAAAAACATAAATATGAACAAGAGATTATTAAGAAACAAAAGAATTTGCCATGGGATCAGAGAAGTGAAGCTGGGCATAGTAGATATTGCATTTATATAATAGGAAAAACCCTATGGCTTGATAATTCAGGTCTGTCTGAGATGGAACCACCAAACCTGATTATATGCATGTAGTGATAATATCTGAAGTTACAAAATAAAAATGTGAAAAATAGTGTTTACAAAAAAAGTTGCAAGCATTATCAGTTTAATAAACAATACCTCTATTCTGGTGTTAGTCATAAGTGTTATTTGGATGTTAACTTTACTGATATTATTTAAGAATCTATTAAAAATATATTCATGAATTATTTCAATGCACATAATCTGAAATGACTTAAATTCCCATATAACTTAAATGTTTAATGCTATAATATATATAACAAGTATAACTTAACACTCTATTTAAATTCAGAAAGAGCAATATTGTAATCCTGATTATTTCATTGCATGTACTATATTCTAATGTCCTAAGAATTACTTATTAGCCATATATCCAGTGCTGCTTTTTCCAAGCTCACTGTGCATCTTGTTTTAGAGTATAATACAGTTCTGTGCTGCTAGCAAGGAATCCTCCCAAGCAGAGATGGACACAACTGCCCTTTGGATGTTCATTTTAGACCCTGTTGTAATGCCCAATTTGTGTCTGATTTCTGCTGCAGGTGATTACTAGTACATGACTTATGATTCATTTAGGAATAGAGGCTGGCTCAGACACCAATGAAAGCTGGTCGTTTACCTCTCAAACAGTCAATTTTCTTTAAGTAAACCCTAAGGAAGTTGTAAAAGTGCATACCGAGCACCATGGCACACAGCTTGAACACTGAGCAAGATGTTTGGGAAAATTACATGGGAAAGCTAAGTTAAACTCTCTGAAGTGTCCTAAGTAATGGGGGAAATCAGGCAACTTTACTGTATGGAACACATGGCTGGGACCTAATTTAAGTGTAAGAGTACTTACAGAATTGTACAGGAATTTAAATACTCCTTATGAATAATTAAATATATTTTATTTCTCTCATTTCAGTGACTATATCAACGAGTACCTTCTTTGATGGCTTACTGGTAACTGGACTCTACACATCTACCAGTGTTCAGGCTTCCCAAAGTGTTGGTGGTTCCAGTGCTTTTGGCTTTGGTAAGTCCAACATGATTTATATTTGATCCTGCTCAGAATTCTGCAACCAACATAATAAATGTCTGGGGGTACAGAGCATGTTACTAAGAACAAAGTTACTGAAACAGGTTAACTTAGACTCATTACTCAACACATGAGAGCTGGGGGGAGTCAGTGAGATAGGGCAGTGATCATTTTTGGAAAGTTTTTATTTTTTCCTCCATATTCTCCTTCTTTGGTCACCCCTGGTACTGATGCACAATATTATATGAAGTTAGAGAGAAAGAAGAGGAACTAAGTAAAATAGCCATTTCTGATCAGCACAATATTCAGTATAAATGAAGCATTAGCTTCAAAGCATCTAACTGTTACTAGGTTGATTTCTTTGAATTCAGTTTAAACCTACTTGCCCAACCCACTCAGCAGTATTTTTTTTACTTGCAACCAAAATGTTGGCTAATGGGTTTCATATGGCCAATTATTCTCCACATAGGGAAAATCAGAATTTTAGTAATAAGGTTGGGTTTTTTTTTTTTGCAAATTTAGTGTGTGCTACCGTTACAGTCAGTGATAGAAACTAGGCCAGGTGTACCAAGAACGATCAGGTTGAGGAAATGTCTCCTAAAGTTGTGTAATTTGCCTTTAACATGTTAGATGTAGTATGTTTTGCACTTCATTATCTGTAATATTTTTTATGTTGCTACAATACGAAATCTAACAAAAAAAGAGTGAATTATCACCACAGAGATATCATCTATACTGAAGGAAGGAGTGCTTTACTGATAAGTTTGCATGTTCTCATCTTCTACTTACAAATTTTTACCTCAAAATTTGATCAAGATTTCTCTTTGTGCATCTGTTTGTTCATGTAACTACTGCCTTCAGTTCATCCACTTAACTGGCTGGTATCTTATAGTATCAGCTACTTTGGAGGAATTTCAAGTGGCCTTTAGCAAACTCTCCAGGATAAATTTACAGGAATGAGTACAAAGTTGTGTCTCTGATACCCACTGTGGTGTATTTGCAGTAGCATGTTTAATAATTAATTAATAACTTATATATTTAATTTAGTTAAATATGTATTTTCCAGAAGGACTCCTGCTGTTTCCCATTCCCCACAGTGCTCATTGCAAGATAAACAGGATCTGATACAGTAAAAGAGAAGGAGAGCACTTACCTCTGAAATTCTGGGGATGATCTGCTTACTAACTACGATCTTGCAATGAAATAGTTGCTGGTGTCTTGCCATTAGGGTAATATTCATCCATTACTGAAAACTCACCCAGAAGTTATACATCATGTTTAATCACATCTAAATAGTTTAAGAAAAAGATTTAAGTAAAATATTTAAGAACCTAAGAACCTATTTAGAATCTATCTATGAACTTAAATGCTTTGTACATTTGCAAAAATATGTTTTGTTTTGTTTTTTCATAAATTTCTATCTTTGTTCATGGAAAGGAACTGTTATAGAGGGTATCTGCTGAAAGGAAAAAAAAGACATGGCTTCTTTTAATTTGGCAAATTTGTGTTATTTAAACCATTCAGTTGTTGGTAAGATAATCAACAACCAGACTGGTTAAATGTGCAGTATAAGGACCAAAAGAAAATCCAAGCCTACAGGCTAGAAAAGCATTAAACCTGAAGATATACAAAAACAGTCATGCATAATTAGAATTACTTCATTTAGCTTGGCAATACGAATTCTGAAACATAATGCCCGAGGGAGGTCTCCTCTTCAGTTATGGATATTCCTTTATCCATTTTAGGAAAAATCTATTTCCATCCATGACCCTTCTTCTGATCTTCATGCAGGCAAACTGTGGAATCAGTTGTCTTAGAATTGTTATTTAGACAATATTTCGGGTAAAATCTCATTTTGCTAACTCCTAAACTTGCGTATATACTGAAGAAAGCTAAGAATGAATCTGAAGAGCTGATGGTCTGGCGCTCTGTCCTTGCAGTAAAAAGTAAATACTGAAGAAAAAATGGCAACAGCTTGTGGGTTTAAGGTTATGTGAATGTTCAATCCATGATGTATTTTGAGGACTCCCAGGACTAGAATTTAGTAAACTTGATCTTTCTGCTCTGTGCAGTTAGAGATGAGAAACCTGACCTCTTCCAAGAAGCACTTAGCATGTGGATGATCTGCTCTTAAAGCAATTTGATAGCTTTAAAAATTAACAATATTTAAAAACATACAGGAAAAAAAGAGTATCTCCACAGTATTCCATAGACCATTTAATATAATAGTGTTAAATTAGATGGGAATGC
>VWPW01028647.1:794879-1017238 GCA_013389825.1 Crypturellus undulatus | reverse complement strand
TTTATTGTAAATAGCAATGTAAATAGCAAGCAAGCAGTGCTGGGTGGCCAGGCGCAGCACTGGGCGGCCGGGGAGTCTCCGCTCCACCAACGGCGCGCAATTTGCAATCCACGAGAGCCCCTTTTATCCCCCCTCAGTTCCTCATTTCGTTGTCTTGCTGAGTCAGTCGCCAGTCTCCTTTCTGCGCATGTCCTTCCTTGTTGTTAGGGGGTCTTCCAAGCCCTTTGGTGGTCTTCTTGGGGTCTTCCAGGCCCTCTGGTGGTCTTTTTGGTTGAAGGCTGCTCTTCTTCCTCGGTAAACTTTTCACCTTTCTGCTAGCAAGCATGCGCCCTTCAAACTTCTTTTTTTCGACCGTTTTGCAACCGGTTTGTGGTATAGGCTGTGGTCTCTGCCACCACCTCGACGTCCGTTTTTGGCAGAATAACCATCGAAATAGCAACAGAGAGCACCAGCTCATCACAAGCTCCCGGTCCTCCTGTCCTTTTTTTATTCAAGGCTCACATTCTTGCTTACATTAGCGGTTATTTTGCACATTATTGCTTACCACACTATTTTAGCGACTAATTTTGCAACATTCTGTCCCTCTCTGTTCACGGATTACATCCTTGCTCACTACACGGTCATAGTAAAAAGTAAATACTGAAGAAAAAATGGCAACAGCTTGTGGGTTTAAGGTTATGTGAATGTTCAATCCATGATGTATTTTGAGGACTCCCAGGACTAGAATTTAGTAAACTTGATCTTTCTGCTCTGTGCAGTTAGAGATGAGAAACCTGACCTCTTCCAAGAAGCACTTAGCATGTGGATGATCTGCTCTTAAAGCAATTTGATAGCTTTAAAAATTAACAATGTTTAAAAACATACAGCCTCCTGGAGAAAAAAAAGAGCATCTCCACAGTATTCCATAGACCATTTAATATAATAGTGTTAAATTAGATGGGAATGCCATTGCTTTGTTTTCTGAAGAAACACAAAAGCTTGCTCAGGTGAGCCTGGATCCTTTTGTTTTGTCGTTGGTTCTGATTAGCAAGGATTGGTTCCAGCAAGCAAACATGATGTTTGACTTGGGTCGAACTGTAACTATAAATTAACTTATTTAAAATGTTGAGGACTATGTAAAGTTCGGAGACCTCCACTTGACTTGCGTAGCTTGTTGGAGAGTAGATGGGGAGACAAAATTGGCACTATAAACATATGGAGATAGCACTGAAACTGGGTTGATAGGAGCAGCTTACAGAGCAGGAAGAATGTTTTTTTTCTCCCTTGCCGTGGAAATTACCATCAAAATGCTCTTGTCTGCGTTACACAGGAGGTCACGCTAGATTATCATAATCTTCCAGTCTGCCCTGACTCTATGAAGTCTTCCTGACATACATAAATCTGCCTTTTGTGCCGTAAGTTACTATTTTGTGGCTACAATTAGCTTTTAATTACCTAATTTAGGAAGCCTCTTGATGAAGGCACATCATTGTCAGCTCTCTTCAGTGGTTCACCATGTCAAGACTTCTAAAGAAAACAGATAAAATACTTTAGTGCTCACAAATTTAATTCATAGGGTTGTGTGTTTTGGAGGCTTTCTTGATATATATTGTGTAGGCGAATAAATAGAGTGCTTGTGGTTTCCACTGTGGGATTATACTAACATGAAACTTGCTGAAATATTTATTTAGGAAGCCTTTTACTCCTAATGGCATTAGGGAGTAAGCTTTATTGGGTCAAACTTAATAGTGGTCTTAAGTATTAGTAGCGGTCTTAAATATTAATTCTTTGTCCCAGGCAGAACCTGTTTGGGTTCAGAAAGCAGTAAAACTACCTTTGTAAAGTTAAAATTAGAATTGGGATAACACCTAAATGTGTATTTGAAACCTCACTAGCCAAGCTGTGAGCATGAGCTCTGAGTCACAGAAACAAACCTTAAACCTAGCTTTGAACCATAGCGTTTCTTTTTTTAGCAAGATCCCCTGGCACGTGGAGAAACGAGGCTGCATCTTCCCGTCACCGTTCCTACTCCTGCATTCCTGGCAGTCTCACTTGAGGTTACACCTCGCTTCAGCTCTGCCCTTTGGTTGCCACTCTTCATCTCCCCCTTTTTCACCTCTGCTGCTGTTGGTCCCTGCAGTATCTGCTTGTCCAGCTCCATTCTGGAGCCACCTTTGTGTCCCGTGGACACATAGGGCTCTCGCTGCTGGTAGTCCTCCCAGTCATGTTAGGATAATATTTGCATATACGTGAACTTTTAACCTAAAATTAAAAGATCCTTTTAAAAATACATAGGCTCTACTGCTTGCAGCATAGAAAGAGGATTCAAAACGGTCACCCCAGACCTAATTCAGTAAGAGCAAATCTTTTGGTTTATTTTCCACACAGGCTTATATAACTTGCAATTTATTGTCTTTTAAACAGATGTTACCTTTCTGCAGCAAGGTCATAAACTGATGAAGTTTAGGTTTTGTTTAATTCTGTAGGCTACTTTACAGTAACCATTGAGAGTTATCTGGAAACAACATCTGAACAGGGAAATCACATCTGCTACAAAACGGTAATATAGAATATATTACTGTTGGAAAGATTGGCTTTTAGAGGATTATTTTGCAGCCCTTTCCCTTGCAGTTCATAGATTTCATACTCTGAAGGCCCTCATGGCTAGGTAACACATTGAGTATCAGTTTTAAATTAGAATAGTTACAAATATCACTTAGAATACGTTAAGAAATAAACTTGCGTGGGAGGAACAATCATCAAAATTAATTTCCCAGCATTACATACCATATATTCTTTTTCTTTTAACTGATTACAGCAGTCTTCACTTAGTCCCACACTTGGTATTAGGGTTATGCACATGTTTGCAGGCCAAAACTGAGAAATCCTCCATGTTAAGGCTCTAGATGGGGACCTGTTGCCACAGCCAGGAGCCTCTGGGGATTCTCTGACACCTGTTTCTGGGGCAGTGTTTTGCTGTTGGACATTGGCAGTTAAATGAAAACGTCTCCTGCTAACAGTGTAAGGAGGTGGGGAAAAGCCTGCTGGCGGATGTTGCTTTGCAGGCAAAGCCTATGAAGCCCAGCTGCTTGGGCTTTGTCCCTCCATGCTGGTTCCCACCTTCAAAAATTAAGGAATGATCCCTCAATGCCAGCTCTTAGGAAAAAATATTTTCTGCTGTCCCTACGACTGCTCTTGAAGTGCAGTTTTGTTGCAGACTGAGGTTGCTGCAGAGCCTGGCTTGCTCTGTGACAAACCAAATGGGCTGCAGGACCCTCCCTTCACACCGGAGATACTTGCCAGAAACCAAACAGATGGTGAACTAGGAAGAAATGACCCTCGGCATCCTTATTAGAACAGTTGGGAAGTTTTAATAGGCCCCCATTTGCCTTGTGCTGTATCTAATACCCTTTGAACTGCCACTTTTTTTGTTGTTCTCTACAAGTCAGCTACTGCCATGTATATTTGAGTGGGGATTATCAAATACAATTTGCCCAGAAGATGTACCGGCCCTCCGCTGTTACTTAGCAAAGTTTAAATAATCACTGAGTTCTGGAATAATTGGAAAGAAACTCTGCTTTTCCTGCCAATGTATAATTACTAATTAACAGGAAGATAAAATATCTGTATAGCAGTCATATCTTGGAGAATTTGTTAACAGTCAATTAGATGAGGAATTGGTGCCAAATTGATATTGGTCAAGAAAGTTTACACATGAGTTTAGTTCTGAGATACACCCCTCCCTCTAAGCAGTCTGTAACAGAATCGTAATGACCATAAAACTTCCAAAGTTTGTTTGTCATGGCATTTAATTCCATTTAAATGTACTTATAGCCAGAAACTGACCATAAAGAACTTGACTGTCACGTATGGAGTGCATTATAGAAAGTGTTTGTATTTTATTAGTGCAACATGTTTTTGTTATCATGGTAGGGGTGGCAGGTTTTATTTTTATTTTGTTTTTCTAAAGCATGACCTGTGTTAGCAGCGCTGCGGTCGAGGAGGGGGGAGAGGCTGGGCTTCCACCAGAGCGAGCGCGGGAGAGAGGTGCTCCACGTGCAGTGCTGGGTGCTCTCTGCAGGGAGGGTATTTTACAGTGCGGCAGTGCTAGTAAAGGGGCCCCTGGAGTTTTTAAACAAGAAAATGCCTTTAGAGGCAGTTTTATATAGCTAAAACCAAAGTGCTAATTGATGTGTGGGGGCCAACTCTGGTCCAATTTAGTAAGTGCATTTATTCAGTAGTGATGCTGTTCTAGTTCCTATATACATCTGTTTCGATCCATTGGGAGGGCTGGAAAATGGTGTGGTAGAAACTTAGAGCATTGTTGAATTTTAATGTGGTTCTTTTTGCTGCATTATAATTTATAATAAAATGCATTTAGTAAAAAAAATGATGTATAAGTCTGTGAAGGGACCACATCAGGTTTTTTGGCTATTTCATACTGCTGAGAACATTTTGGTCTTAATAAGGTATGGAATTCATTAAAAATATATTAAGAGAGTAAAATATTCATTGTGACAGCTTGGTGATTTTTATAAATACTAACAGAAATAGTAAGTTATTCTCTTCTGTGTGCAACATTGTGGATCATTTTAATAGTCTAAAACAACAGATTATATATATATATAAAATACACATCTCTGTTTTATATATATATGTGTAGATGCGTGTGTTTTGCATAAATGTGTATAAAATGCATGCAAAAATGCATGCATTTTTCTTCCTGGCAAACTAAATCATTCATGCTCCTTTTTTCATACTAGTTGCAGGTACCATGTTTCATTGCTGTACTCCTGCACTCTGATGCTGTAAATCTGCACATCCCAAATTTCTATTTCTGTAAAAAATGGTTTCAGTGAGAGGTTTTGGCATTATCTCCATTTTTCCAGCACTAAATGAAAGACAGCGATTAGGACTGAAATTATGCTGTGAGTTTGGTATCCACTTTAGGCTGATGACAATCAGAATTTCGGAGATGCTCAGCACTGCATAGTGATTTGTACGTTGAAAGCTCCTCTTAATTATAGTGTTGATTGAAAGGGCTCAGCACTTCCACATATCAGCCCCTTTATATCAAGCTTTTGGTTAAAAAAAAAAAAAAAAAAAAGGCAAAAAAATGCAGCTAGAAGAAAAGAAAATGGGGGCAGACAGACTTTGGGCTGGTCTGGGCATTTTTTTGCACAGAAGATGGCAGTTAAAATACAGAGCCCAAGGAGGCCTTGCACTGCCTACCCTTCTACTTCAAATGTTGCTTCAAAATCCATCTATGCTGTGTTTATAAGTGAATCACTCCTATTTGGCATTGTCTAATGAAATGTTGGTGTATGACTCAATTCTTTTATTATTATTTTATTTTCTTATGGTAACATTTGTCTTATTTTTTGCCAATTAGAGTGAGAGCTCTACAGAGAGGACTTTGTTCTGCGCTATTCTATACAGACACATGGGCACAATAAAACTCGATCTTTAACCGTGTTGTAACTTGGATAATAGTGCACAGAAGTCAAGGAAAAACACATTAAGCCTCCATTGATTGCAGCAACAATAACAAAATACATTCCCCTCCAAAAGACATTGTCGTTGTGCCTGGAGAGCCTCACTCAGGAGGACTGACAGGCTGAATTCACATGGCAATTCTTAGTAGCAGAGAAATGTCTTGATAAAGTAGGGTAAAAGGCTCTCATCTAGAAATGTAGGTCTGTCTTAAAACTGCATTGCGTGTACGTATGCTTCAAGAACATATATATATATATATATATACACTTATATATATAGATATAGATATATAAAAGTTCCCATAGCTGCTAATGTGCTACCTGTGCCTATGTCCATGTGTTGGACTGTCCCATGTAGACACTGTCAGCAATGGCCTCCACTTCATAACTTTCCCCTTTTGCCAGACCTATTATTTTTCTGGCATTTTGTGTTTATCAAAATTCAAGCCGAAATTACTGATCTCTTGGATTTCATCAATTAGGATGTATTGAAGCCTTTTGAAAATTTGAAATGATTTTGGGAAAACATTATTATTGTAATTTTGAAGGCAAGTTTGCAAACTAATTTCTGACATATAATGGCAATAGATGTTGAGATCAGACTGCTTTCCCCAATATCTTCCAATTTGTTAGCATACGTAGACAGCAAGAAGGGTTATGCCTCTGCATGAGCATGCAGTCACAGCCGCAGTTTGTGCCACAATAACAACAGGGGGTTCCTGAATACGTTGTGTGCCCAGGGCTGTAAAGTTGGAGACTGTGTGAATATGTGAAAGTTATGAGATTACTCAAAAGGTTTCATTCATACCTGAGAATCCCATCCGAAGGGCGATGTCCTCAAGTCAAAATGTGCGCTCAGTCCAGTCCTTCTTGCTATGGAACCTCCGGGCTAAAACTGTAAAGAAAAAGAGAATCAGCTGAAGTCTTTGTGCCCTGGGATAGGCCTCTTTCTTGCTTCTGCCAAGCTGGACTTCATTACTGAATAAAATCCCTTTATTTCAGGGTAATGATATCAATCCAGGCATGTCCTTGCACCTTACTTTATTAGGTTCTTGAAAGAGATAGAAAGAATGACAATTTTTTTTTAATTAAATATATTTGTGTTCAATTTTCATTAGTGTATACATAAGATTTTAGTTGTTTTTTGATGAATTACTGACTCCTGTTCATGTGGATAGTGAGTTTTGCTCATGGAAAGAAAGAGAGCATTCCATATAATTTCAACCTATAATTTCAAAATATTTAAATACATATAAATTAGAACTGGTTAAATTTATCAAATGAATCAATGTGCAATCCTCATTTCAGTGCTTATGAAAGCAGTGCAATTGTTAAAATCAAAAGTATTTCCTAACCAAGCACAAATCTTTACATAAACCCAAACCTGAACTTGTTGAATGTTTGAAGGAAACAATCTTCAGAAGTCCAGGTGCTACAGGAAATGCTGTATGAAATCTCATTGCAGGACAGTAAAATGCTTCACTTTTGTGTTAGTGAGAATGATTTTTTTCAGGTAACATAAAATTATATATCTGACTGTTGAAAGGCCTCCTGGTGTTTTGGGAAGACAAGGCCTTGATCAAAGCGCCATAGCTGAATTCTGGTTTCAATAGTTCTATTGAAATAACTTTTTGATATTTCTTCATAGCAGTTCTAATGCAGAATATCTACTAAATTGCTGCTTAAACCTCCATTTGGCTGGTAATCAATACATCGTTCTTGTGTATAAAGATTTTTTTTTTTTAGTTCCTTAGTATTAGTTCCATTAATAGTAATACTTATGGCAAAGTGACAAATATAATTACATTTTCTATGACCATGCCACTTTGACAGCATTACAGGAAGTGCTGAAACATTTTACACAACAGATTATTAAACAAGTCAATATTTGGCTTTTCCAAAGTCCTGAGGTTTGCTATAGGTCTGTTCTGAATAAAGAACCGAAACAAATGTGTTGTGACACTACAGTCATACTCCAGCCAAACGGCATCACGGTCACCTTGATGGTCTCTGACATGCTGCAAGGATGATGTAACTATTAGAAGACCAAATCAATAAATACTGACAGTATTCGCTGCTAGGATGAACATACAAGCATTAATGAAGTGTAGGTTAACAATTCTTGAGGCACAGTTTTATTCTCCAGTTCTTAATTTTTAGAAAGGTAATTTTAAGTGTTGATATGAACAGTGAATTTGTTGAAATTATCCCATCTGCCTGCTCAGCACTTAAACATTCAAGTCATTATCTCTGTAGATGAAAACCTTACTATCTTTAGATTTTTTAGTACTGATCTTGATTGAGATTTCTCTTTGTCAGCTACTTACTTAAATTTATCACTGAATGTTTAAGAAGTAATATCAAAGGTACTAGTGACCAAGCAGTAGTCATAACTCACACAGGCAGCTTTGTGATAACCTTTGCTTAAGGAGGGCGAAGATGGAATGAACTCTTTCGAAAAATGTTCAGTAATATTGTGTCAGAGTTCTGCCAGAATAAAATGTGAAGAAGAAAATTGCTTGAGCTGTAGTTTTGGCCAAGACTATCAAAAAGTTGTACAATAGGATCTAACTGAAGTTTGGGGGAAGATTAACATGAAAACTGGGAGGAGTAGCTGACATTCCCTGGGGCTGTGCTGCCATTCAGAGAGACCTGAACAGGATGGAGAGTTGGGCAGAGAGGAACCTCATGAGGTTCAACAAGGACAAGTGCAGGGTCCTGCCCCTGGGGAGGAAAGACCTCAGGCACCAGTACAGACTAGGGGTTGAGCTGCTGGAAAGCAGCTCCACAGAGAGGGATTTGGGAGTCCCGGTTGACAACAGGTTAACCATGAGGCAGCAATGTGCCCTCGTGGCCAAGAAGGCCAATGGGATCCTGGCTGCATGAGGAGCAGTGTTGCCAGCAGGACGAGGGAGGGGATCCTGCCCCTCTGCTCAGCTCTGGTGAGGCCAGACCTGGAGTATTGGGGGCAGTTCTGGGCTGCCCAGGGCAAGAGGGATGTGGAGCTTCTAGAGAGGGTCCAGTGTAGAGCCACGAAGATGATTAAGGGACTGGAGCATCTACTGTATGAGAAAAGACTGAGTGAGCTGGACATGTTGAGTCTGGAGAAGAGAAGACTGGGAGGGGATCTGATCAATATATATGAATACCTGAGGGGAGAATGTAGGGAGAATGGGGCCAAACTCTTCGATGGTGATAAGTGACAGGACAAGGGGTAATGAGTACAAGTTGAAACACAGCAAGTTCCACCTCCATGTGAGGAAGAACTTCTTTGCTGTGAGGGTGCCAGAGCCCTGCAACAGGCTGCCCAGAGAGGCTGTGGAGTCTCCTTCTCTGGAGATCTTCCAAACCCGCCTGGATGCCACCCTGTGCCACGTGCTCTGGGTGTCCCTGCTAGAGCAGGGGGTTGGACTGGATGATCTCTAGAGGTCCCTTCCAACCTCAACCATTCTGGGATTATATGAATATGATATTCAGATTTACATTTAATAATTCTACCTAACAAATATCATGTAAGCGTGATAATCTAAAGTACTTTTTGCGTAGTATGGGACTACTGTTTATTTGTTCTCTGCTGATATACTCTAACTGAGCAGTCTGTGCTGTATTATACAAGATTCAAGAACTGTTATGGCTTGATAAATATTTCTGGGGAATTTAGTTATTCTGTTTTTTGTATTTTTAAACCCAGGAATTTTAAATGTTTTATTTTGTATTTCACATGCACTGAACTCCTCAGATAATTTCTGAGGATCTTTTTATTAAGTAAATCATATTTTTGCTGTGTATAATGTGGAGGCTTGGGTGACTGGCTGGAAGCTGAGGCACTCGTAGAGGGGAAGTGCCTCCAAGTGCCAGTTTTACAAGGACTGACACTGAAACACACAGCAGTTTTGAGGATCTAACATTCTGACGCTAGCTGCTGTTTATTCACCGGAGATTTGAAAAACAGCTGTCATATTCGGTTATTACACCAGAGTTGTGTCAAGAAGCTGGAATACTTAAGCCTGGACTTTTGGTCCACTGTAGGGAGAGAAACGGGCACTTTTGGGTCTTAGTCAATCTTAATCCTATTGACATTAACGTCTAAAGCAAGTAGATGACTTGTTCTCCAAAACTGCATATTTCCTGACGCTGGTTTTAATAGGAGCTACGGTGACTAGCTCAGCTGTGGACTCTAGAAATCCAAAGTTAGGTGTGAAGAAATAACTTTTACTACTATGTCCCATTGGTAAATGCAAATGCTGTAATACAAAAAAAAAAAAAAAAAAAAAAAAAAAAAAAAGCACCACAAATCCCTAAAAGGGTTACATCACAGCTACTTCATCATGTGGCAGGGCAATGTAAGGCATAGAAAGTGTAGCAAAGGCAAACCCTGCCAGGAAAACTATAGATTATTATAATACGGCATTGGTTATATTACTGCGTATCTGTGGGGCAATTTTGTGGAAGAAAAGTTACATCCTACACCACCTGAAGGAAGGTGTAGATACCTTTGGCAGGGTGGATAAAAGATGCACAGGTTGCAGATTGTTCTTAAGTGGCAAACGGAGAAGTGTCTTAGTAAGCTGATTAACTAGTGAAGTGATAAGGTTAAACTGGACGTTTCTGAAGCTTCTTAAATTTGCAGGTTAGAAGTTATAATCATGATATACAGAAAAAAGATAGCTAGGTTCAGTGAAGTCATGGGGATGGAACAGATTAGCTCATAAAAATTGATGGACTTCATAAAACAGAAAATATTATTACATTAGTTTTTGATTTAATAATATAGGAAGGTTTTGATATTTAAGAAAATGAAATGATTGGAGTGTTCTCCAGAAAATTAACTTTTAAGATAATAACTATCATCGTAAGAGATGCATATAATTTGTCAGAAGGGGACAATAGTCTGAAGGGAGGAAACTCTCCAGGTTAGGAGTATGTCAAAAATTACTGCAAATGGGGAGGTTGCTGACATGGTGTCTTGGGCCTGTTAAAAAGGATCTCCTTCCTAGCAAATTAATTTTGGCTAGTATCTAAAGCATAAATTTACAAATGGCCAGAAGAAATGGACTATGCTGCTTGTCTTGCAAGTAAAATGATAAAAAAGTTCAACTCCCCAGTAAGATTTCCCATTCCTTTCCCAAAGATGACCTATTTTGGTCAATTTTGGCAGATTTTACTCTTTTTTTACTTTTTGTCTGACTGAGCTTTATAACATCAACATTTGCTAGCAAAATAATCAGATTGATGTAGTACAATTATGAGACACAACTTTGGGAATTTTGATACAGCATTAACTGTATTAGAGCACTGAATTTACTTCAGTGTTAAGAAATCATTCAAACACAGATTTTTAAATTTGAAAAGGAAATCTTGAATTCTGTCATCTGAGAAAAATTATTGCCAAAGAAAAATTTGAGGCTTACAGGAATGCCTCATCTCTTCCTTTCTTTCACTATATTTAAGTTGAATACTGCCTTATTACATTCCTAAGCAAAAGAAAAGCTTTTGTAAAGAGGTTTAAAGATGCCAGCTAGGACAAGATTTGCATTCACACACCTCAGTATCAGCATAACTTGGTCTCTAGCGGCTGCCAACGCAGGACATGAGATTCTAGCAGGTCTTGTGTCCTATCTGACTACCACGGGGTGTTTCGAGCATCTCGGGTGGCATTAGACATCATTGTATAGTTGATGCAGCCCATGAAGTTTAGGGAATTACTTGACGACTAGCACAGACAGAAACATTTGTTCAGTGAATCCCCTGGCTCTGTGTGGGCTGGTTTGACTCGGTGTCCACCGGCTGCCACGGAGCTGTGACACTTCTCTCGTGAGCAGGTGGATCCAGATCATGTCAGGCTGGAGCCAAATCCCAGGCCGGCTGTTCTTGTTCAGAGGTTTGCCAGAGTCCTCTCTGGTTTTGGCATTGAAGAGCTTCACGGTTCAGCACTGGAAGTAGCTGAAGTGCAGCGGCAGTTTCCTCTAAACATAGCTTAAAATTAAAGGTAGTTATTTTTTTTTAAATATGTAAATTAATTTCCTAAGTGAAATTCTATTTAGTGATTGCCTGCTGGTACATGATAAGAAAAAGGAGGAAAGGTTATTGCTGACAGAAATTGCTTTTGTGCTGCTCACGGAATTCATGCTATTGCAAACCCTCTGAAGTGCTTTCTCAAAAGCCCATGTCGAAGGGTCTCACCAGTACAAGTGGCTTTTCATGCGTTGTTTTATTGACTCAGATTTGATGGTTTCCCATGTGTATTTAAAGACTGAATTCCAGTCCCTAGTGAGCGACTCAGAAAGCATTTAATTTTGGAATGAAATCATTTGCAATTTCCAGCTGAGGCGTATTCCTGATCAGTTATAAGAGCATCCAGGTTCCTGAATCATACCTCTAGCAATTTTGTGACACTACTTTAAGCCTTTTGTGCTTATTAAATCCTTCACATTCCCTTATTAATGAATAAAATGAAATACAAATTTAAAAGAACAATATTTATTGCTTAAAAAGCTCCAGCAGTGTATGAAAACATCCATTAAAAAATCATTCAACTAATACTCACTTTCAGAAGTCAGTCTAGCGCTGATAATAAAAGGTTCTGCTTTACTTTCATTGTCTGTTTTAATTCTTTTGATAGTGAAAAAGATGTGTATTATTTGCTGTACTTTATTTGTCACAAAATAAAACCTCTTGAATACAAGTACTTGCACCAGATAAAACATAATCTCAGAATGGACAAAAATGGGATACTATCAAGTGGATATTTTCAGGAGAAATAATCATAAGCGTGGTTTAATGCATTCCACAGACCACCTGAACAAAAATGAGAATAGCTACTATGTTTTCAAATATGTAATAATAATTCTGAACAGAATAGAAACTTGCATTTTAACATTAAATCCTAGTCAATTTTATTGGCAGTTTGTTTCTTGAGGGACTTTTGGTTTTAATTTATAGGCCTGTTATAGTTTTCGGAATAACAAAGTGAGAAACCATCCTTCTAATTAGAAGAGCCATGACATTCAGGAAAGCAACAGTGGATGGCATAGAAAGTTGTAAGTAGTTTAGAGGGTTTTCTAATTAAGGGAAAATAGCTCAAGGTCTTCATAAGGAGATTTTGTATTTTTTGTGCCATAGGGACAAAAATAAATCTTGAACATTTCAGGAAACCAATGTAATGAAATGACCTTTTTAAAAATAAATTAAGATTTGGGAGAAAAAGTGTATAATCCTACTGCAACTGTATTGCTACTGAAGTAAAGCACTACCTTTTTCTATGCAACAGGAAGTGTACCTGTAGCAATATCTATTTAATCATAATTTATGTATTTTATCTAATTTGTGAGTCAAAAAACACTTGGTTGAAATATTGTTAATAAACGATAGCTCATCTTTTTGTGGTTGAAACAGTGGTTCATATTTCCTTGTAATACAAGAAAAAATAATAAATATTCTTTTGATTTCCAGGTAATTCTTATTTTTGGCAGTCTGCGTATTTGTATATGATCTAACCCTGGTATTTTCTGTTCAAGGTTTTCTGGAAGTTAAGTTTTACTATGAAACAAATAAATCAGTAATTAGTGCAAGCTTCTAAATGTGGATTTCAGACATTAACAGAGAGTGTGAAAACTGAACTGGGTCTAAGAAGTTACTGTTTTCTCTTAGATTGGAGAGAAGTCAGTAAGATACTGATGTAAGGGTTTGATCACATTTTGAGTTTAATCTGCGTTTCAGCAGGCCATGAAGTTTTAGGGTGATTGGTTCCATCTGATCCATGTTTCCTCAATCCCTTGTGAGCTAGTGCAGAGTAGGAGAGTTTTGGGAAGAGCGTCTGGCCAAGCTGGCAGCGCCAGTAGTCGAGACCATGGAGGCGCATCGATGCCTGACCCTGTGGTGCTGGGCACCCACTCACAGGAGGGGACCTTTTGGTTTGGCTCTTGTCCCCTGTTGTAGTGATGCTATAGATTGAACATCTATAGATTTAAGCTCTGTCTTCAGGCTGCTTAGAGTCATTCTCTCTCTGAATTCCTATTGAAAAATTGTTTCAAAGCCCATTTGCCTCCTGATTAAAAAGGGTTTAATTTACAGTAAATTTATTCATGTCTAGTTTATATCCTTTGTTCTTATACCAAGATTTCCCTTTAGTTTAAATAGCACTATACAGTCCTGTGATATATAGGAATAGCAGTCACCCCCTTTCTAAACAAGACTAGCTTCTTCTGCCTTCTTTTATGACATACTTTACATTCTTCTCATCATCCTAGTAGTCCTTTCGTGCAGCTGCTCCAGCCTAAGTTAATCTTTTCTGAACACAAGCGTTCGTAATTACGCACCATAATTGAAGTGATGTCTTAGCAATACTTTACCAGTACTGTACCCTTACTACTCCTCCCATCATTTCTAGAAATAATTCAGCTGATAATTTCTAAGATAGTGTTTGACTTTTTTTTTCTTTTTTCAACACATTGGTAGCTCTTTGTCATGCTGTGATTGACTGATGTGTGTTGGGCTTTCTCCTCCTCTGTCATTTCCAGTTTATAACTGAAACTATCGTTGTTGCTATCTAAAGCTCCCAAGCGTATACGTTCTACAAGAGGCAATGAATCCTCTTTATACACTTTTTTTTTCCAGTGGTAAAAGTAAGTTATACTCTCTGTTTAAAAGCATAATTTATACTTCTAGTGTGCCTGGTTCAGCTTCCAGGGGATTGTTCTTGCCAGGCCTTATCTGAAGGTTCTTTATTAGGTGATGCTTTCTTTCTCCTCAAATGAAATCACTTCAAATTTTGAGAATTATAAACTACAGAGAGCACCTTAAGTTTTTTAGAATATTTTTCATGGTTAAGTGAAAGGTAGCAGGTACGTTAGTTTTTTTCCTGTCCATAGCAATTTTCAGCTTTCTTCAAAATATATGAAACAGAAGAGAGAAACAAGTTTTTGTTTTGAGAAAAACAAAATACTTATATCTTTCAATTCCTCATTTCTACAGATTTGTAGGGTTTTGCTTTGTTTTGTTTTGCAAAAACATCCTGGCCTCAGGTTTTGGTATCCCTTGGCCAGTGTTTGTATCATCCAGAAAATGTTGCTGTTTGTGATTTCCAGTTTGCTTTCAGATTGCTGATGGAATTGATGACTAAAAGTGGCACTATCAGTATTATTTAGTGATGATTCATGAGTCAAGCTGATTTAAGTCATTCAAGCGTGTAATGCCATAAAAGCTTGGTTTGATAAGATATTAGGCAATTTCTCAAAATAGGGATAAAATGCTTTTAAAAAAAGTGTCTCAGAGAAGGCTAAAAGTGATTTTCGGAACCTATTTGAAAGGGTTTTGACAACTAAAATCCAAAGTTTTGGAATCTGCTAGACAGAAAGCACTATCTCAGTGAAAATAGTTTCTACAGTTTTCCTGCTCTGCTAATTAACAAGGGGAAGACTAGTTTTTATATGAAATTTAGGCAGTTTAACAGGAACTCAGTGGATATATACATATATATGCAGAAAAATGCCTGTTAGTCAAATATTGTATCCCTTGGAGATCCCATTAAAAAAAAATTATCAAAGTTTAATTTTAACATAGATCAGTTAACACAGATCAGCCTGGAGAAAAGAAGGCTGAGAGGGGATCTAATCAGTGTGTACAAGTACCTCAAGGGAGGCAGTGAGGAGGATGGGGCTGGCCTCTTTCCAGTGGTGGCCACTGACAGAACCAGAGGAAATGGCCACAAACTTGAGCACCAAAAAGTCCACAGGGACTTAAGGAAAAATTTCCTGAGAGTGAGGGTGACAGAGCCCTGGAACAGGCTGCCCAGAGAGGTTGTGGAGTCTCCTTCTCTGGAGATCTTCAAGACCCGCTTGGATGCAGTCCTGTGCCACGTGCTCTAGGTGGCCCTGCGTGTGCAGGGGGGTTGGACTGGGTGACCTCTGGAGGTCCCTTCCAACCTTAAGCATTCTATGATTCAATGATTCTATGATTTAGGTTAGCCTGAAAATATTAAGGCCCCTCAAATGATGGGATTTTATGAAATAAGTGGAATCAGCAGTTGTCACGAACCTAAGTAGAAGTCTCCAGATTTCGTTTCTTGGCTAAATGTCTGTAAAACCTAAAGGGAAGCCTCAAGTCAGCACACACTGGTTTTCACAAGCCCTGGTTATTCAATATGGTGTTATTAGTCTGCTGCTTTGATACTTACTTCAATTCAGTTCTCAAGTAGGAAGGACAGCTCTGTTTTCAAGGATTTTAATCCTTGGTAAGGATTTTAATTTGAGAGATGGGTTGAAGGGATGGAGCAAATCAGGATGGGGATATTCCAGGTCTACAGAAAATAATAAAGCCAGTGAGGCTGGAAGAAGGGAATATGGAAAGATGGTGAGGGGTGGAGGTCTGCTGAAGCAAAGAGAAAGGAGAAATAGAAAGATGAGAACAGAGGAATTAACAGAATGAAGCTGTACGAGTCAAAAAGTATTTCTGCTTCTTCCAAGAACACAAATGCTGGGTTCTAGGTAGTATGAATAGCTTGGGCAAAATGTATGAATGTGTGAATGAAAAGGCCTGTCTGTTTTCTGCATCACATTGCATAGTGCTGTGTAAGTGATAATGACCAGCATGTATCTCTAAAAATATCCTGTATACATCTGGATGCAGATGCCTTTGGCATATTGCCGGTGCAACCTGCCATTCTGGTTGTGCACTGGTATTTCAAAATGTTTATATGAAAAATTGAAACAATTGTATAATAGAAATAATAGAAAAATAGAAACTTAGTAAGTTTCATTCAACCCAAGAAGTGTTATCTTTTTTCCAGGTGAAAGAAGGGCAGCTTCATCCCTTGCTAGACTCAACTGTCTCGCTAAACTCTATTCCCTTCCTAGATAAGGTCTCAGTGGCTAAATGGGGCATGGGGACTATGGGGTTTAAGTTCGATTTGTTCTTCCGTTTGAGGATATTCAAACTTAGCTCTTTCACTGATCAGAAGAGTATCTTAAGCATTGGGAAAAGGTATAGCCTGTTTTTTTCTTGAGCAAATTGCTCTACAAGGAATTAGCAGTTAAAAATTGATCAGTGAAGCAAGTGAATTGCTTTGTCCCACCCGCAGTGCTGAAAGCCATTCTCACTCCCTGCTTCATGTCCCAGTGACGGTTTTGAAGTACTTTATACAGAAAGCTCTGAAACAGAGCTGTGAAATACCCTTAAGCACATGTTAGGCATTCACTGCTGAACTTAGAAAGGTCAGACACACTTGGTAGCCCGTGTAGGGGTTTGGAGCATCTCACTGGTCAAAATCCAAGTTGGTCAGTCCTACGTACTCTGAGGTGGGTACCCGCATCCTCTCTCCTGGATGGGCAGCACTTTGGGAACGGGGCATGTGGAACATCCCTTGGTCTTCTGAGTCATTGTCCACCTGCAGAGACTGAGCAGCGTTCACAGGAGGACACCATGCAGCCTCACCCCAGAACAGTCCTGTCTAGGTTGACGTTGGGACTAAATCTACCCAGGCTGCACAGTTTGTTTGAGATGATCTCCTTCTTCAGTGGTGGTTGGCCACCATGCCATAGGAGAACAATAATACTTTTATTAGTAAGTTTTATCAGGTTTTATGTGTCCCCATTTTTTCCAGTCAAAAACATATTGCATGTTTTGCCCATGTTTGCACATCAGTTATTAATTTACCACTCTTTTTAGATTTAGCAAGTATATTATTTACCCCAAATAGATTCTCAATTATATGATTTTAGTTTTGGCATCATTGGTGAACGTGATCGAGAAGAATAAATTCCATTCATAAATGCCTTGTTGCTTTCTGCAACCACTGTTCACCACGCGAAAATCTTTGTATTACAATAGAGAACAACATGTATGTGTGAAGATGGGCTAATACTTGTGAAAGCTGATGTTACAGTATGAGAGAGCATTACAACTACAAAGTATTTGCAAGTCCTAGTGAGAAAACATCTTAATTAGCATACATGGCAGGGCTGAGATTAATGTAAATTAAAAAGCCTCCTCATTTTCTGAACTGCTAATCTGTCTTGAACAACAACAAAAGAAAAAGGTGGACAAGAGACCTAGAGATTTAGAGCCTTTTTTCCTTTTATTACATTCTTTCCTATTGATTTTGTTATGGTGCAAAAGAACAATAAAGGGTGGACCTTCACCACAGGACTGCAGCTTCACGGTATATTTTTCTTGGTAAGGTAGATTAGCAGGTCAAAAAGCACAGACGTGTTTTGATCTTCATATTTTTAGCCTTCACTTTATATGCTAATGGGACTGCCGCTCCCTAGTATAAGTCCCTTGTGTGTTTGTTACTTTGACTTATTGTATTTTTAAACCCTTTTTAAAACTGCAATAAAATGTTACAGCGTTTATCTTCCTGAAGCCACAGCAGGGTTTGTCTGAGGAGGCAGGATTTCAGCCTAGCCTTCATTCACAGATGTAAAATAAGCTTTAAGTCTGAGCTCAGTTGTCGGGTTCGAAGACTCATAGAAGCGGGAACCTTTAGGCTGCTCAGCTCCCACCAGAGCCCCGGGATGTCCCCAGAAATAATTTTGAGCTCCAGAGCTTTCCCTGCTTCTGTCATGCGTCTCAAAATGCAACTTCAGCCTTCTAGAGGAGGATGCCATTTGTATCTAGTCCTCTTGTTGACACAGCATTGGCTGAAGCTTTCTGCTTTCCAGCAAAGCCATGAGTGGGTTTGGAGGACACCAAGCACCTTCTATGTCAGGACGCGTGCAGCAGACCTACCCTTCACACGCACGATGGGACTGGCTGCGGTCATGGGCACGTTGACCAGCCTTCAAACCATACAGTTTGCTGGTTTAAAATTTCTTAATATGTATCGTGGCTTGCATTATGCTCAGGAATATGTAATGACTGCACTGGTACCTCAGCTTCCTGATGGGCAGTGAGCCAGAGCTCACCTGTGGTCTCAGAGCAAGCTGGGACTGAAGGAAGGGAAATCTGAGCAAAAAATAGGCTTTTCTGTTGGTCAAAGGAAATGTTGGAATAACCAGTGCCACTCTGTGGCACAGTGCTGTGCTGGATGGGCTTTGGGTTGATAATATTCTGTCTAGAAGAAACAAGTTTCAGGCAAAATGCAGAATTACTCCTCTGCTTTCTTGCTACTCCTAAGAGAGAGTGTTGACAGATAGAAATGCAAGTTCAGTGTTACAATCTCTTGTCTGTAGTAAGTATGTTGTAATACCTACCATATGGCAGACGGGCATTGCACCCAATAGAGATGTGATTTTTTCTCACTAGAGTTAAAAATAGTCCTATGGGCGTGAATGAGTGCTCATTTGCTCTCCCTCTGTGCTGGCTGGCTGTGATTATTCCTGCCCACTCTGGTGGGTGACCCTTGTGTTTAGACTTGTTTCCTAAAAGTTTTGCTGCTGTTTTCGTTAGCCTGCTAATTGCATTCAGAGGAGTTTTTTTCTTAATGGGTAATGTGCTGCTTTTGGCAGACAGACATTCAAATTGATGGGCATACCACACTGCTTTAGGCACCTACTTAATTAAAAACACTCGACACTATAGTGCCTCCTTGATTAGTGAGAGAGAGAAGGTATAAAGCTAGAGTGGGATCATTCCTGTTTTGAAATACACCAGGAGGCCAAGTAGACTATTGGCATTTTGCAGGGGAAGGAGAACTATTGCCAGGTTCTGTAGGGATTGCCTTCCAGTTTTCTGTGTCTTGCAGTCTTTGTAGAAAAAAAAAAGATATTAAAGAAGCATAAAGAGTTAAAGGAACTGTTTGGATGATCTTAGATACGGATTTTTTTTTTCCACTTGTAAATATATCACAGATGTCAGCAAATTGTATCTGGTACTTCTGCTTTAGTGATGACAGAAAGTGTGAGTGCTATGTAGCAGGAAAACACGTTGATTCTTAAACTCCAGAATTCAGCTCCATCCCAGCAAAACTGCCACCTCTGCCTCTGCAAGAAACAGAGAACATCTCGGGGCTGCTCTTAGGCTGGTGGTGCCCTGTGGTGCATTTCAGCTCTCCCTTCCTCTGCCTAACCAAGGCACGAAAGGCCACTTTCTTTCTGCTGCTTTCAAGTGTTTTGCACGCAGAGAGGCAGCAGATGAGACTTTCCATCCCGGAATATCCCTAGCTTGCAGGGGACAGCCCGCTTGCAGCCTGAAGACGTGCAAGTGTGTGGGTTCTGCCCAGGTCCCTGTAGGCCGGAGCGCGTTGCTGGTGACCACACACTCCAGCAAGCGCATTGCAACCCTCCTAGCAAAGTTGCTGGTTTGAAGATGGTTGTTTTATTTATTTATTTATTTATTTATTTATTTATTTATTTATTGCAGCAAATTATGAAGCCTACCCTTACAGCACTTTTAAACACTGTGAATGTAGTAGATCTGTGGTTAAAGAGGAGGCAAAGTTAAGGTTTAGATGTAACAGACCAGAATATTTATGGAACGTATATGCAATGTGAAGAACTGCGCTCTCTTCCACTGCTCAGTGTGAACTGGCTGGTGATTCTGGTTTTTGTTAATCAGCGATGCTGAATCTTAGCAATTTGCAAAAAAAATACTTGTGTGGACTGTCAATTTCAGTTGAAATTCTTCCACTCAACCCACAAAAACATATTTCCTCTCCCACTTCTCTCCCCACCACTAGTTTTTTAATTAGCTTTATCCCTTTAAGCAGGGTGACAATGTTGTGCATCTCCTCTGACCATGGTAACCGCCAAGCAGGGCTACTGGTAGTTCATTTTTTATATTTATAAATCCTGAGGAATTTGTAACTATTTCCTCAGCTCTCACAAAGGGAAACCAGTGTCCCAGCATCCCCGCAGCAGACTACTGACTGAAAGGCATGTGTCGCCTCAGCCCACGCCACGCAGAATTCTGGGCTTCTGAACATAGTGTTATGGAAACTGTAACTAGAATTTACACATTGAGCATGTTGTCATGATTGGCCATGTTTAAATGTATGAAAGTAAACAAAACCATATTCTGTAGTTGCCATAATTGGATTTTCCTCATCATATTCTGTAGCTCCTTTCCTGAGCAGAAATGTTATTAACTCTTACTCAAGCTAAGGGTATGAGGCAGTCCTGCCTCCAAGTCTCCCAGAGGCTCTGGGAATGGCCATACTGGAGGTCACTGGGGGTGGCCATACTGCAGGTCACTTTGGTGTCCCACCAGATGAGATGGGGTAGGGAAAGACGAGGGCATCTCTAGGATGGTAATGGATAATCTAGATAGGGCAATCTGTGCATAAATATGACTAAGCTGCAGGATGTGTCCCAAGCTATATCTTGTCAGCCAGCAACACTGGTTCAATTAAGCATATCTGTTAATCACAATTTTTCGACTTTTTATAGTGTGTGCTGTAAGTCACAGCTGGAGACAAGGAACACCTTTAATTAGAAACAGCTATTGCTGATTTAAGTGAAGAAAGTTTGTGTCAGGAGTTTGGGATTCTTTCTGAAGGAGCTGTAGCCGTGGCTGGTGGAGCACAGAGTGGGCATGTCGCACACTGCATGTGCTCTTGAGTTGACTTTTGGACTGTTTGAGATAAGGAATTGTGGAACAGGGTAGGATAACATGCTGCACAGAAACTCTCCAGAGCAAGTAGTAGTAAATGTCTGTAAATGATAAATGCTCCAGCTGGAAAAAAATTCCATGGCATTCCCTCTGGTTCCATTATTTTGATATCCTTATTGATTGGTCTGACAGGACATAATTTGTTCTGGAGGAAACTATTAATTTTGAAACATCAAAGTTTGCTGATTGTGTCAATGAAAGAGGTATAAAACACTACTGGAGATGGTTCGGGTGTGAAGGAGGTTGTTCTAACAAGCCCATCCTTAAGTGACTAAGCCAGTACTGGTAATATAGGCAAATATAAGCAAATATAGGCAAATGCAAAATATGTCCATGAGCAAAGGATCAAGATAGAGGAAACATGTTACAAAGGAAACTGCTGCCAAAAACTACTAAGTTCATTGAAAATAAATTAAAAAGAGACTTAGGATTTTGTAAGTAAAACCTTGAAGCCATTACCCCAGTTAGTCACAGACTATGTAAGATGTAAACAGAGTATTAGGATGTGTCGCCCTAGACAGTACAGCCAGAGAGCTGGTATTTGGAGTGTGCAGAGTGCTCAGCACAGCACAGCTAGAAGCTGCGGCTGAGACGGTTTAATTATCATTATTTGGGAACCTATTTACTTGGAAAGGATACATTAAAAATCCAAACAGGATGTGTCTGTGTTGTAAGTAAAATCTGGGGTAACACTTTTACTGAGACATGGATTTGTTTTCCCTCTGTTGCGCAGCAGGGTTTTATTTGCTGCCACCTATGCCAGCAAGCGGAAAGGTTTGGCTCCTGCACAGCTCTGAGCAAACGGTCAGTACTGTTTTCTCAGGGAAATCTGCTGGTTTGGAGTTTCACTTTTCCCAGAGTAAATTCAGGGCAATTGCACAGGGTCAAGTGCTGCCTGTGTGGGTTGTCCCTACTGCAAGGAGAGGGCTGTGGTCACTGCTTGCCCTGACACCGGAGCTGGTGGCAGCCGATGTCTGACACCACAATGCAGTGGTGCTTTGTCACGCTTGTCCCTGATACAAAACCTGTCAAGTGGCATGTCTGCTGATGGACTCCTTGGGAGATACTCTAAAGTTTGCAAAATGAAAAGATGCAGAATAATGCAGCGTATTTCAGGAAGTCATACTGGAGCTGCCCATATGGGTGAGACTCACAAACCAAATACAATAACTAAACATGTGCTGGGGCTGTTAGGGAGCATTTAAAATACATTTTGGTTTTGGCTCCAGCCTTTGAAAAAGGGCTTTCTTCTTCTATGTTCCAGCAGTGCAGTAGGTTAGCATTTTCTATTTGCATTACTGCTGGTCCCTGTTTATTGTTACTAAATCTCCCCGCCTTGGAGCCCCTAGTGCCATGTTGTTCTCCATGGAGCACTTAAGACTCCGGCTGTAAATTGTCCCCTCATCCTTGGTGACAAGGAGCACCCTCCCAGTGCCGGCGCGCTGGAGCTTGGGTGTCCGCCGCCCCTCGCCGCAGGGATCTCACCGACCTGCCCGTCGCACAAGGGGCTCATTCAGCATCCCGAGGAATTATGCAAATGAAAGGGGAGATCCCCCTCCCTGTGTGCCAGAATTTCCATCTGTGTGACTCCCCTTTGCCTTAATGAGACCGGCACTCATAAATCCCCGTGATGAAATTTTGCCCCTAAGTGGCTTCCAACAAAGGGCTGCACAAAAGTTTTGATGACAATCCCTTAAAAGTGGAACATTAAAGGAGAGATTAAGCAAAAAAGTGTTCTCCGTTCCAGAATAAATTTTGCACGTCTGCACATTAAGGGTTCATCCTGGCAAATCTGCATTTCTAGTGAAGCACTCGCTTCAGTAAGAAATCACAAACTGTGGAACTAGAATTCTGCTCTGGCTGGCTCCTAAACATCCCAACCCAATCTGCTTCCTATCTGGTTACTAAGCGGCGGCTGTAATTCACAAAAGAAGCTGCAGTAAATTATCGTTTCTGTAACTCTGAAGAAAACATGCAAATTTTATGTTTGGAGCTAAAGGTTGTAAAACAAATATTTCTTGTATTCTTGAGTTCCTTGAGCACAGCTAGAACCCCCATGGACCAAATTGCTGAGCTCAAGCTCGAGGTGATTCCTGACTACAAAAGGAGTTAAAGATCCTAGTGATATACGGTACTAAGTTGTTATATGCTTATTCATTCTTTTTCTGCAGTTCTTATTACCCCGTGATGGTGTTTTCCCCAACATTGCATATACTGGAAAGATCTGTTATTTAATAACAAAGAAAGAGTAGCAAGAGAAAAATAAACACATGGCTTCAAGAAAGATTGAGGTAATATCTCTGGGTGGAAAACCATATCTGACAGTATTGCTGGTCTTTTCTTGCTTCATAATATTTAATAATTTATTAAGACATCCTGACCTTTAATTGATCACAAGGGCCAGCAAGTGCTTTAGCAGTCTGTTGTATTCTGTCAAACTGGATGTGTGTTTTTCCTGTGAAGCAGAATGTAATCATCCAGAAAAATCAATCAGCAAGAGCATATTTTAGCTAGGTGAGTGCAATTCACTTAGAGTGAGATTCTGCACCTTTCTGCTTTTCAAAGGGACTAGCATGCATAATTCAGCTTGCTCTAACTGGCTACTTGCTTGAGTACAGATTGAAAAATAAGCTT
Organism: Crypturellus undulatus; assembly: GCA_013389825.1. Classification (NCBI taxonomy): domain Eukaryota; kingdom Metazoa; phylum Chordata; class Aves; order Tinamiformes; family Tinamidae; genus Crypturellus; species Crypturellus undulatus. The sequence continues at coordinate 993,584 of VWPW01028647.1, read as the reverse complement.
ATAATTGTACATTTGTATTCATGTTTTCGAAACAAAAACGGGATAGTAGCTAGTTCCAGCTATTTCTTTACTCTTAGCAAAGAAATAAGACAGATTACTGGCATTTTTATCACATAGTTAAACACATATCACTACTTCTCTTCAGAATTTTTTAGACTTGCATTTCCCAGTCCTGAAAGGGGCTGATAATTTAAGGATGTTTCTGGAATATTTTTCCAGCAACCAAAATGAAACAATTATTCACTCACTGTAGCATTCAGGGAAAACACATATTTATTTTTTTACATGTGTTTAGAAGTGAGGATCAGAAAGGTCCTTTAAACAGCCAGACAGACATAGCACAAAGGCATGTGCCTTGCTGTGCGAATGGGTTCTGCGGGCTGCAACTCCAGCAGCCCTAAAGTGCACTAGCGCCTATATGCATTCGGTGAATAGATTTGAGGCTATAGTTTTCCCCAGGAACCACACTTGGCTCTTTGTAAATTCTGGTTGGGACCTGCCTGTCTCTGAAAGAACTTCGATTGCACCCGATTTGAGGAGGACCTCCAGGAGGACCTTGATCCTTCAGCAGTGCTAGGGACTCCTCCCAGACCTTCCTTCTGAGGGCTTTCCTCAAAAGAGTGGCTTCTTGTTCTTAGGTGCTTGACTTGTCCCACATCTACTGCATCTACCTAAATAAGAAATGGTAGGTCATCCAACTGTCTTTTCAATGAGGAGGGATTTGCCCAGGACATGCAGATAATCGACTTTGTTCTTGTTTAGAATCCTCTTTTCTAAAGAAGCAGCATTAGTGTGTGTAACTCATGACTACTACCTATCTTCCCAGAGTTAGAAAGCAGAAACAGATGTGAATCTTCCTGCAATATCTGTATCATTAGACCATTCCTGGAGTTCCTGTATTTAATCTAATTTTTGACAGCAGTTCTTTGATTCAGTGACAATAAATAATGCATTCACTAGGACTCAGCACATTTTTTAAAGTTATGGAACTTTCCACAGTAAAAATAGCTTCTGGGCAAAGTCTTGAGGGGGGGCTGAGTATGTCTAGTTCCGCTCCCTGCAGAGCTGTTTGCAGGTACAAAGCATGTCTGGGGCTTGAATGATTATACTGGGACTCCTAAAGGCACAGAAATTTAGGGGATGGAGAAGCTAGAAAGCGCAGTGTCTGAAACACCTCAGTATGATGAGTGCACATTGTAAAAAGCAAGTTCAGAGGGATGCTAATGATTTCTTTGCAAGTAGCACATTTTAGAGCTGTGGATACCAACCTTCAGAAGCCTTTGAACATTTATACATTAAATAAATGCCCAGAAAACACTTGCTTATTTGCAAAAGTGGATGTGCAGATCTTAAAATATTACCTTAAGATTATTGTCTTTTTAAACAATAACTTGAATATATATAATTGCACTGGGCATGGACATGGCAAGAGATGCCAATATGAACCTGAGCCACCCACCTGAAATTCAGGCATACTTTGTAGCAGATGTTGTCTGAGGTACCTACAAGACATATTTTTTTTCCTCTATGCAAGCAGGGTTGTCTTCTACTCAGTTTATTTTTTTGCATCAGAATCTTATTTAGTTTTGCCTTAGTGTTTCTTAATTTTATTTCCATTTTTATTTTCTTTATGGTTCAAATGTTCTGTCTGGGAAGCAGCCTGTCTGATAGGAGAAGGGAATGGAGGAGAAGGAAACTGGTACTTACTGTATCAGGGGACTATAAAAAGACTCAAAACAAGAGATAGAGATAATAATTTATATTTTATTTTCAGTAGTCCTTAGTTGCAATTGCATTTGTCAATTTTTTGACATCTGTATGATGTTTATATTCCCTTTTAAAATACAAAAGTTTGATTTTAAGTGTTAAAACAGACAGTGAACTCTAAGATAGTGATAGTGTCAATGTATCCAGTAGAGGTTCTGCAGAGGAGGACTGATTGTTTTTAGTGTAAAAATGATAATGAATGGCTAAAACAAGAATTGTGAGTATTCTCTGTGCAATTCATTGACTACTTCTGTGAAAAATTGAATGAGTTGTTTCTCATTGTTAAGAATTTATTCTAGTGACTGCAAAGTTGTTCTTTTTTTCAACTGTAAATCAAAAGAAAAAAGAAATTCTCCACAGATGTTATATGTCTTTGATGTATTAGACACATTTTTGCAGCCTACTGCCTGAAACCTAGGGAACTCATTAACTTGCAGGCTGCTGCCAAGAGGGAAGCAATCGCATTGCCCGAGCTGTGGGCCTGTCCCTGGCTGCAGGATTTGGCTGGGGTAGCCTTTGCCCAGCTCTGTAGATGGATCTCTGGAGAAAGTCAGATTTCTTCAGACTGAAGGGCCGTTCTTGCCTGTCCCTTGTCAGCCCCTTAATGAGTCTACTAAACTGTGTAACTGGCTGCATTTCCCATTATGCAGCTGGGATGATGATACGTGTGAGCTAGTGTGCTCCATCAGTCCCATATTACTGAAGTAACTGGCTCAGCACAGACTTCTGAGAGAGAAGGACAAGGCCCACATCTCTGAGAAAGCAGCAACGTTACCATCTTTCACCCTCAACAAAAGCAAAGTAGTTGTCTAATTACCCCTGAGCCCGTGAGCGGCTGACGCTCTATGGGTGTAGTTTTAGACATGTGTCTCTGCATGGGACAGCAGGGTCAACAGCAGCGATGGATGAGAACAGGCCTCAGGACGCGCAGCTTGCTGTGCGAGTGCTCATGCCATGCTTCCCAACAGGCCAGGGGAGAGAACATCTATGGTAATAAGGCAGATAAGAGATAACCGAACTTCATGTGTATCTGATGTTTGCAATAAACAGGGATGAGTTAGTAAAATACCCTATTCTTCAATTCCCTTACTGCTGTGCTCCAGGGGAGCCTTGGCCTCTTCTCCATGGCCAACCCAACAGGCTTTAGGATCACCAGTGTATTAACCTGTGTGAAAGTTGGCACTTGTGAATGCTTCAGTGGGGAACTAATTGAACATCCTGAGCTAGAAGGTTATGATCATTTGTAAAATAAACAGGCATCATTGCCATCATCCACTTCTTCCGAACAGGAGTTACTACTTCTGCAAAAAAAATTGAAGCTGGTTTAGAATTTAATAATCCTTGGGTTAATAATGTATCTAACCCTGAGCTATATTCTGTGATTCTCACTGGAACATGAGTGGGATTCCAGATGTTAATCTGTTTTGATCTATAAAATGCCAAATGGTTTGTGTGCCAGGCAGCCCCCCTGTGAGCCGCACTGCTGCCCATGCAGCCCCTGGAGAGGCCCCAGGTGGAGCAGCGGGGTTGTGCCAGGAAGGATTCGGGGCCTCCGTGGTGAAAATCTCTTGCTTGTAAACTCCTTCCACCTCGGAATCAGTGAGGGTTTAAGAAGAATTGCTGGGCTTGCATTTCAGAAGGATTGCCATTAAAAACTGTTGTTGAGGGTTCTGAGGGGTAGAGATAAGTTTTAGTTATCCATTTTTGTTTGAATTGAAATAAATACAAGAAACACCAGCCAACAGAAACTTTCTGAAAAACAATCACAGAACAACTACCAGGGACTTCTTTGAGCACTTGCTCAAAGTATATAGGTACTTGCTACCATATGCTCTTCTATCTATCCCATTAGCAATGTTCTAGGCTAACTGTTTTCTGACTAGGGTTCACTGCAGTAATTGAGTACATGGCATTTCCTTCCGATAGGCACATTCAAAAATAGTTTCTATATTTATTGCTTAATGTACTAGGATTAAAGGCGTAATAATTAACTCAAGATTCAAGCCTAAAGGTATTAAACAACCACTGTTGCACTAATTTGTAGGTGACTGCAGAGAGACTCAAAGGGGGAGCAGATTGCCATCTGATACTGTTGCTTATTTGAAAAGCTGTATTTCTTTTATCTAATGATGAACTACAGTGTAGTCCTGAGAGAGTGACTAAAAGAAGACACATCCACATTTACCCAGGTATTAAAGGAATTATTTAATTAAAGGAATATATACAGGTAAAACTGGTATATATAAATCCAAAGCTCACCTGCTTTTTTTTTTTTCCCAAGTAGATCTATCTATCTAATACCTTTCCCTATAAGCTTCATTTTACTAATCAAAGTGTAGTGTTTTTTTCTTCAGGTGTTACTTTCTTTTACATCTGTAACATGTGTAAACCAGGTAATAGAGTAACATGGTTGTACAGCAGCTTCATTCTAGCTTCTTCCTTTAAAAATGCAAGTAATTCCTCTGGTCGTGAAGAATAATGATAGTAAATTCGTTGAGTGAAAGTCACCCATGGCTCAAGCAAAGGCCAGCTTCACTGTTTCCATTGACATCAATTCTAGTTACCTGATGGTATACTGTTGGTCATTCTGTGTTGCCATGATTGAATACGTGGTAGATGTCTTACTCTGTCTGCTGGAAGCTTGCAGTGAGCCATTAACATGTGTTTCTGTTTATCTTCTCTGTGTCTTTCTCATAGGAATTATGTCAGACCACCAGTTTGGAAATCAGTTTATGTGCAGTGTGGTCGCATCCCACGTGAGCCATCTCCCAACCACCAACCTCAGTTTTGTCTGGATCGCTCCACCTGCGGGCACGGGCTGTGTGAATTTCATGTACGTATGAGCAGTGAGTAGGGGTCCTGCGTCGCCCAGGGGCAAGAGAAAATACCCACTACAAAATGATCTGCTTGCGCTGTGGCCTTATATCTGGAGCTAAATATAAGCTCCAGCTGGAGCTGGAGCTCCTTATGTCTGGAGCTTGCTAGTCAATCCTGCAAGTGTAGGCTTTAAGTAAGAATTTTGTGGTCTTGATAGCTGAGGAATTTCTGTGCCTGCTACAGCTGTGTGCTTCAAAACATACAAGAACAAGATAACATTTTATAGTGCAGCCTCCATCAGAAACATAATGCATGAGCGCACCAGGATTTGAAAGCATAACATTGGAATATATATTGATTCCTCTTAGTCATAATCGTATTATTGATCCTTTCCATATATTCCATATTTCCATACAATTGCATTGACATACATTTTTATCTTTTGCATTTAATAAAAGTTAGAATCCTACCGGTTCTTTTGATATTACTTAATTACTTAACCTGAACATAAAATGCAAGAAACCTATCAAACTCAAATAGCAATTTTAGCTTCTGCTTAATTTAGCTAGTTGAGAGCTAGTTTGAGAAAACAGAGTATATTCTTTTTGCAGGTGTGCTTTTCTAGTAATTGTTTTAAAGATGTAAGCCATATCTGATGATTTTATATTAAATGCCAACAAAATAATATTATAACATGAATTATTAGCTATACTGCATTTGATATGTTATTCTATTCTTATTGTTTTTCTTTAAAAATTTCTCTAAACATTTGTCCTGAAATTTTGGAAAGTAAGCTGTGAGAGGCAAAATATATCCAGAGTGTGAGACTTTTGCCGTGTTTCTACTACTATTCATTTTCTCAAAATATGTCCTGCTCTGAGTATTATTTCCTTTCTATACATACTGGGAAACTGCAGGTGACCGTCAAGCATAATCAAGATGTTTTATTGTTTAACATATTGCAAGGAAAAAGTGGGTGTCTGACTTGTTTGAGAACATAAGTTGCAGATGCAGATAGTAACTGTTGATAAATTCATCTCTGTCTTTAATATCCCCCTTTTGTACCTAATGCATATTGTTTCCTATTCCAATAGGAACAGGAATTCCTATTCCAACAGGAATAGCAATGCTAATGTCAAGACATGTTTATTTCCAGCTCTCTTCTTCATTTTAAATCTCAGATGCAAACTGGAGGAAAAATTGTTTTTGATGAGTGGTAACAGACTTCTGAGAATTTGTTGGTTCCTCATTAACTTTTACAATGCACCCTGAGAAGCTTTTTATAATATTTAAGATTTCCTTTCAATATTTCACAAAAGCTAGTGTTGAGGAAATATTGTTCCTGTTTTATTTAACTTCCATGTGAGAAAGGTTAGCAAATAAATAGTTGTACATATCCTGATGAAATCAGTCAACTACAATTTCTCCATACAAAATCTGTGGATTTTATACCTCAGTTCCTCTCAAATAACTTCTTTAGTTGATAAAGCTGTAGAAGACTTTGTACTTGGGAGCTGGCTAAAAAAATGCCAAATGAGGATATGAGCCTTGTCTTTTCTACATACTCCTGCTTACCCCCTCCCTCTCCTCAGATGTTTGTTTTTCCCCTGTACTCAAGAAATAATTGATGGGGCCATCTTGCATAGTGACTATGAGAGTATTTATAATAAATCTGACCTTCCACTGCAAGTTTTGAGGGTAATTTATAAACAGTTATTCTCTTCCATCTTACCATTTTTTGTCCTTATTCTATTTGTTCTTGTTCAGAGTGCTCCATAGAAATACAAATAGCAAAGTAACTGCATATTCACACTTAAGCGAAATTAAAGGGACATTGTCGGAGGCCTTGAGCACTTGCCTATCACTGATTCCACCAAAAGACTCATCATTGGCTCAGTGGAAATAGAATTAGGTTAGCACTGGACAGTTTTGGAACACCAGCCTTTAATTCCTTGTTTGTATAAGCAATAACGTGTAATTACTGCCTTTTCACAAATGGTGCTTATGATCCTATATCAGTAAAGATGTCAGCTGAATTGAAGTTTACACAACTATCTGTCTGAAATCTGGTTTTACACCTGACCCCATGTTTTGCAGAGTGGATGTAAATGTGAGTACATCAGGAGTCTGGGTGCAGAGTGACCCAGACTGTTTTTCCTTGCTCTTCCTAAGGCTGTGCCGAGGGGATGGGCGAGTGTGGAGGCACCTGGTGGGTTCCAGCGCCGGTGCCGCACGGTCCCAGCAGTTCTGCAGAGATCGCCCTCCGTGGCATAAATAGGCTCCAGGAGCGATGCCAGATTGTCTTGGAAAGCAGAGCAAAATTGTGCAGTTTACATCAGTTGGGTGTCCTGTAGGGCAAATGCAGACAAGAACGGATGGGCTCAGCGTCCTCGAGGTCAGCCTTCATTCTAGGATTTTCCTTACCCAAGACTTGGGGGGAAATGTGATCATCAGCTGAAGCAGGAACTGAAGGGAGGAGAAATATGTTTTGCCATTAATCCCCCTTCCCATTTGTAATCCAGCTGCCCACGCTTTCTTGCTTCAACTGCTATTTTCCATGCCGACTAAATCACAAGTCGGTGTAAACAAAGCTATTTATTTTTTGTGCAGTGTTAGTCTGCCTGTCTTGTACAGTTCTGTGACTTACAGGCTCTCAGGAGTCGACTCTGCCTTGTTCATCGCCGTTTGCTCCTCTATAGCAAATAGTTAACATGAAAAAAAAAGCTTTTAAATGCTTGACTATTTTAAATTTAATATGAATTAAAAATATCTGCAAATAGAAATAAATTTTTTATTGCATTTAATATGAACTAAAATATCTGAATGGCAATTCACAGACTCAGTGCAGCAAAGGTGAAAACTTCCTACACTGTTGCCAATACATCTGTGATTCAGATCAGCTCATTAGTCTTTGACCTCTCTAGGGATGGATAATAAGGTTATTAATTAGTGGCAGTGTTGGTGGTGGAATTTTTGAAATGTCGATACTTTTCCCTGGACATTTCTCGGGGAGGAACTTGACAAAAATCACCAGCCAAATCTCTAACAGGCCATTGCACTGCTTTTATTAACTGCACTATCAGCTTCCATTGGGAGTGCAGGCTACAAGTATGCAGAAAAGAGAGAAATGTTGAAAGGTCAGGTTGGGGCCATTCATTAAATTAATGACAGTGAAATCACCGTAGTGATCTTAATGCAGATGGCCACCCTCCATGCCAGGATTGAGTTTCAGTGATGAAAAGGTAGGGCTGGAATATTTTGTTATTTTCTGTTTTCTTAATAATATTTTGAAATACAGTTGAGTGCAACAAGGATTATCATACCTTAATCCCAATCAACTAAATCTATCAGGAGTATATTTATTGCTAACACGCCTAAATGTAAAGACTTTGGAATGCAAATAGCAAGATTACATTCAGGTATTAGAACAGGTTTGGCTTTTGTTTTAGTCTGGTAAGCTTATGTAACTTGATAGAAAGTCAGGGTTACTCATTGTAGTACCGATGCAAAAGAAAAGTGTTATCTGCATAGGAAACTGCATAGATGTCATGGGCAAATTCCCTTGTGCTTCATCCGTGATTTCCCTGGGAAAGGGAAAGCATAAGGCTTGCAGCTCGGCTTCATCGGGGAACGAGCTTCTACGCAAGACCAGCAATAAACTTTTTTCATATTGACCATATCCAAACTGTTGCTTATTCTCTATTTTTTTTCTAAATTTCTTCTATAGCTAATAAATAAAAATATTTAAAAACCTTATTATAAGATATCCTTCTAAGAGAAATACAGATGGATAACCATGGCATGTCTCAGTGTAATCCTTTAATTTTTTTTACCATAGATATTACATGATGAGCTGAGGAAATAAAAGATAATTCCTGCTAAGAAAACTATTCTGTAATAAACATTTTATCTTTTGCTTAGGGGCTGTTGGTGTTTTATACTGGTTTTGAGCACCAACAGCTCCTAAGCAAATTGTCAGCCTGCAAGTGCTGTTTATCACACACACACAAAAAAGCAGGTCTTTATGCCAACAAATCATTTTGCTGAATGTGTGGAAATTTGCAAAACATTATCTCCGTAATCCATAATATACTGTTTTTAATTTCTTCTCTAAGCCCACACTAACCTAGTTAAAGCTCAGGCTGTCACTGGGATGACAGTGGCTGCTAAGCAGGGTGATACATAGCATTAGATCTGAGCTTGTTAAGCCTGTTGTTTTACAGACAGCTTAACCTACTAGTTTGCAGAAGTGATAAGGCTGACCTATATTGCAAAAGCCGAGTGTGCTTGAACCATTAGCATAGGTTATGGCTGCTGTCCCAGCTCCTGTATTAGAGAAAAGAAGTTTTAGTTTCTTACAGAAATTACTTTGGAAATTATTATTTTTTTCTTATATGTTTCTGCCAGTTCCTATAACTCAGATTGTGTCTGTACATGGTATTCAAAATAACCTCTGTTACTGGAGGTAAATTCATTATATTGAATATCCATTCCATGGACAATTTTCCAAATTTTGTTTATCAATTTTTAAGATTTCAGACCTGTACAACATAATGTTTTAGATATTTTATGATATCACTAAAACATCACTTAAAAGCTACTAAAGCTTTTAAGCCAAATCCATGATAGCTGTCCATGGACTTGTGTAGTGCTATGTGACTCTGTGTGTGACTCACACCCCATGTCAGAACTGTGAACCATCACAAGTCACCTAAAATTCTGTAAAATAAAAAGCCTTGCAAAGTGATAAAATGCTCCAATTGTGCTTATTTGACACCTTAGCCTGGTAAATAAATTCGTAGATGCAAGCTATGGAGGATGGAGGTAGGAGTGCAGCCCTTGCTGCAGCAGGGTGCTGGCACATTGCTTCACCTCCCAAAGCAGGAGGCACAGCTTCCCAGCTCAGGCCCTGGAAAACTATTTGGCACCAAATGCTGAGGCAGATAGAAAGAAATTTTGAAGAAACTTTCAAGAAATGAGTTATTTTTCAGTGTGGGTATCTCTTTTCCCATAGTCACCTCCTGATAAAACTCCTTTCTGAGAAATATCAAACGTGGGGTGCCAGCAGTGGTCTTTTCCTGACGATGTGTTTAAGACCGTTTCTGGAAGTTGGCAACCGTGCTAATCCGAAAACTTGAAATATCATGCTGTACTCTAGGAACATAAAGACTGGGATTTAAAAGACTGGTTGTCTACTTAAAACATTTATAGAAAACCCATGTTGAGAATTAAGGAAATATAGAATAAACATCCAAGAAGATTGCATGGTCTGCTACTCGAGTCCTCTAAGCAAGCTGGGAAAGTGTCATACCCTCTGCAGGAGCCGCGTTCCCCGGTAATGAGAGCTTAAACTGTCATTTAAGCTAAGCTAAGCTCTCATTTAAGACAGTCTGTTTACTACTTTTTTTTTTCATTTGTTGAAAAAAAAAATAAAAAGGCAAGTGAAGGAAATAGAGAAAAAACATCTTCAGAGCTAAAGAAGTGATTATGTTTATACACATAATGATTTAATATCAAATTTTAAAATACTAAATATATTAAAATATTAAAACTGTAAACAAAACAGCAAATATCAATACTAAGATTCCTTAGGTTCTTTGCGTGTGTTTATATATAATCAGCTCCTAATTATATGATCATATTTTTTTTGCTTATGCTCTTATGATGCCCCAGATTTGTACAATGAAATGTGTACAATGAAATTTGTACAATGAATTTGTACAATGAAATGAGTGTTGTTTGTAGCATCTTCATTCTCATTATGATTTTCAGTCTTGTAGTTAAAGATTATATAGTAATGCACATGTGGAACCTTAACGTATAGCCCTCCTGAATTCTGGAACTGAGTGAAGCACTGGGACAGTGCTCCAGTTAGATGGTGCCTTTTTTTTTCTCACTGTTTATTGCCAAGTAAGTGCAAAGGAGGAGATTTATCATCATTGTTTTTTGTTTCCATTGTCTACTTTTCTTCGGACAAGTGCTGAACAGACACCAAATATGACACATTTGTGCTTGTAATCAGAGTAGACCTGGCATTAACCTAGTGTCCCACTCATTTTATTTTTCAGTGTTGTTTATAACTTGCCTCATGAAAATAAATTACCAGTAATTGTTTCTTGTGGTGTCCCAGTTTGGTGGAACTGTGATGGGTCTGATACAAAACAAGAAAAATCACTGGCTTCCCTAGGTTTTCCATTTCCTTGTGTAGAGGCTTTGTGGTACTGTCAGTCAGCATTATGTGTAACGCACTGAAAATCACAAGCCAATACTTGATTCAGATCTTGGCTCTGTTCACCTCCTATTTTGATGTGGTACCCAAATTATCTCCTTCATCTTCTGCATTTGTTAATTTTCCAGTGAAACGCAAGTTATCTTTGTCCCTCAACTTAGACTCAGCTGACTGTGCACAATTAGATTTAACTTGTCTGTTAGTTTATCTTAGTTTTGTCTTTATTATGTAGTGATAAAGCAAACAGAGGTTACCAGGAAAAGCTTTTTTAGGAAATTTTGTTAGCAAAAGACAATAGAGGTCCTAACAATTACACTGTGACATGGGAATATTCGGGGCTGAGAGCATTCAGAGCAAAGGTGGAAAACTGAAAGGGAGGAGAAGAACCGATTGTGCTACTTCTTCCACTACTGAAAGGGACATTTAGTTGGTTTTACTTTGAGATTAGGGGATGTTGGTATCTCCAGGTGAGCATCTGCATACAAGCGATGTGTCTGAAACTCCCATGATAGTTAACAGGTTTGCTATAGAAACCTTGCTATAGAAACATAGACCTTCATCTCTACACCTACAGGGAGATACCTGCATGTCTAGAAGAGCTTTCTGGGTCTACTGGTTTCCCTAGGGCATCTCAGATTATTTTAGATGCTTCCAGTTAGGCAACTGAATCAAACACTACATCTCCACTGACTGTAGTGGGTTGTTAGGTACCTGGTTCCCATTTAGACCTTCATATCGACACCCATTTTAAATCCTTTAATCTGGATCTGAATTCCACCTAAACTACCTAAAAAACAGCTACCTAGATATGAGATCCTTGTGCCACATAATGAACAATGAATTCTTCCCTCCTGTCACCCTCCGTCTGGTGTCTTTGTCCATGTCAAGAGTTTCTGATGAGTAGGCTGCTCAACAGTTGGGAAGTGCTGAAGAGTTTTAATTAAAAAGGAAACTTTGCAAAGTTTGTAAAATCTTACTTTTTTTCTTTTTCCTTGGAGGTAAAGCCTATTGTCTAGGAGTCAAGGGTCCACCAGATGCTTGATAATCCTACTAAAACCCCCCTTCTGGGGAGGGATGATGAGAGGGATGTTCAGTGTTTAACTTTTTCTCCAAACTCACAGAGAACTGTCCATTTTCTATTTTAAGCTCCTCATGCTGTGTAGGTTCAAGAAAAGCATAGCCAACAAAGTCAGAAAGAATGAGTATGTGAGCATTTTATTAAGAAAAGCACGTGAAAATTCTATTGACAGGTTAGTTGGGTTCAATTCAAAAGATGAGAAAAAAGCATAAAATGCTGCTTTCATCAACACTATATAATGCAAGAATAGAAACTGCAAGATGATACAGTATTTAGGATGGTTTCTTTCCTTTGTATGATACAAATTTAATATATAACATACTTGTAATGTACAATAGCAGAAGGCAGCCTTTGGCTATTCTGTTAAGATTTTGGCATGGTTCCATATAGGATTCTGGCACCTCTTGCATGAAAGAAAATGAAATTCAGTCCTTTTCTACTGGTATGATCTAAATAATAAAACAGTCATTGTGAGAATTACTTCCCTTCTTACAAATATTAATTTTGGAAATTCTAGAAGCAAAGATTAGATTTTATTTCCTTCTCCCTTTCTGAGCACTGTTCCCATTATTTTATACATAAGAGCATCAGTCCTACAATACAGTTATCAGTAAATGTGTTTAGAGTTCTCTCTTAATTTTTTTTTTTTTTCCTGAAATTTAACCTCAGGGTTAGTTTTAGTTCATCAAGAACATAAATCTTTGTTCCATTCAAACAAGTGTTTTGTCTTCCTCTTTTCCCAAGATGGTTTAATTTTGAAAACATGACTAGAATATAAAAGATGCTGCACACACTTCAATAGTTTGCCTCCACGAGTAGATTTTCCTGGGTAATAGAGAAACTAAATGTAGCCTCTTTAGCCTGCTAATAACTGAGTGCTAACAAAGCTTTTAAAATGAGGTTCTACACAAGTAAGTTAAATGGAATAGGCACAAAGCAGATTTTGTGAATTACTTCAGAAATGTCTTTTATATGAAGTGAGCCTTAAACATACAGGGAACTGTCTGTAAAGGTGGCTGTACAAGGTACAAAACCTTACTGTAGGCAGGGTTTGTATCAGATGTTTTAGGAAGTTGAATTTCAGAATTAACCAACTGCAGAAGAGCCCGTGCGAGGCAGACACCATGTCTGCACGGGAGCCCTTTGTGGCTGTGGAATGTGCCCCGGCTGCGTGAGCGCTAGCGCGTCTCTCGAGTGGATAATACGGCCAACGGCCAGCGCACGAATGAGCCTGATAAGGGTATTGTCTGTATATGTCTTTCGGAAACACTTGACTTCTTGCGAGGGACTGTGGCTAAATAACATCCTAAGGAGCTCAGTACTGCACGATGCTGAGCGCTGGCCTGGATCCAGCAGAGCGCTCGTGCATGTGCCTGCTTTCATCGGAGGGACAGACATCACTTTTATATTTTTAAATTCATGTCTTCAGCTTACTTGTTTAAAATTTTACTTCGTTTTTGTACTCAGCAGATTACACAGGTTTGACTTACTGTTTGTTTCTAGCTCCTTTGGATGAACTCCGAGTAATCCATAACATACTATGTAGAGGTACACTAATATTCAGCAAGACTTCATATATATGCATAAAATAAGGAACCTTGGAGGGGAGGTATCTCTAACCTAACAAAACTAGAAAAAATATCTTTGCTTTCTGTTTCTGCACTTAAACATTCTCCTCCCATCTAGTTCTAGCAAGAGCTTTAAAAACAAACAGAAAAGAAATCTGGAACTTGAAGATATCAGAAAAATGACATCAGCTGCTGCTGCTGTAAAAAAAGAGTGGATTTGAGTATTCAGAATAACCTTAAAGTAACTGACGAACTGAACCCTAATACATCTTCCATAATTTTTTTTTTAAATTGTCTCTAGCACTCTAGCACTAGTCCCTCCCATCTCAGTTTAAGAAACTCAAATATATGATTATTATTATGCAAATAATTCTTATTTATGGATAAGGAATGAAACATAACTCATTCTGTGTATGTAATTATAACTTATAATTTTTTATAAAATAATATATATATAGTGTTATAAACTAAATTATAACATATATAATTCCTCTACATAAATCCTTATCTGCAGTATACAGAAAAACCTCACCAGGATGGAACATGGTTAACATTATCCTAGGAATATATTGATAATATCTGTCTTTATCTGATATTTTGCAGTACTCAGAAGTAATGGTTTATTCTTTCAATACCATTCAGAAGGCTGCTTTACAAACACTGCTTGTAACCAGTTTGTGGTCTGTATATGATCCTGAACTCAGTCCTCTGGAACCATGACATACTGAGGTCAGCCTTTTAGCAACTACCTATTGCACATTGCATGGAGTCCCTACCTTCTTCCATCTTACTAGGTATTATTGCTCNTCCTCTGGAACTATGACATACTGAGGTCAGCCTCTTAGCAACTACCTATTGCACATTGCATGGAGTTTGGTGTGGGAGTAAAAAAATCCCTACCTTCTTCCATCTTATTAGGTGTTATTGCTCAGACTGGGGCTGTAGCATAGTGCAGAGAGCATAGGCTGCCCAGGACAGGGACAGCACGAGGGGAAGAAATCCTGCCCCATTCCAGCTGCCTCCCAACTGCACCATGGCCTCGGTGGGTCCTGGGAAGCGGCGTCTTGCAGTCATGGGGATGAAGTCCTCGGACAAGTAACCAGGATGGCACCTGCTGTCCAAGTTAAGGGGTAATGATATTGTAGTGAGGTCGTGCTGGTGGACACTGTAATGATGGAGACATCTCTGTAGCAGCTAAGAGTCCATGTCCAGGCTCTTGTGCAGGTATTACCTAGAAGAGGTCTTAGAGATGCTACTATAAATAATAACTTTTATTCTAAGGGAAAAGAATTCAAGTATCTTAAATGCACTTTTGTGGTTATTGTTGATGCTTAATGCCAATTCTTGTAACAAGTATTTTACTGACAGGATACCACTGTAATGTAATTAGGTAGTCTTCCTTCACCAAGCAGGGAAGACTTTGAAACAGAAGCTTTGAAGAACTGAATGACAAAAGAAAGTCAATCATTTTCTTTTTGTTTTTATGTGCATAGCTTGGGGTCAAATTTTGTCTACATATGATACATCAGTTGTAATCAGGAACCAAAATGTGATTCATAAGCTTCTATCAGCATTAATGTTTATGCAAAGGATTATAACTGATATGAACAAATTACTTGGCAGAATCTACTCACACGTTCAAAGAGCAAAGTCATAAATGTCCTAAAACACAAAAGATAAAGAGGAGAAATGCTTCCAATCAGTATCATAGACTGTTTTGCAAAGCAGTGAAGTTGTTAGGACCATAATTTGAACTGTGGTTTTAACAAGTAAATATAGATGGAATATGTATGGTGAGTTAAGCTGTATAAAGCCTTTCTTCTAAATCCAGATGTAGGCATTAACTCGCATATTTGAGATGGCATGCTTATTTGCTAAGTGCAAAGATGGTTACAGAAAGGCTTTCCTGACTGAGGATAAAAGCTGGAGTACTCTTTAATTTTGGTTACTGCCAAGCTTATTTCAACTACGACAATAGTTATTTGGCTTCAAACCAAAAAGTGGCAATACAGTACTTATATGTCTATGGATCAAAATTAGATGAAAAATTGCTGTTTCTCATCTCCAAAGCCATTTGCTGCACATTTTATAGGCCTCAAGATGCCTTTTGTAATATGTGATAACGGAGCCAACAGAAGCATCTGCCTGGGAAGAGATTACTTTAATTATGGACTCAATGTCCTATTTTCTGCAAGTGATCCCCAGAGAATTTCTTACTGCTGGATGAGAGGTGTTATGATGCACATTAAAACCTACGAGTCAAACAAAAGAGATTGTAAAAGTGAGGGAAGGACACCTATAAACTCTTGTATTCAATTACTAAAAAAAAAAGAAAAAACCCTAAATCCTATGATGATAACTTTTTAATTAATCTAGCACCTGTTTAAACAAATTTCCACTTGCATAGGGAAAAATGAATGTTAAAAATTATTCCTTTTTTCCTAATTCTGTTTTATGTTCCAAATGGCTTCATCTATAAAATAGTCTTTAAATACTCATGTTTTCCTTTTACATTTTTCAACATATTAGCAGTTACCAATTATATTATGTGAAACGTGAAGCACAGAGGATTCTTGTTATCTCTTATTTTTGTAACATGTAAAGTTTTCTGTTGCTAAGTCTTCATTTGCTATTCACTGTTATATCACTGATCGCAATTAACTTGATATTAAAGTGGATGTGTAGTATGCTTCTATAGATAAGTTTTGTGGAAATCACCATTTTGATATAGCACTTTTTAATGGCTACTTAAAATATATGTCACTCTCTCCCTATCAATTAAAAAAAGCCTAGAGATCTTTGTTAGCAGCTGTTGAGATGATGAACTAAAAGTTTTTTCTGTCACAAAATACGATGGAAGAGCTTTAAAAAAATGGCTTGTAGATGCTGTGACATGATGTAAAGTAAGAGAAACTTCCCTAAAATTTGTAAGGCAGCCAAAATTAAAAAGAAAAATGACATCTCCAGAAGATATTAACATTTAAAAAATAACCAGGGAAAGTGCACTTTATATTTGAAAGTCAGAGGTCTATATCCCATTTAGGATGACTTTGTTCTGCACAATTTTTAAAAAGGAAGATTGTTTTAAAATAATATAGTGAATGTGGTACTTATCCTTCATAAATTAAATCAGCTAACATTAGTGGTTTTCCAGTTTTCCAATTTTACAGTAACCGTCTTTACTAAAGCAAAAGCAAATATAAAGTGAACATCACTGGCCACAGTCAATACTTCAGCCCTGGAGGTAGTGAGGAGATTTCATACCTTGGATAATGGGAGACTTTAGCTAATAGTGCTGCTTCCAGCCCCAGGACAACCTCCTGCTGGAACTGAACTTGCCCAACGTTCGTTCTTCATGTTTCCTGTGCCTGGGGCTGCCTGCTCCAAACTGAACCTCTGCTCTTGAGTAGCCTAAGCTTGTCAACCCTTGTAACCTTAGATTCCTTGTCTATCTCCTGGGATTTTCTTATGTTTTTCTGACTCCCTGTTCAGGCATTCCCTGCTGCCCAGTGGCCAGGGTTTGATGGAAGTGATATTACTCCATTAGCTTACACGGGAGTGGGGGAAAGCACTGCTCTGAGAAGAGAGCCTTGGGTCGAGGCAGGAATTGTGTCCCCTGTTTCCTGGCTGACTGCATTGCCTTTTGGGCCATCACTGAAAAGGTGGATAAAAGGGTCACTGAAAGGCATGGTTTACCTAAATGGCAATACTCTACACAGGATGCGAGGAGATCAGTCACCAGGCCTGACCGGTCAGCAGCTACGGTGAGACACAAGTGTCCGTTCTGGGAGATCGGGAGAGACTTCATCATGCTATGGAAACTGCAGCTGCCTAAACATGCGAAGGAAAGGAAAGGTTAGGCTAGGAATGTTTCACCTGGGAAAGGCTGGGCACCTCCAGGGCAGCTGGAACCATGCTCTCTGGGTTTCTCTCTTGGACTCATGCCCTACCAGATCCCAGTGCATGCCTCAGTCGGGGTCCGAGTCACGCTGAAAGCCCTCAGTTTCACTTGTGATGTTTCTTGAGGGCAAACTTTTCACTCCTTTTCACAAACTTGCCTCCCTTGAATGACTTCAATGAGGAGATGCCAGTGAAGATATTTATTAGCCCTTGGAAAACACGCCAGCTGAAAGATTTCAAGACATTGCGGGAGACAAAAGTGGAGGGACACTCCACACTCTTGTTATTTTCCATTATTCAGCTGGCATGCAAAGAGTGATAAACTCAGGTGCCGGAGCCACTTTGCCATTGTCTATGCCCAAAAGAGAAGGGCCATATACACTTAGATGGGCCTGTGCACTTACACAGGGTCCTGTGCTGCCCCAAACAGTCATCTTCCCTTGTGCAGTCATCTACCTTCTGTGGGTAGATGTGGAGTCCCCAGGAACTTTCCTTAATCTGTCTCTTTTATGGACTTTCCATAATCTGTGTTCTGGATGAATGACTTTTGGTATCCTGCTTGGTCTTCCTTGCCAGCGACAACAGAATCTGTTTGGGTATTTTCCTGCTTGCTAGGGAAAGCTGACCTTCCCTTTGGGTGAAGTGCCCTGATTTGGAGCTAAGTCCCTTAGCTCCCAGCGTTGGCACCATTTAGTTGGTCACACAGATATTTTTAGCGAGAACTCTGTTTTTCCAAGTAGCATGGGCAATTAGGTCATCATTCCAATTATCTATTGTAAATTTTTGTTTTAACAGCCTATTTTTTTGTTTGTTTTAACAGCCTATTTTGAAGTGACCTTAGCACAAAAATGGTTCAAAAGGCTGAACTTCCATTGTTACTTAAAATTAGTAAACATCCGTCTCCCAGTAGTTTTGAGGAATAGGATCCTTACTCCATGAAGCTTTTAAATGGTTTGGGGATTTTTTTGTTTATTCTTTCAACAAATAAAATGGAATCATGAGCATAAAAGTATCAAAGATCTTTCTCCTTCTGCTCGTTCTTTGCACTATCAACTAATGCAAAGTAAGAGAGAAGTTCAGCTTTCTACTCTGTACTGCAGCTTTGGTTTGAAGGAGTTGTGAAGGTCTAGACTGTGAAATCTGCATTATGACAGGGTGCATCCTAGTGCCTCTGCCAGTACAGTTACTAGATGCAGCATGTGCAGCACATGAAAGGATTTTTTACCACTTCCCATGACTGCCAGAAATCCAGCCTACAGAAAGATACTTCTCTGTCATTCTTGTCCCAGGCTGCAGAGGATCTAGTTATTGGGGATCAGTCAAACTTCCAGCTGACAGAAGGCACATCTTGGA
This sequence comes from Crypturellus undulatus, assembly GCA_013389825.1. Classification (NCBI taxonomy): domain Eukaryota; kingdom Metazoa; phylum Chordata; class Aves; order Tinamiformes; family Tinamidae; genus Crypturellus; species Crypturellus undulatus. Next base: position 974,872 of record VWPW01028647.1, on the reverse strand, counting down.
AAAGAAAGGTGCCTAAAAGCTGTAGGGCACAACATAGCAAGTAGTTGTGCAGCCTGCTTCCCATTTGCAGAGAAGCAAACTGGAGTAGGGTTTGTTGGCTCGGCAGCCTCACCGAGCGGTGCAGTTGCTACCTTTTGAGGGACCGCACTGGGCTCCTTCATCTTTCTGCCCATCTAAACAGGAGGCAACAGCCGTGCTGGGTGGCTCCTGCCCTCCTGGGTCAGCGCAGAGCAGCGACTCGGTTTGCCCATGTAAGGGAGGAAACAGTGACCTAATCCCCCTTCCTCCCTGGCAAAGCTACGCGGAGTGTCCCTTGCTCAGGAACCAATTGTCCGGCTCTGTAGACAGTTGTCTCTGTGGAAAGAAGAGGAATGACTGCAGTACTTTTCATGTGGAAAAAAATTCTTCTGAATTTAAAGATTACAATGTCTTTGTTTTGAAATAAAGTTAAGATATAGTCTGCTTTTCCAGCCCATTCATGTATTTCAGCACATTTTATTAGGATATATAAAACACAAATTCTGTCATGTAATGTTTTCCGTAACAAAACATTGTTTCTTTTTTTTTTTTCCTGATAATGCAGAAACATGCAGTGACATGTCTGTCAATAGTTAAAATTTTTACGATCTTAGGCCATTCCAGTCCTGATGAGTGAATCACACTTCAGAAATGTGGGGTTTTTGTTTGTTTGTTTAGTTTACTTTCTGAAAATGAACACAGTCCTCATGTATCTATCAATACATATATTTGTGCCTTTAAGGAGATCATCATTGTGATATTCAAGTCAAATTTAAATCTAACTTCCTAGTGCCATATGGCACAACCTGTAGGCTCTAAGGCTCTGGGACTTCATGTATTAGATTGCCAGGCTGATATGGTAGATAAGTAGATTGATATAAAACTTAGTAGTTTCAATGCATATGGATTGTGCTTGGCCTTTTTCAGTGTTAAGCTCTTTAGGGCTGATCTTTTAATGCTTTGTTGTGATGTAAAAACTGTAAGCATTTCAATAAGGCACTTTATGGCTACAAATTGTTAGTATAATTTAGCTGAATGAAGTCAAAATGGCAAATAGATCTCACTGTCGTTACTATTTAGGACATGTCAGGAATGCTTACATTTGCATTTGCAAGGATATTTCCATGGTTTATTTATAACCCAGCAGGGATCTAACCAGTAGCTAAGATTATTGTTGTGACTATGTTCAGAATTCTGGAATATTTCTGACTACAAAGCCCAGTGCATGAAGAGGAAAGGAAAAAAAAACAGCAAATCTGAGCTTGATAGATTTTATGTAACTGGGTATCACTTTACCTATTGCATTTGTCAATGATGGTAGTTGAGAGAGATGTGTTATTATCCAGCCCCCTCAAGTACAAAGCAATACTTTACACATCCCCACATTCTGTTCATAGGGTGGGAAAAGGTAGGAGAAGCCTGATCAGGCCTCTCCTGCACAGGGACACCATCGTGTCCCTGCAGTCAGGGCTGGTGGCCCTTGGTCTCCGTCCCTCTCATAGACACCTAAGTTTGGTTTCAGAGCTGGGGTTTTGTCCCACCACAGCTTTTCTGGCACATAATTTGGCGCATTATGTGAATTGGTGGAGGGTTGGAGCAGGGAGTGCTGAAACCTCCAAAGNCCCTCAAGTACAAAGCAATACTTTACACATCCCCACATTCTGTTCATAGGGTGGGAAAAGGTAGGAGAAGCCTGATCAGGCCTCTCCTGCACAGGGACACCATCGTGTCCCTGCAGTCAGGGCTGGTGGCCCTTGGTCTCCGTCCCTCTCATAGACACTTAAGTTTGGTTTCAGAGCTGGGGTTTTGTCCCACCGCGGCTTTTCTGGCACATAATTTGGCGCATTATGTGAATTCCCAGCTGGAGCATTGGAGCAGGGAGTGCTGAAGCCTCCAAAGAGCAGTGGAAATCTCCTGACGGCTGAGGGCTTCTTGTTGTGAGCCCGTGTTGATGCTGTGCTTGTTCCTGACCTCCGAGAGCTCCGGCATGTGCGTGAGGCTCTTAGACCATGCACATTTTTGGTGTCTAGCTTGTAGGTTGAGAAGCACTGAGCATCCAGTGACAGAGGGAAAGGGAAGATTTAAAAACTCCATAGAAACATAGCAGTTGTTAGGCCATGTTTTCGTGGTTTTCATGGACTTCATGAGATTTTCAGATATAGTAACAAAACCACAGGGCAAGGGAAATTCGCCATATGACAGCTATAGGTGCTTTACATTGCTCTGTTTATCACTGCTTTCCTAATACCTTTAAATATTCCATTTTGTTTGAAAAATTAATAAACAGAATTTTAATAAATCTTGCTTTTTTGTTGTTGTTTTAAAATGGCAAAATAGTAATGTCATTAGGACTGATTGCTTATATGAGAAGTCTGAACCCAGAATACATTTCATGGTTGATTTATGAACCCCATGAAAATATGGTTTATAATGAAATTCTGACAGACCCTTAAAAATTAGCATAACAAATAGCAGTGTAATAATACCTTTCATGCTTGTGCATTCCTGCAGATTTACTGAGCACTTGCCAAAGACTGAAAGCACTTTTAACCACAGCTGGGCAGCACACTAGAGAGAATCTACCAGCTGAAAGTCTACTGCCTGCTGTATATATGTGAAGTTATGCATTCAAACATATTGGTACAGGTGAAATTAAATAAGCAGCACTGTTACCAAAATAGCATCAAACTAAGAATCACTGTCTTCAGCTACAGAGTCATTACTGGTCCACTGTGGGAAAACAGGAAAAGCATAGTTTTGACTGTTAATATTACTGCAGTTCAGGGTTTTGTTCGAATTAGAAAACATAACTAAGAAAATGGCTAGAAAAAATAGTAACAACTTGGACTGTCATTGTTCACATAAGTGTATACTTATCTTGGTTTTCTAAAGCTTGTTTTGACAAACTTCACGATAGAACCAGGTCTCTACCAACTGAATGTCTGATGCTTTGCGTGTATCATCCAGTGCCTGCATATTTGAGGTTAGATTCTACTTCTAGTTTCTTTTGGAACATTTCTTTTACATATGGAATAACAAATGCTGAGCCTGAGTAGCTGGATCAGCAGGATTTTTAGGTGAGAAATTCTGGGCTTTGGCCATCTCAGACTTACTTAATGTATGTAGCACTAGCAGTTGCCACTAGGAATTCTGAGGGCTTTATACTGACCTCACTCTGCTCATGCAGCTACTGAAGCAAATTAAAGATTAAAAACATTATGCAGCCCTTAGGATGTAAGGTACTATTGGAGATTGCCAAAGTAAAAAGCAAGGGGAAGACCTACAGTGAGTACCAGGATCTTTGTCCTCCTAGAGACTGATGCACAGCTATGGATGGATGAAGCTGAATTTTAGCATTGATGTTCGTATATGCAGAGTATAATTACACTTTTGTGTAACATGTTACAACAGTGGTAGACTAAAAGTGGCTTCTTCTCAAAGGAGAAGTTACAAAGGGAGATATATTTCCAGACAGGATAATTAGAAAGAGCTGTTAGCTTTGTTTCACATTGGCAAATCCTTACGATTATTTAGGGAAATATGAAAAGGGAAAAACACCTCGAGAAAAAAAAGGAGTAGCAAGCTTGTGGCGAGACAGTGATGTCCATGGGGTATAGGTTAAGCCAGAGTTTGGAAGAGTTTATGAGGAAAGTGAGAAACCTGCCTACAGAAAAGTCGAAAAAATAGAAATCACTGAATGACTGTCTCATTTTTATTCCAGGACACTTTTGCTTAGTTCTACTGGCATTGTATGTCCGGGTCAGTCCTCAGATCTCCACTGACAAACTGATGGATTAAAAGACTAAGTAATAGGAGTTCATCAGTGTATTGGGAAGAAGAATAGTGGTGAAGGAGCTGAGACATTTCAGGGAAGGCAAAACCAAGGCTTGAAACAGATGCTGATCTAATTCAACAAATTTTATTTCCTTTTTTAGTACTATTGAGCTACAGGTTGATGTATTGGAGAGCAGTGACTCCCAAGTCATTTTCTTGAACAGCAATAGCTAATCTAAATCATGTCATGTACTTACTTGAGATTGTCCTGTTTTTTTTGTAGTAGGAAGTATGGATGAATGTGGAGTCTTTTTTGTGTCCTTTGGTGGCAACCTTTGGCAACTAAAATAAAAAGTGATCATGATTTATTGTGCTGTATATGAAATGGGGACAGCGGCCATGCACTCAGCTTCAGCCTTCAGCTTCCTCGCTGAGTGTTTGTGCTTTGAAATTTGCACTTTGCGTTGATAGACTTACAAAAGGGCAAGGCAGCAGCCTTGAGCAGAGTAATAGACACGTCATCAGGCTGTTGTTTTTCCCTTTTCTGACTAGCCAGGCAAAAGATCATTAGAAGAGTTGGGCATCAGCCAGCATGGTCCATCGCATGGTAGGTTACCCAAATTCCTTAGGCTTCTAATCTTGGTCTTTTGAGCTCATTGTTTCTCTTTGATTGTGTCCTCCACTGCCATTAGAAACAGATTTTTGTGCACGACATCATGTGAGGAACTCCCCTGCTGTGATCAAATGCTGAAATGTGGCTCTGTCACAGTTTCTGGGGAAACAGCCTGACTTCTTACGTGGTTGTTGCATCTCCTATGGTTCCTTTCACTCTCTATAGAGTAAGGTCACCATCCAGCTTCGTAGTGCCTACCTCAAACCGCATTGGTTATGAAATCAACTCTCTAAAGCATTCAGGAACTTAAGAGTCGAGATGATGTAATTGAAGATGGTGCTACTATTCCTCAGACATTCCTGAGTGCTAAGTGGCTATGGAGAGACAACATTTGAAGCTAAGGTCTCCCAAATGCTAGAAATGAGGCTCTAAGAAACAGAAGTGAGCTAAGTGTTAATTGCCCTTTAATTTTAATTTTCATGCAGGAAAATATTTCCCTATGTCTGTTATACCAGATTCTGCTCTTTTCCTGCTGCATGTTCCCATATTACATGAGGAGCCAGTCTCACTGTGATAATTAAAAGCATCGAATTACACATATGACACATGATCTCCTCATGAGATATGGTGCTGGTCCCTCAGGATGAGTGAGATATCAGAACCTGACTGTTAACAGAAGTGCTAAACCAGCACTATTAGCTGTTTGGATAGATGGCTATCCAGCTAAGTCACTTACTCATACGCCCAAATGGCTAACTCAGCCTTTCAAGTAATAGAAATGATTTGACATGTTATATTGTTGTAATGTGCGTAATGTCAAGAATGACATACCTGCAATATTCTCCTTGCAATTTGCTTCTTCTTTTAAAGAAATAAGGTCTAATCCCAAACATTATTCTGAAGTCTGATGTGTACAATGCGATTTGATAAAGTTTCCTTGTCAGATGTTGCACACTTTTAGAAAAAATAGCAGGTATTTATAATTTGGTGCACAAGTAGCTGAAGTAGTTTAGCGTAATTTAGAGTAAATTAATAGCTTGTTATTTATTACCTCATGCTTTGTGCAAGTGATTTATGAAGCCGTGCTCTGCTCTGCTTGTTACTTTGCATTCTCTGTCTTCGATGCATCATCAATATCATTAAATGAATTCAGTGACATTGCTCTGCAACTATAGTTTTTGATATAAGGGTAAGGGAACATAAATCAAGAATTATGTTTAATTCATAAGAGGCACCAATCTCATTTAGGTGTAGGCTGGGCTAGAAGGTGTCAAAAATATGCTTTACAATACCTCTTCTGATTGCATTCAGATGCTGTCGATATGCCCTTATGTTCGGTGTGAAAATAATATATGACAATGCAGTGCAGTTTGTCAAGTGAATAACATTTGTGGATTTATTTATTTGGATACAAATGGTATCATTATTTTTAGCCCAAGCCAAAAAGGAATATATTTACATGACTACACTTAAAATGATCCTCAAGGAAATCTATAAAGATAAGTCTTGCCAATTCTATGCAACAAATCCTGCTGTTGATTATTTACATTACATTTTTAAAAATCTAATACAATTTCTAGGATTTCTTAACATTATTTTCATTTCTCTCCATGGAGAAAATATAAATAAACTCTCTCTTTCTTTTAGTCTTTCTTTACTTTGTATCTTTTCAACTGGTCCAGAGAAATCCAGTGTGCACTGAAAACAGGAATGCTTATCTAGTATTTTCTATTTAACCTTGGAAATTTTGGATTTGACTTGAAAACATGCTTTTATCTCAATATTACTCAAAGTATAAATAAAATCTTAACTTTATCAGTAGTATAATGGCAAATTTGAAAAGTAATTGTGCTATTGCTGTGGGTTTTTTGGAGATAATAGGTATGCAAGATTTATAGAGGACTCCAGGGTTGTCATTTGCTATAAGTTTGTTAATTTACTAGCTGTAAAAACTGTGGCTTGTTCTCTTTGACATTTTTTAGAGTTAGCAAAATATCGATCATATATTTTTAATTTATGACTACTTAGAATTATTTTTATGAGTGCATGTTACTGTTTAGACCTAGAGTCATTATGGTTGGAAAAGACCTTCAAGATCATCCAACTGATCCAATCAAGATCAAGTCCAACTGTAAATCAAAACTAGAAAAATATATGTTTTTTGTTTAAATGAATTACATTTTTTGTTGTTTTTTTTTTTGTTCACCATTTTAAACTTTATGTTCACTAAGCTTAATCTCAGTAAAAAGCAGAATCTATAAAACAAAGAGATGGATAAAACTTATGTCACTGGGTAGGGAGAAAAATCAGAACTCAGACTCTCTGTTGCAGCTTTCCTACTCTGTACTTCCTTGGGAGTTTATAAGCTTGGAATGAACATGAATCAATTAGGAAAGGAGTTTTAACCTCTGTCTTCCTTATCACAGCTGCTTGTCCTCTCTGTGGTTGCAATGGACCTGTCCCATGTCCCTCTTCTCCCAAGGATGCTGGGGCTGTGCCACTGCTCTAAGCAATATTTTTACTCTTTGATGCAAGTTTTGAAATGTCTGGATTTCATTCTAAGATGCAAAGGGAGCACATTTTGTGGTCTTAACATGCCCCTCATAAAGCAGGTTTTTTGTTCTCTATACAGGTCTAAAAGGTTAGGTCCACAAAGGACTTAATTCAAATTGAACTGGCAATGTTTTATTTACCATTAGATTAGAAGAACAGTTATGCTAGAACAGGGGAAAAAACAATTGAAAAATCAATTTAGATATGTGATGAACAGTTAGTACACAAGGCTTGAAGAGGTTGTTTTTTGTTTGTCTGTTTTTTCATTTTCACATAACTATGTTAGAAAGGAGCTTTATGGCTTACAATCTGCAAATCAGACTATTCTGTCCAAATAGTAAACAAGGATTATACACTCTTCCAGGAGAAAAAAAAAAAGAATAAATATGTGAAAATTACAAATTCCTATTTGTATTTTAGTGTTCCAAATATTTCAAAAATATTTGTCCTGACCACAGCTTTGGTTCTCCTTCCTCCTGCTATGCCGGCTTGCTGGTTGTTTGACATCCAACATTCTTTGCTTCCGCTGTTGTGTCGAGTTGTGTTATGGATGTGACCCAGCAAGTCTGGGGAAGATCTCTGGATCTTGAGGGGTTGCTTGATCTCAAAGGAGGCTTCCGAGTCTGTTGTTTATTTTATTTATTTATTTATGTAGCTGACAAATCCTTTTAGACACGAAGCTAAAAGCTTGGGGAATCTGGTGTGCCAGGGCTGTGTCCCCCCAGATCACTACCCTGCAGAACAGGCTCTGGTATTAGGGCACCCGCTATTCCCTTGATGGGAAACCATCCAAGTGGTCCAAAAGTAGCACTACTTCAAGATTAGAGGTTAATAACGTAGAGCCTAAACGCAAACCTAGAATTTTACCTTTCATTACCACTAAAATAACAATGGCTAGGATAATTTTTCTTTATAATTTTATGTGTCATTGGATTAGAAAGATTATGTTTTAAAATGGGAAACTGCCATGCATGACCCAGGAGTCGAGAGTCAATGGGCCAGTTTTGGAATGGCCTCTAAGGAAAGTTTGCCTTCACCAAAAGGTTCCTGTAGCACAAAAGCAGGAAGAGAAAAGCTTTGGGGGAAATTGTCTTTAATTTTGGGGGGACTGTCTTAAGATATATAGCTAGTGTGATTATGTTTCCATTATTCCTCTCCTTACATGAAGTTTGACAGAAGCTTAAAGGTCTTAAATACAGAACGTGCAGCAGTCTTATTTATTCCTGTGCAACTTTTAGCTGGAAGTGAAAAAGTTGGGCAGTTGGGATGTGGCTGCAAGTGCTGAAATTTCTGTGTCTTAGAAGTGACCTCTCCGAAATGCAGGAGCTATTGGTGAGCACGCTCCTACTGCAGACCAGCCTGCCGTAAAAAGGATTAATTTAAACCACTATTCAATAAAACTGGCTTTAAAATCACAGAGCAGTGAGTTGCAGCTCACCTGGCCTCAGGGATGCAGCCGCAGATTTCTGGCACCAGCAGTGCAAGCCTTTAAGAGGATCTTTTTTAAAAAGTATATTCCTAAAAGTTAAAACTAGGATTTTATTTTTGTTCTCGTGCTAGTTTCAAAAGTGTTAATTCTTGGGAATATTTTTCCAAGTGTGAATCATGTTTAGAAAGTAGTATATTAAAGAATGTAGTTGCCAGAATACAAATCGGCAGTACCATTTTTATGCTCTAGAGAATAATTTTCATTGTTTGGAAAACAAATCTGTTTTAAAGTTCAGCATTTTTTATGCATAATGAACGGCATGAAGTAGCCTGGAAAAAGGAATAGCTTCAATTGCACTTTCTAAAATGACAAAATTAATTAGAATTCTTTTTGTTGTTCGTATTGGAAAACTTTTTCAAAGACCAAATATCTGTGCATACAATATAGAAGAGCAATCCCCCACAATGCTTCTGGTAGCTGCAAATAAGTAAGGTATTTTTCCTACCATAGGACTATATGAAAACCTTGTAAAATTATAGATGAACAGTTTCTGAAGAGAATCTTGGTTAAAATTAATCTTCTATTTGACTAAATGAATCTAAAGATATTTTCAATTATTTCTATTTCTTTGTTTAGTATCTTAGACAATTTTTCTTACTATTTTGTATCAATAATGTGTCAATAATACAGCTAGCTCACTGTTTAGGTGAAGTATATATTGACAAATAGAATTAAATATATCTCATTTGAAAGTAGGTGGGGAAAATTCTTCCGCTCAGTATTATTAGTATAAAACATAGCTCTTCGATTTAAATGCAAGGTATTGACCTAAAGTCAAAAGAATAAAAAAGAAGGAAATGGGTAGGAATGTCATGCAAGGAATCTCAACTTATTATAAGCTGTTTTGAATGAAAGAGTCCCATAAATAGATTCACCTAGAAGCTAAAAGGCGTAGATAAGCAGCTGCATGTTAAAATATTTTGTCTTTGGCAATACATTGTTCTTCACAGTCTTTCTACTTGAATGACATGGCAGAGAGAATCTTTGCCAATGAGTGAATTCTGTATGTTCCCTCAGGATGTGCCAAGCACGTGGTGCTGTATAGTTAGGGCTGCTATTTTTACAGCATTGTTTTTAGATGCTGTTCTCAGATATGCCTTATTTTCTTCTAAGTTGATAATTGTGTCTCTGCCATCTACATGCCTGCACCAATTGACAGTTTACTGTTGCTCTCTCCATCTGTTTGATGGATCTTGCTTTAGGTTTTGGCTTACAGATATAACTCTTTCACCTACAGGGGCAAGGTACTATGGCTAATGGTATGCTGGTTCGTCTTTGTGGTTTTTCAAGATTTCAGCCGTTCTTTGTGCAGACATACACCTTGCTTTACGGAAGTCTTTGGATTTTCTATGCACTGTCAAAATGGGAAATTTTCATTTAAAATGGGAATATTTATCCTGGGCTTGAGGAGAGACAATACTGCTTCCTATTGCCAGGGCACACTGAGATAGATCTGGAAAAGGACTGCTCAGAAGCACCATGGTATTAGAAAACCTCTCTCTGACGTATCCTGAGACACTAATGAAGTTGCATTGGACAGTGTAGGGGAGGTCTCTGTTCCCTAATGACATGAGTTTTGGGGACTTCTTCTACTAAATCCCATGGCAGACTTGCCACCAAGACCTAAATTCCTTAGCTCAAATGAGAGAATCCAAAGCAAACTAACCTTGTTAGTGATGTGTATGTTAGTTAAGGCCATGTCACTTTTGAGAAAAGGGTTATTTTGTCATACATTCCCTCAAGTTTGCTGTTTTATTGATGAACCTTAAATTAAACCTCTTAGATATGCAAAGTACACATGAATTTCCTTAATTTCCAGCACCTTTCTGTAATATAGAGCACCAGATGTGCATGTCTCCAGTGAATGCCTTTGTTTGGAATAGTTGGTATTTGGGATTCCAGACATGGTAGTTTAAGATCCCAAGCAGTATTTCGTTTAAACGGAGCCATAATTATCTTTGTGAATTTGAGAAGTTCACCTTCCTGGCAACACTTCTGAAATGAATTTCCAGTGCATTCCATTTTATTAGAATCTGTCATCAGGAAATAAGTGAAGAGCGGAAGAGGGGATTGCATTTTACTCAAAATTGCCATTTTTTGCTAATCTGAGTAATAGCAAATCCAGTGCGGGGACCGTGCTAGAGAGTCTCATAACATCAACAAGATATTGTCCTACAACGATTCAGGCATGCTGTGCTCATTCTGCCACAGACTGCTGAAAGTAAATATGTGCTTGAAGGAAAAATAAGTCAGTAATAAAGACCTGAGACCAACTATCTATCATGGAGGTACTTACATTAGCATGTTCCTTTACTTGAATTTCTTTCAAGACAGTGGTTATAAATCTCTTTATTATTTAATTAAGGGAAGAGTTGTTAGATTTTGATTTTTTTTGCTGTTTTTGTTTGCTTGTTTGTTTGCTTGCTTTTTGTTTTGACTTTTTAATAATAGATTTAAAGAATTATTATCAATAGTGTCAAAAGGAGATACTATGTCAATATAGCTTAGCTAGTGATTTATTTCTCAGTGAGATTGATCATGTTTCTTCCTGAGGAACATGGTTTCAAACTCGTTATTGTTGGAATAGCATATTATTTGGGAGGTTGCTGTCCAAAGGAGTTGTAAATTGGGACTATTATGCCTGTCCTGAGTGCTTGATCAGTTCATACTAAAGGTCACATAGCAGTTTTTATTTAAAATTATCTTGATACCTCTGTTAGCATTTTTATTATATTTAAAAAGAAAAAAAAAACAGGCATGTTTAGACCCCAGAACTGCTCGTCTGGACATGCTCTTGGCAGATGTGTCAAGTGCCATAGAGGGTTTGTATGTATTTGATTAGTGTAGCTGACCCTGCGTCAAGTAGGAGGTTGTACAAGAGACCTCCGGAGCTCCCTGGAGACTTCATTTTCCTAAAATCCTCTGATCCTATCATCTGGCATGTGAAAATGACACTGTGTGACCAAGCTGCAGTCTCCTGGGTGGAGGAAGAAGTTCTGCCCTCCCATTTCCGAGCTGCAGAGCAGGGTGCAAGGGAAGACCCCCTGGTCACAAGTGCCATCTCACATGGCACAGAGCTCCCGGGAGCCGGGGAAGTGGAACTGGGCATCAGGGCTTCATGGGCATCGCTCTTGGGACTTACAAGGTGATTGCTCAGCCCCAAAAGTTGCTGGGTTAGATTTTTCTTTTAAATTTGTTTTTATTTGCTCTCTCTGGCTGAGGTGGGGGGGAGGGGAGGAAGCCAGGAGAAGTAGGNGGAAGTGGAACTGGGCATCAGGGCTTCATGGGCATCGCTCTTGGGACTTACAAGGTGATTGCTCAGCCCCAAAAGTTGCCATCAAAAGTTGCTGGGTTAGATTTTTCTTTTAAATTTGTTTTTATTTACTCTCTCTGGCTGAGGGGGGTGGGGTGGGGAAAGCCCGAAGAAGTAGGTAGGATGCAATTTAGATAATTACAACCTGCACATGTCTCTTAATCTGAACCTCAAGGCACTGCCTAAATGGGGATCTCTCAAATGGACATTTTTGTTGCCAGGAGCAGTACAATTCATGAAGCCTCGATTCCTGCATCTTTTGACACCATGTCCCCCTAGCACCCACAGTACTCCCGGGAGTGGTGTTCCCAGGATACTTCTAATCCCTGATCCCGGATATTGAGCTCCTCTGTTGATGCCAGTCCTCCTGCCCATAGTCTGTGCAGTTAATGCCACATTCCTGATGTCATTCTGCCTGCTTTTTTGGCTGGAGTTCTGTGATACTTAACAAATTTGTCACTTTTTCAGTGACTGATGGAATGAATTTCTCTCCCAAGACAATAAATATTTCACCTGCCTCTTTCTACTTGTAAGCTGGTATGGTCTTAAGAGATATATGTTTTCACCTAGTGCATAAATCTGGATGAAATTTAAAAACTACAGAGGAGAAATAACTGTCCTTGGTACGAATAGGGACCCTCTGTGTTTGTCAAGAGGTTCACCACATTCCCAGGCAAACAAAGTCTCTAATTTCCTCTTGGAAAAGGGGAGAATAACAGTTTTCCAGTAACAACTGTAGGACATTATTCCTTAAATTTGTTTTTATCAGTCTTTAACAGGCTCGAACACTTCATTTGGTATTCAGTCCTCTGAAAACATTTAGGACAATGAGAAGAATATAGAGAAACATTATTCAAGGAAGTAATAGTTCAGTGTTCGATGAACATTAGGAAGCAGAGCTGCTGTGATGTGCATTGTGGTGCAGACTGTGGACATTTTGATTTTTGCTGGAATATTTTCCAAATTTAGGCTTAAAAGGCAGGTTTTATCCTTCCCTTGTAAGCGGCTTTGCACATTGTGGATGCACCAGTTGCATCTCTGTAATTAAAGTTGATTTGCGTGTCTGCTAGGAAACCTGGTTCATTTGGCTATTTGAGCATTTCTTCGTGGCCGTTGCAGGGCGAATGCAGGGGATGAGGTTCCAGGCCCTTACATGGTCCAGCTCATCTGCAGCTGCTAGCAAAGTCCGTGGGGCACTGAGGGCAGCTCAGCTGGGAACGGAGGCTGCTCAAACCTTAACTAGGAAGCAGATAGCAAATACACATGGCACAGGAGCAGTGAATTGAAAAGGCAACCTTAAAATCATCTTAGTTTCCATTATTTAGAATCTCTTTAAAACAAACATTTTGACCATAAGCTCTCATACATTGATACAGATTCTAAGCATTTTTAAGTATTCACTATAGTAATATGATGTCTGTTGTTTTTTGTCAACTTTTTTGTAATACAATTTCACACTAGAAAAAAAACAGGAATATAAGCTATTTGCAAAATCTAAATTTTATAGAGCAAAATCCTTTCCACTTATGGTAGCTATTGTGAGATACACAGTCATAAACAGAGAGAGGATCAATATCGTAATGTATATGTATATATACCTGCCAAATGGAGCGGTTGATCCTTCTGTGTTGTAATGAGCAGGGGCAGATCTGAGGTCAGAGCAGGTTGCTGAGGGCTTTATCCACTTGGGTCTTTAAAACCACCCAGGCTGAAGAGAGGCTTCACAGCCTCCCTGTGGAGCTGCCTGACTGGCCTCATGGGGCAAAGTTTCTCCCTATATCCCACCTGAACCTCTCTCCTCTCCACCTACGCATTGCTGCCTGATGTCCCTCCACACCTCAGCAGAGCCTGGCTCTTCTCCTTCCGACCTCCTCACAGGTCCTGGGGCTGCTCTCAGGTCCCTGAAGCCAGCTCTTCCCCGGGCCGGACAAGACCCAGTCCCCCAGTTTCCTTTGACAGGGCAAGTGCTCCGTCAGTGTTGGTCACTCTGCTGAGCCATTCCAGAAGATCAGCATGGTCCAGCTTGCCAGTTTAGCGAACATAGCTGCCTCCGAGGCTTGCAGAATTGTATTCATTGCAGAAGTGTATAGAAAATAGTTGTATGCCATTAGTCCACTTCTTACTTAATACTGGTATGTTCATTTGAGTTATCAGGGACATGGAAAACCCATAGCAAACTGTAATGTTGCTTTCTGGTGTCCAGGAAAAGACAAAGATTTTCTTTTTCCTTTTGAAGGGCAATCTTGATGAATGGATGATATCTTCACAGCAGACTTTGGAAAACTGCACAAGCAAAATTTGAAAAACCAGTGGTTTTTATCCACAAAAGATGTGATATATTCCTTAGGCTAGGGTTAAATGTAAATCTAAAATATTTATAAATATTCAATGCATTAAACATCTAAAATCCAAACAATCAATGTTTCAGGAGGAACTCAAGGATAATAAAGTATGATAGATTGCAAAACCTAAGAAAAGGATTGCAGCCCCTCCTGAATATTGGAAAAGGTGAAACAAGTCGATCTAGTGGCTGGCATTGTGTCAGCAGAGAGACAATGGATGCTTGTTCTATTATTTATATGAACTGACTGCTTGGCAGATGCCACTGCAATAACCCTGTTTTAAAAATGTAGAAAAAAATAGAAAAAACTACAGAGTATAATCACACAATGCAAAATACTAATGAAAATGTTGAATTTCCTGTAGTTGGGAAGCAAGTATTGTTATAATCTGCTTTCAGTCAGCAAGAGGTTTTTAATTATTCCATTCACATAAACTAGATGATAGATCTGAAAACCATCTTTTTATAATTTGAGTTATGGGGAAAAGGAATATGAAAATGCTTACCTACCATTTAAACTGGTAATTCCTTTTTTTTTTCTTTCACATTGAATATTTACTGTTCTGTTGTATCCCTCTTTTGCACTAACACATTAAAGTACCTCGAGTAAACAGCAGCCAAACAGAAGCCTTTTTTTTTAGGATTACAAAGGAAAGTTCTCATAAATTATAAAATGTAGGGAGTCAGGCTGCCTGTGCACCCGTCTGCTTCCAGCACCATAGCCTTAAATCCATTCTCTGCAATGCACGCTATAATTACACGTTCATCTCATTTATTTTTCTACTTAAGTACCTTTGTTTTTGTCCAGTCTTAGTGAAAGAAAGCACTTAAATGTGTATCTACATCAATCCCTAATCGGAATACTCCATGCCATGTGTAAGCAGCGTTGTACATGCTTCTATGTTAAACCATAAAATCTTAAATCCGCTTGATCTTGAGCTACTGTTACCATTTAGCTGAGCCATATCCTTCCCTTTGTATTTATCCTAAATATGTTTATGAAGAATCATCTTATTCCCTCTCAAGAAGAGAGTATTTTGTTTTGGAAAACCCCAAGGACAGCAACAACAAAACATTGCTCACCCTTCTACTGCAGTGCTCTCCAGCCCGGCCAGGGAAGGGTCCAACCAGCCACGGCAGCGCTTCGATGCGTGCGGTGCATCACAAGGAGCGCTGAAGCGCTGGAACAGGCTGCCCAGGCAAGTGGTGGCCCTGGCAGTGTGCAAGAAACGTGTAGGGACATGGTTTAGCAGTCATGGGGATGATGGGTTGAACTGATGATCTTGAAGGTCTCTTCCAATCATAATGATTCTATAATCCTATGTTTTGTTAGTGCTGGTATAATCTCAGCTAAAACTAGTCAATATGGGTACACATGTGCTCTCCTCCATACTCATAAATGCACATATGTAGTTCTAAATGTCGTTTTAATGGCAACGATATTTTCAACAGCAGGCGCATTTATTGGATCTTGATAAGAAGGTTTCTGACATTTGTTCTGACTTTGCTGTCTCTTAAACTGTATTGTTTGCTTTCAGTATTTTAACAAATATATTCTTACCGTTCTTAGGTTCATTTTCTAGCCATTTTTTTTCCATGTGGGTAGTCTCCAGAGGAAAATTTAGAGACAAGAGGTAAAGTCAAGTAGCTCTTGTTCCCCTTGTATTTACTCTACATGAAAGCAAAGGAGTCTTAGGCCCACACAAAGTTATAAGCAGAATTTACGGATGTGACCCACAAACTTAAATCCAAGACAGCTGCCATAAATGAACTGTTCGCTGTTTGGCCTTTCATACATATCCTATCTTTCGCTGACCATTTTAATCCATTCCCTCAGAAATCTTTTCACCTCTGATCCAGGCTTTTAGACCAAGCATGCTAATTCGGTGCCCTGAGCAAATGTCTATAAATAATTGCACATTAGTTGCCAAATTTCCCTGGCAGTATCTGCTTAGTGTGGTCAGGACAGATGATTTTTAGTACATCGTGAAAGAAGCAGCTGGGGACTGGGAGGGAAAGACAGATTAAAAATGTGTGTTTTAAAACACACAGTTTTCATTTATGCTATTTTAATTAGATTGTCTTTTAATGTAAAACTAAAATGGATTAAAGACTCTTAAAAACATTGCCATGCAGCAGTACAGCCTGTACAGGGGATCTGAGCCACTGGAAAGCAGCTTTGAGAAGGGGAGGACCTATGGGTGCTGGTGGACAGGTTGACCATGAGCCAGTGGTGAGCGCTTGTGGCAAAGGAGGCCAAGAGCCTCCTGGTCTGCATTGAGGAGCGTTGCAGCAGGTTGAGGGAGCTGATACTGCCCCTCTGCTCAGCCTTGGGGTGCTCAGGCCAGTGCTGAGCTCCTCAGTACAGGAGGGACATGGAGTTCCTGGAGAAAATCCAGGGAAGGGCTACTGAAATGCTAAAGGGACAGGAGCTGAGCAAGCCGGGGCTATTCAGTCTGGAGGTGAGAAGATTAAAGGAAGATCCTACCAATGCATTTAAATATCCGACGGGAGGATGTAAAAGTGATGGAATCTGACTCTTCCCAGTTGTGCCCAGTGACCAGATGAGAGGCAATGGGCGCAAACTGAAACAGGCAATTCGTTGCTAACGTGAGGAAAAACTTCTTGGCTGTGAGGATGCAGAGCATGGGCACAGGTTGCCAAGAGAGGGTATGGAGTGCCCTTCTTTGGAGATACTCAGAATCCACCTGGACAGGTTCCTGGGCAGTGTGCTCCAGGTGACCCTGCTTGAGCAGGGGGATGGGGTGCATGATCCCAGCAGGTCCCTGTCCACCTGAACTGTTCTGTGATTCCTGAAGTTAACTGAGAATTGAAGGCCTCCCCATGTGAACAGTGCCTGGATAGGCAGCCCATGAATGCTCTGCCCTGCTCACCCTGAAGTCTGCCACGGCTGGGGCAGTGCCACCTCCCGGTCACAGTTGGTCCCTTGGTTTTGGCTGCTATCGTCACCAGCAGTTTTGGCTGTGGTAGGAGAGGTGGGCTGAAGTGCACACCTCCTCAGCATCACATACTGCCACACATAGTACATGGCCACTAAACTACCCTTGCAGTGCGCTTGGAAAATTATTTTATTTGAAGACTTCTTAATTAGACTGCAGTATAAGGGGTTGCTTTATTTTATTTTATTTTTTTTTATCATGACAGTTAAAACAGACGATGCCTCAAGCAGAGATGCTTACACAGTTATAAGGACACATTAAAACCCAGCTAGCTTGTCTGCCTCGAGCAGGCAAATATTTACCCTGGCCTTAGGGCGCAGCTTCTGCTTCCCTCTCTCCCTGCTGCTCCCTGGCTCCGCAGGCACCGCGCGCTGCCAGGGCAGGCAGCACACGCCGAGCCTCCGTCCCACGTACCCCCTCATCTGCCATCTTCTCCCAGGCCAAAACACTCGCTTTGAAATGCAGCCCATAAAAAAGCATGTTAGCAAAACACCCCAAAGCACCGTAAAATGCAGACTACTTCAACATAAAATGGTGCCAGTGATTATTCTGTATGTTTTTCCCTGTTTTCCATCCTAGACTCTGCGTGCTCACAGCATACTCCATCTCCCCCAGCTTGGCAAGAGGGAAACACAATCCATGCTGTCAGTGGATCAGATCTGATTTGGTAGAGCAGTCCCATGGCTCCCATGGTTTAGGAGCAAAGTCTTGGCTAAGTGCAACCAGCCATTGCTTTCTGGATGTTTTTCTAGATTTCCTACAGTGGAAGCAGGCATAACTCTCAGCAATCAATGCTGCTGCTCTCAGCTGGCACCCAGTTAAACTGTCCTAGTGTGAACTAAAGTTGAACCTTGGTTCCTACGGTCCTGTTGAAAAACCCTATGGGTCATCATGAGAGGGGGTATGTTTGTTACTGTAGGAAACCTGCATCATCCCGCATTGCCCCCAGATGAATTCATAACAGTGTCTTCCTTCCCCAGGTGCAGATGCCCACCGAGGCTGTAGGTAGCTGTATGTCCCTGCAA
This sequence comes from Crypturellus undulatus, assembly GCA_013389825.1. NCBI lineage: Eukaryota > Metazoa > Chordata > Aves > Tinamiformes > Tinamidae > Crypturellus > Crypturellus undulatus. Next base: position 956,786 of record VWPW01028647.1, on the reverse strand, counting down.
GCCCTTGGGCAGGGTGACATTTCAAGTCCTCTTTCACACGTGGCACTACCTATACATGTAGAGAATCAAGAAGTTGTATTTCTTTTTTCCTTTTCAGTGATAGATGATCTAGAATCTTTTTTGGAGCCTGCTTTCAGCTTGAATAACTCCCATTTAGGAAGCCAAATTCTTTATAGAGCACCTGCAATGAAACAATGGAACTAGTTTATAATGCTTTGAACTGACTCTGAACCTTAGCACCAGATGTATTCAGACATCTTTATTCCTCTGTCAGCAGTTTATTCTACTCTTGCTTATTTTAAAAACACTATCATCTCCTCTCTTTCTTACATAGCTCCAAGCAGACAGCTACATCTAGGCTAATGGAAGTGTGAACTTAATATAAAGAGGAACCTTACTACCTCTAAGGGTATTTCTTTCAAAGCTCTCACTTACTATGTGAGAATGTTCCTATTCCTTCCCATTTTTCCTTTATTTTTGATACCTTTTGAAAGGTTAATTCCTAGAATTATCTCCGGGCACATACAGAGCATGCATTCTGCTATCTTGACTGACTAACAGGTTATTTCTGATCACTGGCCCTTTAGCTGTGGATAATCAGGATACGGTGACAGGTATGCAGTACCTGTCTGCAGGTATGCAGTGACTGGTAGGCAGTACAATCATTTCCTGTTAGTAAGTACTTTTCATCTAAGAAAAAGCTCAGTATTTTAAAGACTATAGAGAAACTTTTTAAGAACAATACAGAAACCACTTAGTGGATATGTATATCAAGAAAAAAAAAAAAACATAGTTAATTAGTAGTTGAACAGGTATCCTTCTCCAGTATTTTGCTAAAAAGTCTTGTACCAACATTGCCGGTATCAATTTTATTGTCATTAAATATGATGTAGTTCTTAGATTTGAGAGTCACTATCAGGCTTTTATGGATATGTTTCATTATCCTTAAGAGAGAAAAATCCAAAATCACAATACTGTTCTATTCATATCTTCCGACAGATAGGAACCTCACCAATAAAGAAAATAAATAAAGTTACATTTTGAACTCCTCTCTAAAAATAGCTTAGTCCATGCATAATTGCACTGCCTTATTGCCACAGGCTCCATGAATAAAGCATAAATACAGGGAAAACAAGTAAATAACAGTGAAAACCTGGCAGAGGCAGTAACACTGATAATTCTGCAGAGCGCAGGTGCAGCACTGGTGCATATTCCCATTGCAAAACTCCGGTAATGTTCAGGGAAGCAGTGCCCCTGACACACAGCACCGCTCTTCCCCAGGGCACAGGTGATCCTTGCTGTGGAGCAGCGGTAACTGGCTCGTGGGCATTGCTGGCAAGTAAGTGACGGGGAGCAGAGGGATGCGCAGCGCCCTTCCGCCTCCTGGCTCTGTCCCAAAGAAACGGTTCTTTCGCTATCTATAGCCCAAACCATCTGCTAGCGTTCTTTGTCTTGAGATTTTTCCTCTTAAAAAAGAAAAAGATAATAGGAAAGGGCATTCCTCTGAAGCTTTAAAGCAATTCTGCTTAGTCCAAAAAAAGTCAGAATTTCTGATTTCTCTTGCACAGTAGGAATCCAAGAACAGGAGGAACTTACTTTCTTCACAATATTAAGTTTCCTTTTAACCAGCAAAATACCTGAACAACCCCTTTCTTAGAACCTGCCCTCATAGTTGCAGTTTTCCTCCAGCTGCTCATCCTTGCTACTGTTTAGTGTAGGTTCTGTAGCATCTTCTCATGTGTGCGCAGAACTCTACTAACACTACTCAATATTTTTGCTATCTGTTTGTTTTCAGACACATACTCCAAGTGTCCCTTTACATATGATCCTATTAAAAAGTTTACTTATATCTGTTCTAAATAAATCTTGTGGTTGACGTCATTGCTGCATATATCTTGACTTAAACGCTGGGCTATTGCATAGAGGGCTTCTCTGAAATCTCATTTCATTGCTAGCACAAGTTTTCTTTTTTCCCTGTCTGCAAAGAGCTCTTTCCTCACTGTCTGCAAAGAGCTCTTTCCTCCCCTCTGCGCAGCTGGGGGAAGAGTATAACTGTCATGGAAATTATCACAGAATCCCCGAATGGTTGAGGTTGGAAGGGACCCCTAGAGATCATGTAGTCCAACCCCCTGCTCCAGCAGGGACACCCAGAGCACGTGGTGCAGGAATTACACACAAATTATCAGCTGCAACATTTTCTTGTATGTGCCCAGGAGCAGCAGTGGTGAGGCTTTTCAGTCAGGACATAGACACAGCAAAACATATTTGCCAATACATCTGTTCATGCTGGTTTCCAGCTAAAGTTGTCTGTGGGATGTCCTGCCATTTCATCTGGTAGCAAAAGTCACCATATCTGGTCTTTTCCAAGAAGAATGGGTGTATATTCGATTTAGAGATTACTTGTTCGGTCCCATCCTGACTTGTGACAAAATGAACACTGGAAAGCAGGAATAACTAGAATCATTAGCATGGCAACACTGTAAGGGAAGAAGATCAGAAAATACTCTGTGTCTCTGGTAGATTATGACAAAATAAATCGATAAACTTTCACTGTGGTACATTAGATGTCTGTTGGATGAGGATCATTAGGGGAAAATAATTATTCTTTAGGCAACATTGGAGAGGCCTCAAGAGGAGAAAGCTTGTGCGCAGTTATAGGCATATCACTTTATCAAAGACAGAATCAAACTGAGAGAGACCAGAGGAAAGGAAGAAAATAGTACATTTTTCAGAAAACAAATGACAAAATTATATGCCTAGGCTTGTGATGTACCTGCTCATGCTAATGTTGTAATGAACATCTTTTGCTGTTCGTTGAATCCCAGTGCTCATGTTTTTTTTACCACAAACTAACAATTCTGATTTAAAAACTTTTGTTTTACTATGTCCAGAAAAAGAATCTTATGATCCTTATGATGAATCTTTATTATCATCTTTATTATGAATGGAGAATCTGTTTTCCCATTTTGCAAAAATAGGTCATTGTTGCCTCGCATCAACATTTGTCCCGGCGTACCGAGCTAGCNTGAGAGAGACCAGAGGAAAGGAAGAAAATAGTACATTTTTCAGAAAACAAATGACAAAATGATATGCCTAGGCTTGTGATGTACCTGCTCATGCTAATGTTGTAATGAACATCTTTTGCTGTTCGTTGAATCCCAGTGCTCATGTTTTTTTACCACAAACTAACAATTCTGATTTAAAAACTTTTGTTTTACTATGTCCAGAAAAAGAATCTTATGATCCTTATGATGAATCTTTATTATCATCTTTATTATGAATGGAGAACCTGTTTTCCCATTTTGCAAAAGTAGGTCATCCATTTTTTGGCAGCCAGTGACAACATTTGATCATTTTATATTTATCAGTCAGCTACACCACTTGTCCTACAAATTAAAAAAATAAAGACTGGGAGAAGGAGGAGCACGGGAAGAGGGGAGAGTGGGACTTCTGATCTGATTAGTCATGCATATAGACATACATATGCATATATAAATAAGCATGCTACATTATTTATTGTTTTCTTTTTTATGTTCACAGGGCTACAGCTACTCATAGGGGCCAAGTGATATTCAAGGATGCCTTAGCACAACAATTGTGTGAACAGGGAGGTAAGAGATATTGTTATTTTAAAAATAACTGGCAAATGGTTTTTTTCCATTGTGTTTTCATGTCAGTTTTACTCATCTCAAAAAGTTATTTTGTAGAAAAACACTGCCAACATCTTTAAATCTTCGTTTTCTAAACTGATACTTTCTTTGCCTTCACACCTCCTCTTAGAGACCTGAGAAACAGAGAGTTCTGTCTTCTTGCTAACCATGAGGGAATATAAAAAGTTAAGATATATCCTATTGCATTATCCTCCTATCTGAAATCAGCCTTTAGCAAATAATACCTGCTTTTATTGGAAGCACAAGACAAGTCACAACTATCAATGTATTAACTATAAGCCAAGTATACAATATGTCTACAGCAAAAAGCTTCATTACCATTCCTCTCTCTAGTGTCTTTGTGAAGAACCTGCTTTCCCATTTTGCAAAAGTCAATCGTCATTTTTTTTCCAGCCAGTGACAACATTTGATTATTTTCATAGTTAAACAAGAACCTTTGAATGATACAAACTTTAAAAATCTAATTGTTCCTCCAGTTTATCATATATATTCTTTTGAGTAATAACCTAAAATAAATCTTCTGTTGTGAGCTATTGTCTATAGACAGTCCACTATGAACCCACTTCAATAGAACAGTGGAATTAGAGGAGGTATTCATCATTTACGGTATGGGAAAGAAAGGAATTTCTCTGCAGATGCACCTTTATCTGCAAAGCTCCAGTGATGCTATTTCCATTCAGAAAGAGGTGGTGGGATATAGACCGAGTCAAATATGAAATAAATTTAAAAAACAGAAGTCTGTTTTCATATTCCTAAATGAGAAAATCCCTCAAAATATGCCCTTTAGGGCTATAGATCTTTTCCTATGCATTTGAGAATATCTGTGCAATGATTTTTTTGGCATAAAAAGCCTATGGACAGCTGTGAATGTCTCTTTGCATCCTGCTCCCATCTGGCCACCAATAGCCACGTCCTGCACCTCTGCCCTGAAGGTGCCTCCAGCTTCCCCACCTTGCCTTAGTCTCTGCCATCCTCTCAACTTTTGTGTTTCTCGTGACTTCTCCAAGTTCACAGCTCACCTCTCTCCAAAATTCTCCAAAATATTTAACACCATTGTCATAACTTTGCAAACATCAGATTTGACTTAGTCAAGGGTCATTCAGAGGTAGTTTTATGAGCAGCGTATGACAGCCATGTAATCATTCCTCAGCTTTCCCTGAAATACTGGTGTGCAAGCTGCTCAGAGGGTCTCCTGTCCTTTTCTCGGGCTTTCATGAAACACTTTCCTGTGCTGGAAATTGTCTTTTCAGCTTCTTGGCTAGGAACCCAAATATCTCTTCAGCATTTTGCAGTTCACTTTGCTCTCTGTCATCACCAAAGACTCTCTTTGCGTCATTTCTTTCTTCAGCAATTTTTTTTTTTTAGCTTAGCTCATGAAGCAGACTGCTGCACGTTGTCTAGCACGCACTGCCCTTCCTCAAAGCCTTTCCACCACCGCGCTCTCTTCTACAAGGGAGAATTGCCATTTTCTTCCTATTTTCCAATCAGTCTGCATTGGTCCTTCTAACTAGCCCATGCTGTCACAATTCTTCTACTAATAGGATTCATTTTCCTGTTCAAATAAAAGATAGTGTCTCTGAAGCAAACTTCACTTTCTTTATTCCATGAAGTCCACCATAGTTTAAGCAATGATATCGCTGTAAACAAATAGTTCTTTAAGAAAGAATTGGTACATTTATGCAGAAGTAGTTTATTAAAGTACGTATGTAAAGCAACAAGGTCAATTGACATAAATGGGCTTTTATAGTCTGCTTCTGGCCCTAAATATTCCCATACAAAAAAGTTGCATTAAGTAACTGTGCATGCTAGGTAAAGAAAATCAAATCACAAGGCAATTTTACAGATTTGCTGCAGCACATATTTTTAATAAATAAGTTCATGGAGATGACACTAGAATTTGTATTAACTAGTATAAGAGATAAATATGAAGTCATGAATGTAGCAAAGAATATCAGAAATTATGATCATTGTGGTTGCCCTGCTTTGTACATCAATTGTTAAATCCAAATAGAGTTAATGGGATTTGTGCAGTGAAAAAAAAAAGTGTAGTTCTTATTTTGAAAAGAATTAGGCAAAGATGTAGGACAGCATTAAAGAATGGCCGTGTCAAACAAACAGCCTTATGTATTATGTAAATGGAATGAGAAATGGTGCCATAGGGAAAATCTACCATGAAAAGTAAGATATCTGCTTGAAAACTTATATGGGTTTCAACATATAATAAATATTTTAGGAAGCCAGAGAGATCTTTGCAAAGTAATTTAAGCTTTAAAGTTTATAAGAAGGAGACATAAAAATTAACAGACAAAACAGACAAAAATGAAGTTAATCCAGCAAAAATATATAAGAAAACAAAAGCTTTATAAGCCAAGAGAGAAAAGGTAGTTGGCTTGTAAATACATGTAGGGACAAGTAAGTATGTTAATGATTGATGTTATTCTTATCATTAATAATATCTTTAATTAGTAATATCTTTGTTGAATAATTGTTGAATAATATCTTTAAAATGTTGAATTAGTGAATGAGAAACTTTTTACTGTAGAGATTGATTCAGATTTATTCTTAACTCAGGTAGAGTAAAACTGACGCATTATCAAACACGACCACAATTAAAACTGAGTTGTCCAAAGATCGGACCTGGCTGTGTTGTGGTATTCAGCTGAAAAGAACTTTGGTCTGTATGAAAATGACAATATTTTCAGGAGAAACAACTCATGATACAGATATGGATGCAGCTGGTACTCACATCACACAGACCTGCCTGCATACATGCACCAAGTAGTGTTAAAGGGGGTAAGGAGATCATCTCCCTTTTACACTATGTGACTTGGTGCCAGTACTGTCCTTCTTCAGAGCAAGGACCTTACCAGGAGGTGTGAACATGTAATTTCATTCTGAATGGGCAGAGGAGAATCAGAAGCATAAAACACAGAAACAGGAAAGATGAAGGATCTTGTTCCCTCCCAGGGCAAAATCATTCCTAGAATTTTATATAATTTGTAATCAATGCCACAAATTACAGAACTGGGATTTCTTCCTCAAGAACCCATTCTGTGGTCTGATGGATGTCTCTGTATGAAAATATACCCCAGAAATCAGCCCAAATTCTTTTTTATTTGATAGCTTGTGGCTCCATATTAATAGAAAACCTTTTAGGCATATTTTGTACCTTGTCAATGTAGATTTAAGGACACCTTGAAAAACAAACACGAAACAGATGCCGGTTCTAAGGACTGATCGAAGTAGCAGTGTTTTCCAGAAGAGAAGACTGGAGTTCGGAGCTGACGTGTTTTTCCTCGGCTTGTGTGCCAGGGAGACCAGCACAGCCCCGGGCAGCGCACGGACTCTCCAGGGCCATGCTTGGCCTCTGTGTTTCAATAGCAGCTTTGTTTACGAGTAGAGAGAAACTATTGGCAGTGGGTTAAATAAAAGCATTAATTTGTTTTTTTCTCTTCATCTGTCTGCTAATGAGGAGGAGATTGGACTTTTTCATAATCTGCAAAATAAATACACCTCTCCACACCTTTCCTTGGTGGCAAATTGATGAGCAGCGGCTAATGACTGCTGGCTGCTGTACGCTGAGCTCAGTGCTTGTCTGCCAGTGCTTGTTTCTCTGTAATTTACTTTTCCTTTTCATTTTTTTCTTAAAGTCCAGGACTAGTAACTGCAAGGACTTTGAAAAAAAAAAAAAGTTATTTATTTTCCAGGAAGTTTTAGAACTTTAGAACTTGATCCTGTATTCCCTGCTTAGCCCCGTACACAGACTTGAGCACTCAGACCTATGGCATATGGATGTCAGGAGTATAGGGTGCCGTGTTGGTGGAACATATGTTTAATTTGCATTATGTTAGCTCTAATTTCTGTTTGGAGACTGTTTCTGCTTAAAACTTAACTATCACTGTGTTTTACCATTTTGATTCTTACTTCTCCACTGTTGCCTGAGCCGTCACCAGGTCTTGTTTCCCTCCTTGTATTCCAGATCTTCTATCACAAATCAGGGTTGCTTTCCCACCTCTCTCCTATTTCCTGCCCATCCTGTTTATCCAAAACTGGCCATAAATTTGTTCTATTGTTTTAACAGTTCTTAAATTCCATTAACATTGCCTCATTCCCAGAAAATTTTAACTTTTTACTCCAAAAGATGCCTTCATTCTGTCTCATCATATTGACACAGAGACCCACAATGACCCCATTGACTCTTGAATTCCCCATTACTTTCTTCAAGTTTCTCACGCTTTCAGTTTGGCTGTGTCCTTCCACTCTCTAAATCACTTTGCATTGTATACGATTTTTTTCTATGCTTTCCCATACCAAAGGGGTAGCCTTGCTAGTCCGTTCAAGATGAACATGCTGCATATTCTTACATTTTTCTTATTGTATTTGCTCATGCCTCTTAAATGGTGAACTCTGTTGAGCTCAATTTCCATTATTTGCTTAGTACAATTCATCTGTTGTTAAGCTCTGGATATACGCAGGATTCTGATTAAAAATCAAATAATAAATTAATTTATTTTACTTTTTTGAAAAAGAATATTCTAATTCAGGGTAATTTCTGTTCTAAATTTCAAACCATCCAAATATGTCTGTGGAGCATCTAAGAAAGTGAAACAGGGTTTAAAACACATACTAAGAAAGCCTTTTCCCTACTCATGTTGCATAATCTTTAAAAACAAAAGCAAATGCTTTATTTTTAAAAATTGAAAATGTTTTATTTCTACACTATAGCTACACTGCAGCATATCATATTTTGTTAACTTTAGCCTGTTATGCAAGAAAACTCAGACTTCCAACCATACTATGTAGTCTTCTGTACTATCTATCATCTAAATTGTTTAAAAATAAGTAGAACTTTGAATTGATAATAAAGATATCTCTGAAAATATTTTAAACCTACTACAGTTAATTTTGTATGTCTCTCTAAATATAAAAAAAATTTGGGGGACCTTAACTAAAATACTTGAAGGTCAACATGGGACCGTATTACAGTAAAATATAATATGTAATAAAGAAATTATTCCTAGGGAGATCGAAGTCTATGTTCATCATTCATTAAATGCTATCCTCACAGTCTTTTGTCATATTCAGCCCTGGAATTTGAATGATGAAATACGTGGAGAAATAGTGAGGCAAATTGCTTGGACTTCTTATGGTGTAGAGACTTGAAAATGTAACCTCCCTCCACACAAAACCTGGAGTTGTAAGAACAACCTTTTGTCCAACTTTGAGTGTTTGCCTAATTCCACCTTTAGTTTCCTAAGCGAATGATTAGTAGTACTACTGCGTCTATGTGTAATTTCCTTTATTTCAGTTTATTGACAAGCAACGTGTCATGTAACAAGTTTTGTCTTGCAGTATGCCATGCGTCAAATTGAAGACCCATTTTATTAAAAATATTGGGGTCCCAATTTTGTATTTTTAATCTTGCAACAGCTAGTTATATTTCAAACAGCAAAGCTGGAGACAAAGAAATTTGCAAGTTGAAAGCCTTCAGGTGGGAGCTATCCCTGCGAGTGTTGGCTGAATGCTGAAGATTTGCACAATAATTTCAGAAAATGACATTAATGATTCAGTGTATCCTGGGCCGGACTGCCTTTGCTGTCCAACCTCTTCCAAAAAATAATGCCAAAGAGCTGAAAATGGAGAAGAACCCAGTCTCTCCTTTTCATTTTGAGGTCAGAGCATCTCTCGGAGGGGAGGAAGCTCTGTTTCAGTCAAGCTGCTCTTAAAAGTTAATGAAATTTACGCATACAGGTAGCAATGATTCTGGTAGCACCATCCTCCTTGGACATGAGCACTAACAGAGCCACTCTTAGCCACACCTGTCCTCACAGATCACTTAATCACCCCTTAATGATGGTCTGCAGTTAATGAAAAGGGTCAGACCGCTAGAGCATCAGTGAGAGGTCCCATTTTTAAGCCTAACCACTTCTATAATGAAGAGTATTTCAAATCCTGTGGCATAATGCACTACTTTTGCCTACTACCACAAGGCAAAATCCAGCTGCATTGCTTCATTTGCGAAACAATTCCCTTAATCCAGGTTAATCCATTTCTTGTGTGCAAAGAGCTTTTCAAAACCTTCTAGATAAATTTATGCCGGCTTCCATGAAGAAAAATGAGGCAAGGGACACATGCAGTCGTTTTCTGTGCAGATTCAACCAGTGCAGCTCAGGGTTGTCCTGGAGGAAGTAAAAAGCTCCAGCTTGAAACTGGAGTCTTTTTCTTTTCCACTTGTTACACAATGGGTAGAGTGAATCTTTACCAGATGCTACTGTCTATTGGAAGGAAAAGATCTTATTGGGACATTGATTCAAAAGTGGCTGTAAACATTTTCTTATAAAGACGTGTTTGAATCGGTGGTTTCTTGAGTCAATCCCTTACCCGTGCCCTAGGAAGACTAGGATTTTTTCTCCCACAACATGGCTGATGGTCGAATGAAGTGTAGATGGTCCAAGAGTGGCATCTTCACCTCCTGCAGACGTTGTTTCTTTTGTCCATTCTCTTAATCAATCTTTAAATTACTGAATCTTACTCATTTAATTATTTCTAATAATATCTCATAATTTTAGACTAGAGGTATTGTGTTTACCTTGCTGTACAACTGCCATTTGTTTATTATTGATGTTTCTTTTAAATAGAGAATGTGTATTTTCTTTCTCTTTCCTGTTGCATTTTTATAATTTTTAATGTGCATCACATTTTTCATAAAATGTCTGAACAGTTGACTTAGTACACGCTGTTACAATTTGCTTTATGCCGAACCAATTTCTCTTGCTGTAATTAAACCCTTATCACTGAGGATATTCATGTCCTGTGTCTCTTTGTTCTCCACAGCTCCGACCGAGTCTCCGTTACATCCTCATCTAGGTAGGTGATCTGTCAGTGTTATCACTGAAACTCCAAAGCACTAACTTTATTATAACAAAAAATATCTTTATGGTCATATGAAACTAGCTCTGGGGAATTGAAATAAATAGGAGACTCCCATAAGATGAATTGAATTATAGCTAATCCTAATTAGTTGCCTTTTTTTAAGTATTATTTTTATTTTCATTTATTTATTGGCTTTAAGTCCTCTCTGTGTGAGTAGATAGTGCCGTGTCACAGGGCCCGCAGGACCCGCAGTGCAGGAGGGCACTTGGGCACCCAGAGCAGATTGCTCAGGCTGGTCTCTGGGGCTGGAGCTCAGCCTGAGGAGCAGGCGAGAGCCATTTCCTTCATTTCATGGAAGGATTCGCCTTTTGCTCCCAGTTCCACTGATAACAGCTGAGAAATTCAAACAATTCATGGATTCCTGCCTATGAGTTATCAAAATCGTGCCCCTGGCTATTAGGAATGTAACACAGCCATTAAGGCATCTCATCCCTTGCCAAATTCTGGAGTTGGAGGCATTTTCCTGAACCCTCACAACAGCTACTGGCTTGGTACAAGAGGTCTCCAGGCATTTGCTGTATGTTCAAAGACTGCATTTTTAATAGTCATTACACTTTGCTGATAGGCCAGAAGATTCTTTAGTGTTGTATGCTACTATAAGATGGAGCAAGACAAAATATCTTTAAGTGAGAAAACCCTGCTTTAGACTCCAGCATACTTAAAGGTAACTTTCTTCTTCTACCCTGCATTACTTTGTGTGTCACAGCAGACAGTCAGAGCTAGTGAGCAGCCGGGATGGTTACACTGCAGTGTTTTCATGCAGCACTTTCTTTTCCTTGTAGCTGAAATGCACAGTGACAGCGTTATCTTACGAGATGACTTTGACTCTTACCACCAGCAAGAGTTGAATCCCGACATGTGGTGAGTTTCCCACCGCTGCTTCCCTTTATATAACACCTTTTCCTTATGACAGTGAAGCATTTGCATGAGATTAAGGCATTCATTAGTTCGCTCTGAGGTATCTTTACGTGCCTCCTTGCTCCTCTGGGACCTAAGTACATTAATTAGTTAATTATTGATTAATGGCTAAGTGAGAAATTTAAAGCTCACTGAAGTAGGTAGCAAATTGTCACTAACTGAAAATTTTAATTTTAATTTTAAGTTAATCCAGAAACAGAAGGAAGGAATAGAATAGAACTCAATGAATGTTTCTGAGGGCAAATGTTCATTTCTTGAAACCAAAGATTTTCATGGAAAAGGCTAGTTTGAATGAATTTCAAGAAACGTTTTTTTAATTTCTTATTCATATGACATTTATTTATGGAAAAGGTATAGTAAAAACTAATTTTAATTTGAAATCAGATGCTTCCAAGTTGTCCAAAATAAAAATTCAACTGAAACTAAATATTTCTATTTAATTTTCAGCTACTAAATCTGTTTAAGATTGATTTTTTTCCCTCTCTGTTTTGTTTTTGATGTGGGAGGCAAACATTTTCAAATGCCTTTTATTGTACAGCAAAGAAAGAGCGTTCCCTGCCAAGCTCTATAGAGCAAATCCTAATTCCCAGGTTATTCCAGTCAACAGGATTTCTGATTAGAGGTCAGACCTATTGTCAAAATTGATGTTTGAAAGACAAAACATGGGCTATAATTATTCCTTAACCAGTGATTCTCAAACATCCTATCATCACAGTGACAGAACAGCATAATATGTATATCTCTTGCAAAAGAGGAATTTATAGACCTTTTACAGCACAAAGAGGGTATTATTCTTTATAGTGAATATGTCTACTAAACATTCTATACACAAATAAACACATTGATCAGTCTTAATGTGAAGTTATTCAAAGTTTGGTGTTCATTTCTTTTTGTATGGGATTGCTAAGTACTTAAATTCAGCTTTCAATTTGTTGCTCAGCAGTCACATTTGTTCTACTTGTCTTTGTTCGTTAGGAATATTTATGTTCTATGAAATCTGACTTCATTAAGGTCAGACATTTTTCCTTCTGGTGGTTCAAAAGATTGTGGTGTATGGAATTTTATGGATTTTTTTCTTTTCCCATACTTTTTAATATGAACCTACTATTTTTCCTCCTTTTGTTGCTTTTGTATGATCTCTTTAAATGTTTTTCTGGACAGATGCATTAAGGACCTGGAATACTGTAATATAAAAAACCCACTTTCTTTATGTGAATGAATAGATCAAGGCCTCTTAATGGGCTACAGAGTAGCTGCCAAGGCAGATAGCTTTAGCAGCAGTGTGTTAAATGGACTTGAGTGGAAAGAAGTGAGAGGAGGCATTATTTCCCTGCAGATGTGTCATAACTCACAGAGGGCCTGTCTGTTGGGAGCCTCCATAATTTATTTATCCACTGCTCTCTTATCCTTAAAATCATCTTTGCTTTTTTAGAAGCTGCAACAGAGAAATTTCAGATTTTAAAGAGCCACCAGTCTCCTATTCCCTTCGTCCCTGAGATTTGTATTCCGTCCCCCAGGAACAACTTTGACCCACCTCGCTCAGTACCTGGGTGCCTAGGGAAGCATGTGCCAGGGGGACACGTGTGACACGTTGTGCTGGAGTATAGTCCTAAAATTCACTGCAGTCCTGAGGCAGATCCCTTGATGGCCCTGTAATGATACTAAAAACCCACCCTGCTCAGCAGCGTTGATCAGAAGTGGAGCACAAATAAAGGAGAACTATAATAAGGTGTCAGAAGCTTTTCTGCATAAAGGATTTTTCCAGCAGCTCTCTTCAGTGAAGACCCGCTTAGTGGCACAACTCACTCACATTTGATTGTCTAGTGGGAGTAGCATCAGGGATTATTAACAGTTTATGTCATCCACCCTAAAATTGCATTTTTCCCCCTGGCAGCTGCTACGATCCAGCCTTTATCATGAACAATTGCTGTAAATGCTGGAGCAGGATTTCCAGCCCTGTTCTTCCCCTGATTTGCTTTGCTCAGAGTGTGGTAGCAGCTGCCTTGTGTGCAGACACTCCAGCGGTGGCTGCTCACTAGGGGCCAGTTAGACTAAGCCACTCTAATAATTTCTGAAGCCATTATTTGTGTAAAGATGAAAAGAGAGGTATTTGTATTTTCCTATGGCCTATTCTTCCCAAATCCTGTGTAACAACGCTGCCTTTGGTATGATTGATATTGTCCCACTCCTCCTGAGCCCCTTTCTGACGTGAGCAGCTAATGCCAGATACGTACAGGCCAAGTGTGCAAGCAGGGCATTTTATAGGCTATGTGTGTGTCTAATTTTATGAGTCCCAGCAGAGCCAGTATGTGTCACTCCATCGCAACGAGAAGCCTCACATCAAATAACTGTTTTGCACAAGGGTGCTGTATGATTTCAAGAGCGACTGCCTGCTTTTTTATTGATTTTTGTTCTTTCAAATGCATTAGTAGTCACATCCCAGTGACTATGTGTTTATCCAGGGGCTCGCAGGAGGACAGGCGCAGCGGCCACAGCGCTTCTCGAGCTGCAAGCTGAGGAGAAAGGAGACAAGAAAGGTTGGGATGGGGGTCCTCATAAACAGAAAATTCACAGCAGCTGTTTAGGGGTTCCTCACCTAAATCATGATTTGGTAAAAGAGAGGGAAAAAAAGAAAAAGAAATTGCTGACATAGGAAAGGAAGCGGAGAGAAGGAAGCAACAGGAAAGGAGACCCTGGGAGAAGGAAAAGCGGGAGGATTTCTGTACTGGGCGTGTAGGAACTGGAACATGCTTGGGAGTCAGCTGCCATGAAGATATTCCTATGTAGTGCATCGAGCTGGTTGTTATGTTCTTTTCTTCCAGGGCATAATCGTTTCAGAATTGGATTATTTCTCAAGTTAGGCCATGACTTCCTCATTTCTTGCTTCTTGCTTGCCACTTACTTTACACAGATCTCTCCTCCTTGTGAATCAAGTATGCTCTGCATACTGACAGCTCTGCCAGGTGGTTCAAAACTGGCTTGTAGAACTAGACTGGGCAGTAATATTTATTGCATATCTCAATGAAAAGGTTAGTAATAGAGAGGCTAGGTGGTCCACTAGACACAATGAAATCCAGCAGAGCAGCATCAGTTCAGAAAGCCCAGGACCACTGCTGCTGCTCTGTCATGCACTGCTTGTCTCATAAATGCTGGAAGCCTCTGCACTGTAGAGCCCTGTTTTCTGAGCCTTTATGGGAGCTAAAGCTACTATCACTCTTTTGAAGGCAAGATTGTATGTTAGGAAGGACCATTTTCTTGAAATGTTATTTGTTTCCTGAGTATCTAATACCTACTTTGTACAGCAGCAGAGAGACTTTTGTCATTTTGTTCAATTTTTCTGACATGTTTGGTCTGTGTCTTGGGCAAGCAAGGGTTCTGTGTAACCTCAAAAAAACCACTAGAGATGAGGATTAAAAAGTGCTATATAACAACTAAAGCAGGCCAAGCAAGTACATATCCAGAAGAAATATTCTGTTTAATCTTATGAAAAACATATTTAATATCAAGTCAGGAAAATGGGAGGAGTAAGATGCATCGATCATTATGAAGAGATGCCAACATTAACATAGATTTCTGTATAACACACTTACTTTGTAACCAAAAAGGATGTGGACAAGGATGGTTTCAGTACATTTCAAAAGGGAAGATTTTGCTAGCTGAAGTCAAGCAGCTCTGCTTCCCGAATGGATTCCATGCTCCATCTCAAAGCCCATCAACTCTCCAAACAGCAATCAGTTACAAAAGAAACGCTCTTCCAAGATGACATAAAGAAAAGCTGAGCATATAAAACCAATCAGTAAGAAACAGGTTCCATCACTTATTCATAGCCTGTGAGAAATGAAGAGGTATAGTGATATTTCCAGTGGCAGAGGTGGATGAAAGCTTTGCAAAAAGAGAGAAAAGTCCTAAAGGGTTTTCCAAATTGCACTAGAACTGCAGGATTAAACTTCAGAAAGATTTATGCTTAAAAATCACTTGGCAGCTTGAGATGTTTATCTTCTTTATAGTCTGGATGTCACAAAAGACATCAGTCAATATAACATCCACAAACCAAGGTACTGTAGAGGGAAACAAGATGACAAATAGCAATGAGGAAACAGCAGATGTTTCCCTTTCAGCAAAGAGAAGAGCAATAACAGGCAGAGGTAGGACTCTAAGCCGGACATGAGAACGATGGCAGATCTTTGGAGAAGACATCCAAATGAATATGACAAATGTCAACAGTGAGTGATAGCCATGAAGAGAAAGCTGAAGTGGTTCAAATGTGCTGAGACTTTAGACCAGGCAGGTGAGGATGAATGTAGAAAGCCGCACTGCACCTAGTTAGGGCAGCGAGGACTGTCTTCTGATTGCAAGAATGGGAAAAGAATTAACTACCACCTGCATCAGGACAGGGGCAAAGTGAATTGTTTCTAAACACATAACATGATGGCGATGATCTAGGGACAACCTTGCTGTTCATGCATTCCTGCTCTGCTACTGAGCAATGTATTGTCACAAGTTCTATTTCAAAGAGAGCACAGAGATTTGAATGGGGATTACCAACAGACATCCAATTAGAAGGAAAGTATTTCTGGATTTCCAGAATGTTTCACATTCATAGACCATATTACAGAGGTAGAATAGATGAGCACCAAAACGCTTTATATTCTTTGAAATGTGCAAATTACAAAATTAAAATGTCTCTTCGATTATGTAGCCTGTCCATCTAAGAGTGTGTAATTATTCCTCGTGTACAATTAGTAGGTAATTTTCCTGCTATATTTGTCTCTCTCTCTGCATATATCAAGAGTTCAGGGAAATACTTACCTATAAAATACCCAATTTAGGGACAGATAACAAAAATAATGCTTATAAACCTTCAGAATCCAATGGAATTGCCAAGTGCTCTTCTTCCTCTTCCTGTGTTCTACAACTATCAGAATTTAAGGATCAAGTAAAATTCAGATAAAGATGAAACCAAGTTTCATGTCTGTGCTTTCTCTTAAAGTACGCTTGTGTTCACTTGCACGCTCTCTTCTTGTCATATATTAAAAAAAATGAAATTATGGGCCAACTGTGGGTCACATAAATAATTCGAATACTGATTCAGTCAACTCAGTGGGAACTACATTACCTTATTCCAGGTTTTATTTTTCCTATGTGCAACTAAATGCTATCGATGTGAATGGCTGATGCATTTTATTGACGTGTTCATACAGAAAAAAGGTTCTTTACAACTGCTTAACTTCTTTGTGGGAAGTGAAACTGAAAAAATCTCAAGAATATCTCAAAGATACGATTTGGAAAGTGAAGAAGAGGCCTTCATCTTTGGCTTCTGTAATGGCCTTAGCCTTAAGAAAGCCACCCCCGTTCTAAATTGACCCAGGGCCAACCAGAGAGCCCCAAAATAACAAGTGTAATAAATTATTCATCACCTCTATGCATCAGAAAATCTAACATCAATCACTCAATGCAGCTTCCCACTCGCAAACCTGCAGGGTATTGTGCTCTGCACAGAGTTAACCCATTCTGCAGAAAGTTGGCCACACTTTAGTGCCCTGAACATTCTCCCAGGAGCCAGGGAAGTGGTAGCCAACTCCAGCTTGCTGCGGGAAATGGACCAGGAGCTCGCTCCATTTAGATAAATGCGTAGGTCAGACATTCTTTTAATCCTTATTCCTACTCCGGGTGAATAGGAATATGAATGCTGGTGGCTTTCAAACCCCACAAATAGAAAACCCCTGCTCTGAGCAGTTTACAGAAAGGTTTGCATAAAACATGTTACATAAATTTATTCTATTCTATTAATGATTTTAATGAAAAGACAATCAAGTGATATAAATTGGAGAAAAAAAGGTGTGAAAAAAGGACATTTGTACAGGAATTTCTGTAAGACAGTTCTTATGATCTGTGTCTATCATATATGTTGACAACAAGTCATTATCTTCTTGGGATTTCTTGTAAGATATGTCATCAGAAAATTAACTGCAGAAAGGAAAAAACCCAACCCCTTTGTAGGCTATTGAACCGCATCTGGGCTGGTAGAGTGTGTCTTGGTGGCATGAAAAATCGGAAGAGTGGGTGACTCTCCATGGGTGACGCCAAAGAAAACACTCCCAGGTGTGTCCGTTGTACCTGAGAGGCTAAAAACAGCAGTTATGAAAGGCCAGGCAGAAGTGAAGAGGTCCGGGATGGGCTGTTTGAGGAGCAAACGTCTCCATGTGCGTTTGCTGCCGGAGCAACCTCAGGTTTGGGTGGCTCGGGCCGTGGCTGCTCTCCAGGCCGAGGCAGCTCGTCAGCATCTCCACAGCTTCTGCAGCTCTCCCGTGGGGATGGGAAGCCGACCCGCTGCTCCTCAGCCTAGGCAAGGGCCACCTGTGAAGTCCTTCCTGTTTGATTCACTTAATGATTAATTAGCCCTGCAGCACATCTTAGATGTCCCTCACACCCTTCCCCCTGCGATTGGGAAGGAGCAGTAGCGCTCTGAGGACCATGTCTGAAATCATCCCCGGGAAGTGCTGTGCTGTTAGTTGCATATGTGACTTCTGAGTGCTCTTCTTTCCTTCTGTCATCTCTATTTTGAGACGGAGGGTGCCTAAGAATGGTGCAAGCGCTGCTGGTGCCAGGGAGGGAGGGAGTTTGTCCTGCCGCGACCGCGCAGGGCCCTGTCTACGGGGCACGGTGCTTTTCAGGACCTCTAGACCATGTGGAGCGGCTCAGTTTTGTGTCCCAGCCTGAGCCATTTGCTCCTCTCCCTTGTCCGGGTGAGGTTTCAACCATTGCCAAGGGCAGATGGTGAAGCCAAGATTTTGGAGGATTTGGGAATGCTGCTGGAGGCCATGGCAAGGCTGAGGGCACACAACGATGCTGAGGGCTCAGGCCTCAGGGTTTCGAGGAGTTTTGTAAACTTACAATGCTTCTGAATTACCTGTTTCACCTGTGATCTTACCCATCATCATGAAATCACATCTCTGTGCTCTCAGACTGACCTGACCCACTTCTCTTAAACTCTTCTGCAAAGTAACTCTGCAATTTTTTATATACATTAAATTAAATGTCTAGTAAGGCTTTCAGAGGAACTATGGCTTCAGGTGAAAAATGTACATGCCAGAGCCCAATCTAGCTCCCCTTGCGTGATGTTTTGCAGCCGGTAGGCAGGGAGCACGGTGGGGATGGTGTGTCCCGAGCAAGTCACTATTCCCACGTCCTTCCTCGGAAGACAGCTCTAGCCATCGTACCTGCTGTTGCTTGGCCTTTCCATGAGATCACAAAACAGGCCAATTCATCAACATTTAGCAGTCTTATTTTACGGTTTACAAGCCCGATCCAGTCTCCAATGTTTCTGTTTGCCGTTCTGAAAGTGCTCCGTTCTCCCCGCAGGTCTGAGTGCAGCAGCTGCGAGGTGGGAGAGCAGTGCGGTGTCATCATGCACGGCAGGGCCGTCACCTTCTGCGAGCCGTATGGGCCGAGAGAGCTGGTAAGCAAATATCGGCTCGTCTGCGTGGGACCTGGGGCTGCGGGTCTGCACGCGGGCCGCATCGCTGCAGCCACGGCAGCGCGCGAGGGCGGTTGGGTGTTGAGCAGGGCGCCTCTTAAGCAAAGCAATAAAGCCATTGAATCCCCCAATAAAGCCACTGAGCAGCATCCCCACGTTTTTCACCTATAAACACTAACCTAAAATTATCACGGTGTTTTGCATGCCATTTATCTCTAGGAAAGGGAAAAGCTCTTGATGCAGGTGCTGTGTGAGTTATTTAAAACATCTGTTAAAGGCAGGAAAGGCAAGGGAATATTAGGGTATTTTCCAACTGGCATCACTCTCTTTTTTCTTTCTGACAATGAAAAAAATAAAGATAAGGTTCATTTTTCTTTCGTTATTTAATTATCTATGTCCTGTTTTTTGTTGCTGCTGTTGACAAATGTTGATTTGCTTGTAAAACATCACTTGTGAATAATGCAGCCTGGAGCAAGCACCTGCCAGTCTCAGAAACGTGCATGTAACAAATTAAATCATGATGTGGGTGACAGTATTAATTTCATTTGGGTGTAGTTTGGTCATAAAATTATGGTAAGAAACAACATGGTATAATTTTCATTAATGTGGGATCATCTGGGTGTGGAAAACGAACTGAAAAATCTATAAGCAGTGTCCACATCCCACAGCTGACCCGATGCAGATAACTACAAGGATATAAATAAAATGTTTGAGGGGTTGGGAAATTAATTTACAAGTTCTCAAGTCTTATGAGAGGAAGGAGTGGTCGATTGCAGTTTTGGAGCTATTGAAAGAGTGTACATGGGAGAGGGCCATAAAGCAGAGGTGTCTTTTTGGCCTGGCATGTTCTCTTCATTTTGGGCACTGCAAGTTCCTTTATCGGAATTAATTTTACATCCTCAATTGAGACCAAAATTGCACAAACACAGCATAGTTATGGGTGATGCGATGACTGCAAGTTACTAACACATTCCAAATGAATTCATAGGTTTTATGTACACAAAATTGCAATCGTTTCACTTATAGCTGATGCTGGCAGGGGAATCCTGATAGTGATGCTAAACAGCCTCCCCGCTACTTTGCATCCTATTTGACTGTGCTATGCTTCATTAACTGCCTTGAGAAAAGCCATATTGTTTTATATCAAGTGCAAAATGGAAATCACACAACTTAGATATTTTCCCCAATTTTCTACTCTTTTTCGCTTGTGCTATTGAGCATAGGCAAGACTCCTTATTTTCAATAAGTAGCAAATCCAAAGTCCCAGATATGAAGGTTTCAAAATGTCACAAATTAGCTGTCCTCTCCCTGCTGATATGTAATTTAGGCTATCCTCAGTAATCGCAAATTGGCTTCAAAATCTGGGGTTGGACTGTATTTGTCTTGTTACCATGCAGTAATATAGCACCACCATAGCATCAGGAACTTGGAAAGATTTATTATGATGCCAAAGTGGTGTGATTAAATAATCAGCTTACAAATCATCATGCTTATGAACAGCTAGCAGCCCTGTAATGAAAGTGTTTATAAATATTATGGCAGTATTGCAGGAAAATCAAATCCTTAAGAAGGAGCATGCTCATGATTTAATGTTATGGATGAACACAGGACAGTGTTCAAGCCAGAGATCTGACCTATCTTTATTTTTATTTAGAGACATAGATTTAAATTTCTGTTTTCTTGGATCCAGCTTGTTTCTGATTCCTAATACTGCTGCAACTATTGCAGAGTAAATCTCTTCTTGTCACGAATTTTAAAATCTATTTCACTTCTGCAGACTTTAGGCTTTTTATACTGTCACTTTTTCTGTTCAGTCCCATTCTATCCGTGCCTTTTGAAATTTCTGTTCCTGTTTGTGGCTCCCTTACTGCTTTAAAATACGGCATCAAGAAGAGTTGAATTTGCAAGATGCGGTAAATCAGCACCAGTGACAGCTACTGGTTTGCTTCCTTGACCTTTCTCTCCTCTCTGACTCCCAGTAGCTCTCTGTTACCGCAGACAGAGTTTTTTTAATGCCAGCTGTCTATGTTTATTGGTGAGAATTTACCACTGGCAAAATCCTGGAAAGATTTATAGCTTCAGAGATGTTGCAAGCGAAGAAAACAGCCACTTAAACTCCTAAGCAACCTAGAAAAAAGGTTTCCCTACCTGCAGTATCTGAGCTTAGTAATTCCTTGCAGAACTGTAGAGAAAGTTCTTAGAACAGTCTTTTTGCCCACTAAGGTGTTTAAAGAATAAATCATGACATAGTCTCTTTTAATTCTATGTGAACATCTCTTCTGTGAAATCTGATGCATTTAATTTCTTGGTGATATGAGCCATTGAACAATGGTAAAGGGTTCTTTGTTAAATTAGAACTTGTGTAACATAATTAATTGCATGTAAACTAATATAATAGCTAGTCATAACTCAAGTCAGGAAGTACTTTATTATTTGGCATGATAAATGTGAAATACTGAATTGATCTTGACAGAATGGACCTAGATAGAGAAATTAATGCATTTTCAAGGGAGTTATGTAGAAGCAGCTTGCCTATTTTTGTTTAAGAACTCAAATTGTCTGTTTGGAATATTCTCAAGGGTGGAAAATGGTATTTTCTGTAACCAATATGTACAGATAATGCCAAATTTTCCGATAGCTTTTAAAGCTGTTGTTTGACATGTTTGAGAAGCCTTTGGAATCCCTCCTACTGAATCTGTCGTAGTTCACAGATCATTAAGAGCTGTGAAAAATTTCCTAAATTTGCATGTGCCCTCCTAAGACACCTGTAGTCTTGTTATCCGACTCTCTTCAGTGCATTTTGAGCCTGACTTCACGTCGTTAATATTTATAAGTCTCCCTCTGCCTGTAATACATATGTACAGAGCAAAGAAACACATGAAAAACTCTTGCCCAAACAAGCCATTTCTTGGGCACCTTCTCTGTGCAGGAGCAAAGGAACCAGGGGCCTGACTGATGCTCGTTGTGCTCCGTGCAGCTCTGCAGAAAGGTGCTCTGATACCAGAGCAGCGTGTGGGCATGAGGAGCATTAAAATGTGCGCAGGGCCCCGTTTGGAGGCCTCAGTTGGCTGTGGCAGGGGCAGAATTTCACAGATACCGTAAGCCGGCACATAGTGATGCTGGAAGAAATCCCGTCCTTCCCCCATCTCCTGCTCCAGTCTGCAGCAGGGAGAGCCAGTATCCAGATCCATTTGATCTAATGCTTTCACCTTTCATCTCAGACATTTTTCCTTCCTAGATCTAGTCTCTAAAATATGCATATAGTGTCAAAACAAATATTTTCTGGGTTTTCTTTTACTAACATAGGTGAACTACACTTTGAGCCTCCTCTTTGTTTTGCGCTTTACTCCTTTCACAAACAGGTACATTGGTACTTCAGCTCTGCGACAAAATAAACAGGCTGGGCAGGGTTATTAGGCAGTGCTTCTGCCTTCTTTGTTAGGTAGTAGTATCATAAGCTCCAACATTCAAAATGGGTTGAAAAGTATTTTGAAATAATGTTGTTAAAGCATCAAAGGAAGGTGCCATCTGCATCCAGGAGCTGCTCAGTGTGTTCTGTCTTATTCCTAGAACCTGATAGATGTCGACAGTGTGTGACTATAAGTACAAAATTTCATTGCATATGTTATGCAGTTTCATCAAGTTTGTGTCTGCTTTGTTGCTAAGGATTTAGATTCTGTTATTCCCCTTTAATATTTTTGTTTCATTGCTTTAGGTCACTTCTTTAATGTTATTTTTATTATTTATGATTATTTTTGTCTCTTTTTCTGTGTGAGAAGTAATTCAAATGTTTCGGTATAAACAGATTTATAAGAAACTGGAGTAGTTCTTTTTTTTCTTACTCTTCTAAGTACTGGTCAAGCACCAGTGCTTGAAATAAAGACTGTTTTTTTAGAGATTAATTATAGTGAAAGTATTTTCCAGCTATGTCATATAAAGAGATATCAATAATCAAAATCACATAGCAGAAACATCCATGACCACTCAGCTTGAAACAGCTGGAAATTACAGTTTTATGCACTGGAGATCCAGAGAACTTCCTTTTCTTTTTTTTTTTTTTTTAAATAAATGATGGATGAATTGTTCTGGTGATGTAACACAATATCTCTGTTGTTTGGTTTTCGTCCTGCAGACCACCACTGGCCTTAACACAACTACTGCCTCTGTCCTTCAGTTTTCCCTTGGTAAGTTTAGCGCACCCTCACACGTGTGGAAATGTAAAACCTCATTCCTGCAGGGGAAAATGACCCTCAGCTTTAAGCTTAATTTGTTCATCTCTTGATGATACAAAAGAACTCTTAATCATAACTTGGAAGGAACAAATTTAATGAATAGTCTGATGATAGGCGTTATAGGCCTGGGGTTATTATTTTGTACTTCTTTTATAGCCAAATGGATAGCACTGTGATGACTTGCTTTTTCTTTAATGTTTGCTTGCTATGTCCAAAAATTGAGTTAGCAAAAGTGGATTTTTCCTTTTTTAACATTTTAAACCCGTGGTATCTTCCAAGTGGCAGCCCGATAGTGCCACTTTTAACATGTCTGTGCAAACAGAGTAGCTAGGGCAGACCAAAACTAAATGGTATTTAGTTCATATGATTAACAACACGTTTCTGTTCTGTATCAATTAAAATAACTCCTATAAATTATTGTAGATTTTCAGTGCAGTTGTGGTTTGGGCTGAGAAGCAAATTAGGAAAACAATTACTTAGATCATTTCTCAACGTAGAAAATATAAAGGAAAAATTATTTTATGTTACAAATAGTTCAGTAAAAAGCATGCAGAAGAATTTTGCCTTCTTCCTCCGTGGACTCCTAGAAATGGATTTCCAAATTACATTCTCATTTTTTAAAAATCAATTCTCCCAAAGTATTTCAGCAGAGGTGTGATTAAAGTCTGGAAATCTCAGTTGGAAACGAGAGCTATCAGTTAGAATGGCAAACCTTTAACAGCTTGCTTTTTTAATAGATCTAAAATCAGAATCCCAGAAGGCTCAGAAATATGTCAGTTAAATTTGTTTTTACCCTAAGTTACTCATTTGATTTCCTATTTGATGTCACCATTACTTGTCACCCTGAAATTGATTGCATTGTAATTAGGATTGGTATCTGTCTTTTTATTTTAAATTATTGTTTCTAAAAAGTCATCAAAATGTGTCCATTCCTAAGCTGAATGACTGTGTAAATATTTGGCACCTTTACTAACAAACAGCCTGGTGATATTTTGCATTTTCATGCAGCTATGAAAGCAAATGAGCTCATTTGGCCTGCTGGGACAGGCCACTCATCCATGGAAGTTCTCCCAGCTTCTTTTGAAGCTTTGTGTTTCTGTCCACCTGGGCTGGAGCCAGGGATCCTTAACTTGTAGTGCTGCAAGGCTGAGATGAAGAAGGAATTTTGATTTTCTGAAAAAAAATGCAAAAAAATCTGATATGGATTTTTTTCACAGTGACTCAGAGATGCTAGTAGCAATGTAGCTGGACTGACTGGCTGGTGAGGGTGAGCTGGTGTCCACAGCATCTTCACTGAGGACGGGTGCAGGAAGAGTGCAGCCTTCCAGAAGTGTGGACGGCCGTCCTAAAACTTCTCTACCTTTGTACCAGTTGGGAAAAGTTGAAGAAAAAGACTAGGATGAGCAAGAAGTACACAATACGGCTTGATTATCATGATTATATGACAAGAATCCTTTAATCTGTACGTGTAGGAATATGTAAAATCTCTGGTATGATAGAACAGGAGAAGGATGGATGCGTGTCTAAGTAAATCAAATTTCAGCCTGACGTTCAAAATGTCTCGCGCTTCCCTGATTGCCGAGATTGGGCTCGAAACACAGTGCAGATGAGCTTTGTAACCAATAAAACCCCGAGGGAGCCAGGGGAAACTGCTGCTGAACTCAGCAGTACTTGACTTCAGAATCATAAATCTAAACTAGATATTTGCCAGTTTCCGACTTATTCCCAAATGTCCAGTTTAATCATAAGCCTATTTAGAGATTCATCCAAGAGGACTGCTTTTTTTTCCCTGAGAGAATGTTTAGCACTTTCTATCTACTTCTGAATATCTTAAGCTATAATCTTTTGGGAGTACATTTATATTAAATTTGTGACCTAGCTTTGGCCACCACTGAAGCTCATATCCTTCGATTTCTCCTAACCCAAATTGTCAATGGAATTTTGTATTTGCAGATAGATGAGAACTGGGAAATGAAGCATAAAATGGTCCTGATTTCATCATGCATCCCAGATCCTTTTAAACTATATTGTCAGGAAGGATAACACTCTAGTGAATTTTTCATTAGGTGATATTCCAAGTAACTTCTTTAATGTACCACCCTTCGGTAGCCTTGCCCTTTGAAGGGTACAAAGGTCGGGAAGGAGAAGCACTGAGGATGAAGGCTTAATTAGGAGGAAGAGGTAATGAGTAAGGCCTATTCTGCACACAGAACAAAATTAATGTGCAGTAGCCTTTCTGAATAAGAGCAGTTGCCTTCAAGCTGCTTTTGCTGTGCGCCACATGCAACCCATGGCATTGCCTTTGGATCTGGGCCTGGATGGTGGTTACTGTCTGCCAAAGTGTGCAGAAAAATTCCATCATTTCACCTGTCTTAGTCATCCATGACTATATCTCTCCAAGACTAAACACTGAGATGCGAAAGACAAAGTCTAGCAGCTTCCTTAATGTCCAAAAGGATTGTGACGTGAGATATTTAAAGCAACATCTTTGGACTTTCTCAGGCCAGAACGTCTAATTCAACCATTTGGGGTTACTGGATATTGCACAGGCGCCTCTGGGCTCAGCTGCCGTACTATGTTAGCCTGATTCATTAGCTCAAATATTCTCTATTTCTCACTCCAGCTTGTCTTCTTATCCACATGCCTGAACTTCTGCAGAGTGTGATCTGTCTTTCCCATAGGCTGCTATGAAGGATGGTGACTCACAGCAATGAGAAATTCATGACAGAGCTCAACCAGCAAAGACAGACTCCCCAGAAATCCCATAGGAAGGAGAGGAAAGGCTTTACGGGAAGATGCCGAGGCAGAGTTTTGTGAGAGGCACCACTCGTGCTGTCCCCGGGGTGTCCTCCTCGCAGGCTGTGCTCCTGGGCTGTGCTGGATGTGGCTGCACTCCTCTGCAGGGGCTGTTTCCGTTTCTGCCTCCTCTACGGTGCATCTGCATCAAAAATGAAACCCAAGGTGCCGTGAGGGCTATGAACACCCCGCTGGCCTACAGGGCAGCTGCTCCTCGAGCTGCACAGGTAGCAGCAAGAAAAGAGAGTAAAAAACAATGTGAAATACTGCATTGCCTAGAAACACTTGTTCTATAGATATCTCCTTGTAGCTTAGTAATGTCTAGATCAGTTTTGGCTGTTGAACAATATGTTTAAAATTCCATAACTTGGTAAGAAAAAATCCCCTTCGTCTTTGTTTCTGAAGACGCTTGAACACTCCCCTGACAACAGGATGAATTTGACAGATTCATGTCCTGGTTAAGATGTCTGTAGGCAAGACTCTACCTCAGAATTGCTTCAACTTTCATGGCACTCTCACAGAGATCCTCTGTCATTATTATAGCGTGTTAATAATTCTTTTTTTTTAACCTCCTGTTTTCTGGCCTTTCTAAAAATGCAAAAAAAAAACCCAAAACCAAAACAACACCCCCCCACACACTGTTTTATATCAAACCAGAAGGGATATTTTTCTGTTTATTTATTTATCTATTTTTAAAACTAAAAAAGAAATGAGATTGAATACATCTTCTAAGTTCTGGCATTTTTGCTACTTTTTTAAAAAACAGCGAGAAAGGCTTGCAAACAAAGGCAACAGAGATTAGCCAGAGATCCAGAGGTTTTCTTTGCCTTATTTTTTATAAAGAACATAAGCACAGACTCCTCCTTCCAGAAAATCTTCCCTACTATCATGACAAGGAACTTTGGGGAAGTAGGGCTGCAAAATCCAACACTATCTACTTTAGATCAATCATTAGTCATTACTTTCAGTCAACATCAAAACTCTCTTTCTACATAAATAAGTAACTTGAAGTTTTTTATTCTCTTTTATTCTAATTGTAAACCATATTTCTATAACTGACCTTAGCTGAGTTATGGTCACTTCATGCGTGTAACATTGACTTTAGTTTAATTCAAAAGAGAGCTTGAAATGAAATGCAAAATGTGCCAAGTAATATAGAGGCAAGGCAAAAAAATAATTTCCATGAACTAAAAATATAACCGCTCGTTAGCTCAGTGTTACCTGTTCTGTTCTGTTTTTACAGAGATGATTTTCTCTCTTATTCATTCATTATAAGACTGATCTTATGGCAGTCTTGCCAGAATTACTGCCTTTGTATAAGCATCATCTAATTATCTTATAAAGGACTGTAGTGTGTTTAAGACAAAGTTAATTTGAAAAAGGATATCTTTTAAGTTTGTAAAATCTTCTTTAGAAGCCAGGAAATGAGAGTTTATATTGAAATCCATTAGTGCTCATGCACATGACTTGTTGGAAAAGAGCTTAATTCATCTTTCTTTCATTAATGCTTAATGCAGTCATCCTGAACCTCCCTTTTCTTAGCTCAGAGAGGTGCTTGTGGCACCTGGCGTGCAGCAAAGGATGTTCAGAAAGTCTTTGTCAACCTGTTTTTCCAGGACTTGCCACAGGTTTTTTTTTCCTTCTGATACGAAGCAGGAGACCATAAGATCCTTGAAAATAATGCAGTGTAGGCTCACCAAGACACATGAAACCCCTTACGAGAAACTGGGTATGAAGCAGGGAAATTTTACCTGCAGTCAGCTGAGTGATAAAACCATGTGTCCAGAGGGCTGGGGAATATTCTGAGAATACTACTGATCTGGCACAGAAAGTGCTGCTCTTCGAGAGGACTGTTCACTGCGATGGTGAATGACTTGACTAACGAGTGAAGATGACAATCAGTGACTCAACAACCAACGGTCCTGAGACCGGAAATTCTTCACATATTCTTGCTCCGTGGACTTAATCCCTGCTATAGCCAGAAAGAAGCAAAACATGCAACTAGCTCATCAATCTTCATTAGAAAAATGCAGTTTTCAGTGTGAGGCTTTAGTCGTGGGGTTAGATGTAGCAAGTACTGTGCGATTTTAGCACATGGAGTCTGCTTGTCCTCTCAGGAAAATCCCAGTAGGTTTTATCCAAAAGACAGATCACCCATGTTATGATCTGCATGATGCTCTGCAATGAGAATCATTTGGGCCTTTCTCATGCAGTGAAAATGCCTCCATTCTTGCTTCTGCATTAGCTTTTCCCAAGTTGCTCAGTTACTGCTCCATTGCATCCTGCTGTTGCTCCTTTCATAGTTCCAGAATGTTTGTCCAAGCATTCATCGCATGACCAAGTTTATTGATCAAAATTTATATTATAAATATGTCTATTAAAATAAAATAAATATAAGTGTATATTATATAAACATAATCTATAAATAAAATACACTTACAAATTTATATTATGACATTTAATAAGGATAAAACCTTTAGGGTTGGATCCATGCTAATTCAGAGCATGGATACAATTATTCAGTGTTCTTTTTTCAGTGGTATCCACTTTCTTTCTAGTTTCTGTGTTCCCCAAACTTTTTAACTTAAATATTTTATTCAAAACCTGATAATATGGTCACTAAAATCAAGTAGCAAAACTAGTTAGGCCCCCAATCTTGCTCTGAACTCTTACAACTTTATTTTCTGGTGGAGTAATCACCTCTGCTATTACTTTGAATTTCTTTAGCTTTGTGAATCTATCAATCTGTCAGACCATCCTCTATCCTTAACTGAGGGTAACTGCATTGTCTGTGATATAACTTTTATACTTATAGTACTATTCTTTTGTAAGAAAAAAGGTGCATATGCAATGCACATATCAAGAACTCCCAAGTGCTTTGGTGTATTTACAGTCGATCTTTAATGCTTGCTGATTTCACAGTTCTTGGCAAGTTTAATGGGGAAAATGATTTTAAATGCGCAATTGATTGCTTTTGATTAGCATATGAGTAAAGGTCATTGCTTTGGATGCAGGTCTTTGACATGATGGTTCTGAAAGGCTTCTCATGTCATGCCCTGCCTTGCCCTAAGACATGGGGTTAGTGAATCGTTAACCCAGAGCCTCTATTACTCTTTCTGAAGCACCGAGGTCACTAGGGTCAACACAAGAGCTGTTTCTCTCAACAAATCCATGTACTAAAGATCTCCACCATGTTTGTTGAAGACAAAACACTGAGATTGCTCGTTGCTTAATTAGTTTATTATTATTATTTTAGTTTAAATATGTTTAGTTTAAAAATGCAGCTTTTCAGGCTTAAGAGGTTTTTTTTCTTTTTGTTTTAGTGGCAGTTAGATTTCATTGCCAGTGTGTCTCACAGAACTGAATTGTAAAATGCAATTGATAATTACCTACTTCTTTTTTTTTTTCCCTGATACATATTCAAACTACCCATTTTTTTTATCATTATTGTTTTAAACTGAATCTCCAAAGGCATCTTTTGGAGTAGTCTTTACCTGAGAAGATATTATGGTTCAGAAAATACATTTACTCCCATATTAACCTTAGCATATATAAGAATGTAATAGACAAAAATAACCTCTCGACATAAACGACGCTACTGGTTCGACAACCCCCATGTCTTTCTTTGGAGGAAACTGCCGTCTCCCCAGCCTGGCAGCCAGAGCAGCGTGCGGAGGGCTCGGCAGAGCACCCACATGGGACGGGTCCTTACACAGTCCTGCACTGCCTGGATCAGCTGCATGGACAGCAAGGAATGCGCTTGGCCCCGTGTAGCAGTCTGAAGATATTTATCATTTATATTTTTCTCATGCTTGTGTCATTCAGTTCTGGTGGCAGCTGTTGTATTGCCTGCTGCTCCCACATCAACTATTTATCCTCTGCTCAGATTCAGGCTGTTCGAGAGAAGTTCATACAGCCAGATGTGCTCAGTTCAGTGTGCCTTAGCTTAGGCTCAAAGGAACCATAACTGCTCGTTTACTCTTAATTTGCATTTTGTTTAGTTGGTTCTACAGTTTAGCAGAAAGTATCAGATGCCTGTTAATACTGTGATGGCCATTAGTATATAAGCTAGCACTGGACTTGCCCTCAGCAGCACTGGAGAGAGATGAGCAATTTCCTTCAGAATTGCTGTGAGATGTTGTTCACAGGTCTCTGGAGAAGTAATGGAGTGGAAAGCAGGCCCCTTGTGAAGGCAGCATGGGAGCGTGTTCAACCTTTTCAATCCCTCACTTTGCTGCTAGTTGGAGGCAAAGTGGCCCATGGCACAATCTGTGGAGCCAAAATTTTAGGACATGATGAGTCACGTCCTTCACTTTAGTCGTCTGCATGCACGATTTCCCTAAGCCACCCGTATTTCTCTTACTCTGATGCATTTCAGGTTTGCTGTGCATGCATGGTGCATTCATACAGCCAGGTTTATAGTGATACAAACAGGAAAAGAGGCCGAGATTCCCCTGAGGAACACAGTGATCGAAGGGAGATGGCTGCTACCACCATCAGAACAATCTTCTGCCTTGCTGGACACAAGACTGGCAGGTTATCTCGCATCTGTGTGGGAGCACTCCGGGGCTAGCATGTGGTTTTAAAAAACTTTCATAGCCATGGAGCTGACTAATGAAAAGGTGTTAGGTCTCAATCTAAGCTGAGTTTAAAAAATGCATAAAATCTGTTTTTAAAATAGGTAATTTAGTGAGCACAGTCTGACTCAAGGTGTCCAGAAGAAATAAAGATCATGAAATAGCACTTGATAACAGTTATATCCTGAGCCAGACCCTGCTAAGAACTAAGGAACCTGAGTATTAAGGGTATATGAGCCTCTAGATTGTTTCTTCTAATTTCTTTCCTACAGATATGGGCAGAATGAGAATTTGATATAATTAAGTGTAAAAATTGCTGTATTTTGTCATTCTACATTTCTTCTACTTACTTTAACTTTCACCTGATAAAATCATTTTTTTCAGTCTTTTTCGCTCTCTACCCAAAATATCTTCTGTTGTTGCCCAACACAAAACCTACTAGTTTTCACCTCTTCAGCAGAGAAGTCCTTTGCATAGATATATAGGTTATAAATTATTTTTTATGTGAAAGAGTAAGACAGGTAAGTAACAACATCTAACACACTTCACATAGCATGATTGGAAATGTTAGGTGGTGCTTATTGATCTTGCTGAGCTATACAAGAAGGGTCTGTCTAGATGCGTGGACTGAAGCCAGGGTTTAAAGTTAATGTGGATTTGAAAGACATTTTAATGGCCTTGCAGTGAAATGATTTGTGTTGTTTTAGCTAGTCCAAGGTTAAAATGAAATACTGTCCTATTACTTCAATACCAGAGCTTCTCTGCCACTGCTACGAATTAAACTGTGAGTGTTACAGATTTACTGTATGGAGAAAAGCAGAAAAGATAAAGAGAGACAAATGGTAGGATGTGGTTTAAGGCAGGTGGTGAATCATCTCCTTGTGGTCGAATGCAGCCCATTACGGAATTGGGTGCGGAAAGTAATAACTGCTGGATTACACTGACTTTCATCTTAATCCTGCTCATATCATTGTATTAGGATAACAATTTTGTATGATTAAAATTGCCCATTTTTGAATTAACTCAAACAACAAAGCATCTGTAGCTCTCGGGGGTAAAAAGAGACACCCCCAATGCAGCAAAATGCACAGGAGTCTTTCTCTAATGGTATGGGGTGCCAGGAGGGAGAGTGATGTCTGTGAGAGCAAAAGCAGATAAAAATAGAGAAAGCCCATCAGGCACTGCAGAAGAAAGCAGTAATTATCTACCTACATGTAAAGCTAAAGGCAGGCAATCTGTCTTATACAGTTTCAGAAAAGAGAGATGTTAGCTTAAGACTTGGCTTAAGCAAAAATACTTGCCAGATTTTCTTGGTAACAGGGAATTTCATTAAAGCAGGCATGGAAGGTATTCCAAGAGCTTGATATTAATGATTTTACACTGCAATTATTGGAACCAATGTATGCTTTCTATACAGATTCTCTAGTATGGACTAAGTACAGGGATTCTGATAAAATATCATTTGCCTTCCTGCAATATTTAATATCCGTTTGTTATGATGCTATTTTCTTGACTATTGGTCTTTACAGCTGGCCCAGACTTCTACAGAGAGTTAATCAAAAGATTTCTTTTTCCATCTGGATATATGCTACCGTACTGCCTAATAACAGAACTACTCAAAGACTGAACAATTTAAATTTTACCCACCTTCAATGAGAAGGGACCTTCTCACTTAGGAGGTCTCTGAGTGTTGGTTCTGACATTAAGCATTAAACGGCAATAGCACCCAAGCATACGGTAGCAGGAGAGGGGTAAAGATGCTTACTTAGCGTAGGGTTTACTGCTTGGTCAGTCGTTCAGGAATCACTGCACGAGTATTACCCATCATTTCTAAAAATCATACTTTCATACTTTTTCAATAGTTGCAATGGGTGGGTGTCAGTTACATACCTAAGACATATATATGCGTGTGACAAGCTTATTCACTATGCCTTCACCAGGGTACTGTGTACAATATCAGGGCATTAAAGAACGCAGTTATATCTGGAAGCATTATTTAATTATTAATTTGGCAATAGGCACTTCACCCAAGCACATACCTGCTGGCTGTATCTCAAAAAGATGCACTATAAATAGCTGAGTGTGTTTGCATCAGGATACACTGCAAACCAACATAAGGGCTCTCTGCCTGCTTTATTTGTCATTCCTTGATGCTCTTTGCACAGGAGGCAACACAAATTGGGATATGATGTGTTCATTAGAAGAGCACAAGAACAAATCTGTGTGGGGTAGGAAGCACATTGTGTCTTTGAATATGCGTGGACCGTAAGGAAGTTGAGCAGGATGAGTGTTTTCTCAGCCTTCACCGCTCCTGAGAAGGGGCCTTGCTGCTGGTTGGGCTCAGGGACTGGTTTGGGTGGAAGGGCCGTGGAGGTTGCCTGGGCCAGCGCTGCCCTCCCCGTCTCAGCCCGGGCCACCCTCCAGGTGGGTCATAGAATCATAGAATCATTATAGTTGGAAAAGACCTTCAAGATCCCTGAGTCCAACCGTAAACTCTTCAACACCCCCATGCCTGCCAAACCATGCCCCTAAGCGTCTCATCTCCATGGTTCTTGAATGCTGCCAGGGACGGTGACTCTACCGCTTGCCTGGGCAACCTGCTCCAGTGCTTTACCACTTTTCCCATGTAGAAATT
The DNA here is from genome assembly GCA_013389825.1 of Crypturellus undulatus. Lineage (NCBI taxonomy): Eukaryota > Metazoa > Chordata > Aves > Tinamiformes > Tinamidae > Crypturellus > Crypturellus undulatus. The sequence goes on along the minus strand of VWPW01028647.1, from coordinate 923,547 downwards.
CTTCCTAATGTCTAACCTGAACCTCCCCAGGTACAATTTGAAGCTATTTCCTCTTGCCCTATCCGTAGTTATTCTGGAGAAGAGACCTCCTTTCAGGTAGTTGTAGAGAGCAATAAGGTGTCTCCTGAGCCTCCTCTTTTTCAGACTAAATAACCCCAGCTGCCTCAGTCCCTCTTCATAAGGTCTGTGCTCCAACCCCTTCACCAGCTTCATTGCCATTCTCTGGATACGCTGCAGCACCTCAATGTCTTTGAGGATGCTCAGGCCCTGTCTGCTTGCATTTTGGATTTCTGCAAGGGTGGAGATGCCCTGGAGATCCTCTCCAGGTGGAGCAACGCCACTGGGTCAACCTCTCCTCAAATCCCTGGCCGCGTTGGAGGCCAGAGACCTGTGGGGCATCATCCACGTACTGGGGAGCCCAAGGCGGAGCCCAGTTCACTCCATGTGTCTCCCTGGATTAGGAAGAGCTGCCGATCCCGAACAGCCGCTGCCCACAGTCGCCTGCAGAGCCCAGGCTGGCCAGCCTCGCTCCGGGGAAGGCAGCTGCCATCCTGCCTGCAAAACAGAGGAGTTTTTATTTATAATTAATCATATCAAGGGTATGACAAATCATATCAAGGATGTAAAGTCCTTCAGATTCATTTTTATCAAATTTATTTACTAATTAGTCTTCTGATCTTTCACAGTTTTATGCCAGAAGACTTTTATGCTGTTTGTCAACTTCTAGTTTAGATACAGCAGCTCATTAATTACCAAACAGAGCTCCAGCCTGGAGCTGTCAGCGCAGCCTGAGTTACTGCACTCCGAAATCTGCTGGAAACAACTGGTTAAGAGTCTGCATTTCAAAATTCTGTGCTCCAACCCCAGTTAGACAAGACACAGTCCATACCAAGGCCAAACACACCACTGATATTTTTATTTTCTAAGATGAGTTGGGTATTTTTACACTTAAGATGATTATTTGTACTCCAAACATATTCTTTAAAACACATTTTTTACAAAAAAAAAGTCTAAAAATCTGGAATGTGTTATAATTAAAAATCACATTTGCTATTCAGAATTGTGGGTCCAAAGAGAAATTAAAATATTGTCACCAAAAATATTGCCACCGCCTTCTCTCGAGGAAATTTTCAGTGAGAGGAAATTTTCAGTGAAATTTTCAGTGGCAGGAGCAGTGAGTTGCTCATATTTGTCCCACTGCTTCTAGCGCATCCGGGGCAAAATATTCTTTTAACCAGGTTAAAATCATCTGGTCTGGACTGGAAGCCAATATAAACATATACCTAGAAAAAATAAGCATCCAGAGATTGTTTATTATAGCAGGCTGCACAGTTCATTAACTTGGAAATAAAAGCAAGACAAAACTATTAGCAAGCCAGCCAAATTTGACCACTCGTAATTTATACTATGCAGTCTGGCTTAACTCGAGGGACATCAGCAAATCATAATACTTAGCAAAGACTAATCATCATTCATCACATTAGCAAAATGAATAAAAGCAATCTCCTAGCATTAGATAAACAGGATTCTTGTGAGCTCCCTTTTATTTTCCAGATGACACAATTCAAGCCATTCTGCAGTTTTCTGTGCAAATTTATTTCTGGCAGTGTTCCACATCAGACTCATTCTCCTTAAACCCCAGTATTAGATATCTCTTCCGCTTATCCACTGAACCACTTGCACGACCTGTCAAGAGGTTGTCAAGAGGCCGAGGACATCACAGTCTGTATGGAGCAAAATATTGCTTCCCTTGCAGATGGCGCCCGGTTTTATCTCGACAAAACACCAGCCTCCAGCCAACGCTGCTCAGAAATCAGAGACCAGCAGCCGTCCGAGTCGGGTTTCTGTAAATCTGACACAGTTGGAGGCAAAGCCGTATGGAGCCTTGAATTCATTTTCCCTGCCATTGTCCTCTTGGATACAAACACCTGGAGGTGAAAATTGTGCTTATTTAATAGGTAGTGTTCAATGAGCTACGCTGTGGGCTTCCCTTACATTGGGACTGTCAGAAATTTCTTTATTTGCCGGTAGCTCTATCACCTTTATGACATTTCTTCTTCAATACCGTGCTCTTAGTATTTCTATGAAAAAAATAAGGTGTGCAGAATATTTAGTAGCTTTAGATGGCATTGAAGGAAACTAAAAGCAGGTAGCAAAGCAGTGGGGGAAGTAACGTGCTGTTTCTTTCTTTATGCTTTTCTGTTTAGTGCATGTAGACTCGAGAAAGCAGCAGTCTGAGCTGCTTGCTCCCACCCTCCTCCAGGTGACTTTCAGTGTTTAGTTTTTTACCAAAAGACAATGATGTGCACATACAAGCCTTTAATATTGATAGTAAAATTCAAAATCTTAGAAAAAGCAGATTTGGCTAGTGATAGCTACACCAGAGCATCAGACCCAGTGTGATATGCTTTGAAAGACACGGTATTTTCCCGCCTGTCATGTGTGACTTACTGGTGTTGGCTTCTCTATGGTCATAGCTACTCACTCTCCAGGACCTGTTTTCACAGCTAGCTCAAGACCTGGTCATTCCTGAATTACAACATGCACATTTGAGCCTCATTCCAAAGGCTTCACATTGTCTTGTACAACTTTTTCCCTGGAGGCAGAAGGGCATGAGGATCTACAGTGTGACATCCCCTTCCTGCTGCTCAGGGCTGACAAACTGTTATCACCGTCTTTGGGAGCCGCCTAAAGGACAGTGCTGCTGCCCTGGGCCAATCTGCCCTCAGGTGCTGCCTGGTAATGGATGAATTTGGGGAATGATCTGTTTGCGTGCCAGGCTGGAATATTCTTTTGCTGGTCCAAATGCATGCAAATCTGCAAAGAGCGTATTTCCAAAAATATTTGTAAGTAGTTAAAGTACAGGATTCATTCAGCCATTGACTTTCAATAGCATCTCCACAAACCTTTCCTCCATAAGTTCAGTTGTATGTCAAGGTTTTCCTTTTTTCTTGGTAACAATCTCTTAATATAGGCTAGGATGAATGTTGGTTTTGCAAGAGATGCAAACTGCAGCTCTATGTGCTACTTGTATATTTTAAAAATATACTTCTAATGGCAATGAATAATATCTGATAATCATTGATTTTTTTTCAAGAGGAATGAATTTTATTTTTTCATTGTCAGCTAGGATTGTGAAGAATTAGGTATTTAGAAATGATAGGTAATCTTGCTATCTTAATTATTCTGAGTTGAGAATGTACACTAAAGATTAAACATTAATAAAAACACAATTATTAGGGACTCAGGGACTACCTACACTGACCTTGATGACTTTCCTGAACTAATTTTAATCTCAGTACAACCAACCCTACTTATTAAAATAATGATAAAATAGCATTTCACTCCCCTTTTTCATTCTGCCTCCACTGCTGTTTCCAATAGCACACGTGCAATAACAGATCTATCTTTCAAAGCCCTTTGTCAGTGCTTCCATTTCTTTGAAGCAATAACTTTTATCTTCATCATGTAATTTTGAGGGTGTGCAGATTTAAAAGGCAACATTTTTCATATTGACCGTACTGATAGCAAACAGCTATTTTTCTTCTCCTCCTCACAGTATGTCTAGGAAATATGGACTTTTTTTTTGGCAACATATTTTGAATTGACTTTAAACAATACCTGAAATGAGTTTATGAGTCTATATAGCTGGTTATTTTTATTGTCTTTGTTATTCTCCCTTTAATTTCTGTGTCACAGAAAACCCAGTATGTTGCTGTTTTGCCTCTCAGCTTTTTACCAGTCGAAGTGGTTGAACTAGCTAAAGTTGAATTTGAACTGAATTCCCCTAAAATAAAATAGCTGAGTTTGATTAAAGTTTGGAACTCCCAAATGCCACAAAAGTAGCAACCAACAACAGATGTCACTCAGTAAAGTAGACCAGCTCAGCAGATGGGTAAATATTAAATGTAAAAGCTTTTCCTTACATCATTCAGTTTTAATACGATAGAAAAAACCCTGCCTTGTCATTAAACAATAGCCAGGCAGTTGCTCTGCACTCATTTGGGGTACAGGACTGGTAATTCCAAGTCCTGCTGGCATGGGGATATTAATTATTCTGCACCTCGTTACAGCAAGGATGCGTGTCAGGCGCGCTGAGCACGAGCACCGTTTTTCACAACAATCTGTTTGCATATTTACTTTTTATTACTGGATAAAGATACAGTACTTTGTTTCCACGATGATAGTTGAAGTATCAGGCAAAATCAGAGACCTCTGTAATTTCAAAGGAGAGAGAATTCATTCCACCTTTGGGCTTTTTTCCCTTCTGCAGAGGTGTGTGGTCCGTGTGGCAGAGCAGAAAGCCCCGTGCTGGGCATCACGGAGCTGGGAGCCGCAGCATGAGCGGCCCGGGGGCTGAGGCCACAGCAGGGACAGATCCAGTGTGCACCGAGAAATGCAAAAGCTGCTGCTGATCCTACGGGTGGCCTCCCCCTTCTGAACGGGCCTCGTGCTCCGTTGCAGGAGCAAGCTGGAAAACAGTGGTGTGAAATTGTCTGTGGATATCGGCAGAAAATGCATAGCAGTTTCCATATCTGTACATGCACACACACATATACATGCTTATATGATATAGTGTAGCTGAGGTCTGGCCATTGGTGACTCGGTGTCCTTTGAATCTCGCCTTTGAACTTGCCTCTGAAGCAGATGTTTTAATCTTGGAGCCCAGATTAGGATTTACCCCTTTTGGTGGATGTCAAATTATCTGAAACTGATGAATTATCTGATGTTTGAGAGGAAAAAAAAGGGACCTTGGTGTTTTTAATTACCTCTCGGGTTGTTTATCATGTTTCATAGGTTGAATTCTTCCATCGCAGTTTTTGTTATCCTGACTGTCCCCTTTATTAATTGTTAAGCTCATCTTTTGTGACAACACCCAGAGGCAGCCTTTTATAAATCAAAAGTAAATATATTACCCTACCTTGCAGGGGTGCCATAAGGCTTAATTAGTGCATTTTTGTAAAGTGTTCTGCGATTCCCAGATCAGCATCAAATGTTTATTATTAATTATAGGCTCTGTGACTATATGGAATGATTTCTTAATTTAATTCTCTTTGGCTATCCTTGAAATAACTAATTTTGTAACATCTTTATTCTTATTAATTCCTAGAGCATATTTACTCTTGGCTCCAGTAATTCTGTGTGCATTTTCCTGTGACTCACTCTGTTTTTATGTCTGGAATCTTTCTTTTCTATACACTAATATAATTAGCCCAGTTTTTTTGTTGTTTCCCTTTAAATATGGTTTACTCTTGAATAAGGAGGTTTTGTTTAAACATTACATGGTGGAGTTTTTTTTTCCCTGCAGTGGGGGGTGTTAAGTAATTTACTTGGTTTCCCTTGGGAAATTTGCAGAGATTACATAGCACTGCTGTGATTTATCATTTCTGCTTTATTTCTGACTCATAAAGCATGCATTATTTTGTGTTTACCTTCAGCAACAGATCACAGAAAATTTCTTCATCAATCAAAACACTTTAAAATACAGAGAAGTGATGATATTGACATAGGCACAGTCAATAACAACTTACTGGAGGATCATTTGTTGCTCCATTGTGTGGTAACACTTCTAATTTTATCGCTTTTTTGGTTGCTTTTTTTCAGGATCAGGCTCATGTCGTTTCAGTTACTCAGATCCCAGCATCACCGTGTCCTACAGTAAGAACAGTTCTGCTGATTGGACTCAGCTGGAGAAGATTAGGTTTGTTTCATCTCTTTAAATGTTTTCATGCATTCTGACTCAGCAGGTGTTATTTGAAACTTGTATTTAGAACTTGTTTTGATAGTAAACTTTTCAATTTTTATTTATTTGGACACTTTAAAAAATGAGAAGTGAAATTATGCTCACCAAAACTAATTGTTAAACTGCCACTGGTTTGGATGAATCAGAATTAAAATGCAGCTCTGATAATGTGAAGGTTCAGGTCTGCTCGGTACCATATTGTGAGTTCCTTGGGTAACTCTGGGCAAATCTATTTGTGTTCCTAGTGCTCATCAAGAGTTTGTTCCAAAACTCATTGTAACCAGTGGATAACAGAAATGCAGATCAAATATTTAATGGACTTTAAACTATTAAAATATTTTTTAAACTGAAATTTTGTGAACAGTGAAATGTGTAAGAATAAACTATAAGTCAATTAAAGTAAAAGTAAAGCACTTTATCATTTTCATAAACACTTTTTTTTTTCATTCTGTTGTCCCACAAAACTCCAGGAAATACAGATTCATTATGCTGTCCTCATGATTGCTTTATTCCAAACCAAAATTATGACTGCTTTTGCATTTTAACACTGCTTTTAATCTCATTCAGAACAATCATTCATAGTGTTGCAGATTACTACTTTGGCAGGATAAAAGGTTTGGTAAGAATATTTTATTGTGTGATGTGAACACCTGGCTCCTAACACTCTTATAACAAGATTATGGTAAAATATGTCTTGTTCTTTTAAACAACCAGTTTTACATAAAAGCACAAAAGTTTACGAATGAGGATTTTTAAATCCTTTATTATGATATACACACTTTTAAAGAGAAAATTAGTATTGGAGATAGAGTTTTCTAAGAGCAGAGCAAACTCTGGTTAAACAATATTGAGAAAGTAATTTTGTGCATCAGCATACATAGCAAGTTACACAACCGGGGAAGAAAATGTCAGTGTGTATTTAGTGTCCACAGAGTAGTTCAGTCTGCCTTGCTGCATTACCTTAGCTAATGTCTTTGCTACACAGGTGATTTACTTCAGCCAATTTATGACCATGGAGATGACTTGCAAAGAAAGGAGCTATTAAATTTCTGATAAGTAGGCAAAACTGTAGCTGCAAGCTTCTGGATTTCACGGTCTGCTCACTTCTTGTGAGCCTGCTTATGATTTCATTGAAAAAGGCATAAATTAGGAAAAATTTAAGTGGTGCTAATCATTACCTCACAGAAATAGCAATCAAAACTACCAGGAACCCAAGCCACAAAGTAGCTGTTCAAAATCCTTTCCTTCATTTATGTAAAATGATACACCCAGACCATAACATCACTTCTGTCACTCACATAGCTGTGCAAGCCAACAAACTTAGATGAGATGGTGCAAACCTAAGCCCTGGAAATCCAACACCTATCTAGTTAAGGCACTTACAGCTTGATGCATGCTGCTCTGACACTGGCTGCTTGAGCTGTCAGCAGGAAATAGGTCAATAGAGCAATGTCATGCAAGGCAGGGAGGAAAGAGAACTAGGAAAGGATGCTATTTTCTCCTGTAGCCCTTACGAGTTACAGTATTTATTTAAATGTGCAGTATATCTCCTTGCAGTCTGAGACTTGAATGAGATTTGTCCTCTCCATATGGAACAGAACACCACCAGGCAGTAGAACAAAATTAGTGCTTTACTAAGAGCAATACTGAAGATTTAAAAGAGAAAAAATAAAGGTTCATTAAGAAAGAATACAATAGAACAAAATTAATAATTCTGAACATCCCTTCCCTGTACACACAGCTCGGTCCTTTCCTTTAGCCTTTGTAAAGACATTCATGCAGAGCTGAGGATGAATTTTAGTCCTTTCATAGCTCTGGGGACAGTTTTGGGAAGCAGAGTTCAAGATCCTGTTCAGTGCCTAATACTCCAGGTCCTGTTCTCCTCTCCTGATTTCCCAGCACTGCTGCTCCATCACAGAAACATCAACAAGGGAAAAACAACCAGGTTGTTTCTTCTGTGTTGCTAAAAACTGAACATAAAAAGAAAAACAACTCAGACTTCTCCAGCCACAGAATTTTCAGAGAAATGGTTTGGAAGGGCAAGTTGGTCAGAGAAAATTCCCAGCTCTTCCTTCCTGCTCTTCTGTCCCATCATCACCACTGAGGGAGTGAGGGACCAAAAGTCAGGGGCTTCTTTTGGTGAAACCCCATGAAAAAGTCAACTTTTGGGATGCCACTTTTTAGTGAATGCTTCCTTACTGCCCCCTTTCTGCCATATTTGCCAAACACCCAAACGAGAGCCAAGTTCAGCATCAAGTTTGAAAGTTCTCAGACTGTTTCTTCCTGCCTCCAAACATCTACATCCATCTGCATCTACTGTCTTAGATTGCAGGTTCTCTGTGGCATCTGTTGCCTCTGTTCTGGCTGTGGACATTGCCTAGCACAGTGTAGACTATGCTTCACAGTATACATTTCCTAAATATATAGTGTCCACATACTAGGGAATTCAGCTGCCTAACTCCATCTCATTTGGTAAATGTTTTAAATAAGCAAAGAGTTCCGGGCTGTATCTTAAACTTCCTTAATTCCATGCTGTTGTTTTTCAGCGCTCCTTCCAATGTCAGCACAATCATCCATATCTTGTACCTTCCTGAAGACGCTAAAGGAGAGAATGTCCATTTCCAGTGGAAACAGGACTATGTTCTTGCTGGTGACGTCTATGAAGCCTGTTGGGCACTGGACAACATCCTGATCATAAATGCTGCTCACAGAAAAGTTGTGTTAGAAGATAATCTTGATCCTGTGGATACTGGCAACTGGCTTTTCTTTCCAGGAGCTACCGTTAAGGTTAGTTTATTTGTGTGTGTATGATTGTTATGACCATTTCTACTTAGAAGAAGACAGTAACATCCAGCCAAACTCTGAACAAACAACTGTGTTTAGGCCACTCCATCTGGTTGCAGAGCTGGGCTCTTTTTGTTGTATTTGTGACCTCTTCTCTGTCCCTCTGAGCTTTCTAAAACAATGCAAAACTTTTGTGCCATTAGCAAAATCAATGACAGTTTATAACTATCATTATGTCAAAGATCATATAGCAGAAAAATGGAAACTGTTTCCTTTTAGAAAAACAGTGCAAAGCTCTCAAAATAAATTCAAGTCTTTCTATTAAGTATATTGAAATTTGTGTGTCTCCATGTCATTTGGCCTTTTTCATCACAAATCATCATGTGTGAATGTGACCATCTCCACTGCAGCATACATACAAGTAATAGCTGCTCTTTAAAAGTCTCCTTCCCCATAAAACCTTGTGTTAATTTATGAGATCTAGCAAAGTCATAAGACCTTGGGAGAAACTCCATAATCCCTTTTCAGAATTATGTCTCTGTGCCTAAAGTTTTTTCAAATACAGAGTTGTTCAACACCTGAGAATTAAATCTCTCACTTTTTGTGTTTTCCAAGCAATCAGAATTTGAACAGCAGATTATTTTCTGCTATATTCTATTTTTCATTCAAAAAAAATCTGTTTTGTTGACAGGCTTCATTTATGATGCTGATAATGGTTCTGGAAATTGTACAGGAAACAGATGTTGAATATTGAGGATAATGTGATGTTAGTTATGGCCTCAGCCTTTTCCCACGCTATCTGGTATGAATGGCCTCAGATTAATCTTTTTAGAAATAAATGCTCTTTGCAAGCTACTCATAGTACCTGCACATTGACTTTTTTTTCTTTACGTCAATGAGGCCATTTCAACTACAATGGGAAAATAGTTTCTTTTTCATTTACCCAGTGGTTTTCGAATTCTAAAATTATAGTGTTTTTCTAATTCTAAAAGATATAGTTGTCTTCTAATTCTTAAATCTAATTTATAGTGATTATAAATTCACTATGTGAAATTTTGGAACCAAACCATGTACTGTTTATTCAATGAAGTAATTATCTATGACCACTTCATGTTCAGGATGTTGTCAGTCTCTGCATTTTAAAATCCAGTTCACAAACATGGAGGTGTCAAAGCAAAGGAAGGACTAGTGAGAGGTTGTGGAATCTCCTTCTTTGGAGATACTCAAACCCTCTGCCACAAGCTCTGGGTGTCCCTGCTGGAGCAGCAGGGTTGGACTAGATGATCCCTAGAGGTCCCTTCCAACATCAACTATTTTTTGAATCTGTGAAAATCTATATCCTAATTCTACTTTTTCACTTGGTCTTTTGTTATGGGATCAACAAATTTCATTGCTATAATATGTTACCTTCTATGACTGTCACCTATGTTCTTTCAAACCAAGTACCAATACTCATAGTCTTTCATTGGCTAAGCTCCACTTAAAATCAATAGACCTTTTTCTGACATCCAACCCTGTTTGTGTAATGTACAGTTGATACAAAGTGTGAATTCATATTCTCTTTTCCTCTGTCAGTTAATGCATTAGATAAGCTGGCCTTAAAAATCTTGAAACCTGTGTTAACATCTTTAGTGACATACTTCAGTATTTTTCCCTATCAACTTCCCTGACAATGTCAATAGACAGCACCATTTCTGGATATTATTTGCTGTCTAGCTCAGTCTTGATTGGTTTGTACAAAACTATGGGGCATCAATTCCTTTTCAGAATTATGTCATAAAGATAAGTGATTGCACTGGACCAAGGCAGTGAAATATTAAGAAAAATAGGAAAACTTTTTCTAAATCTTTGTTTTTTACTAGGGTTATTTTCTATATTGATCCTTTCTTGCTCTACACCCTTCACCATGTTGAATGACTGATGCTTGCATATTTCCCACGTGGATGTGCACTTGCAATCTGAGATAGATATATGCTTGTTCCTCATCCAGTTGAAAAACAGTACTGGAGGAAGAGGAGATAATACATATTTATTTCTGAATGGAAAAGGAATATGAGTTCCCCTGCGGGCTTTATTCTTACTTATGGATTACACCAGCAGGTGTTCAGATGGTGAAACCTTCTCAAGGGAGATCCCATGACATACCTAGGGCAGTGAATGAAGCAACCAAGGGTACAAACTCGAGCACCAGCCCGTGACCTTGCATACCTTCAGTTGCTGCCACCTTCCATGGCTTGGTTTTGGCCTGTGCCATCACCCAGGCATCCTGTTCAAGGCATGCACAGTCATGGCCCTACCTGCAGTGGGTGTTTAGGCTTGACCCTGCGCTTCTGGTGAGCGGGAGTTTACCCGGATGGATAAAAATTCTGCTGAGTCATTTGCAGTCAAGGCGAACGTTAGTCATTCTGGGCCAATCTTATTACTGTTCTGGGTTTAGTAGATTAGAGCACACTGGTGCCCCTCTCATTCTTCCCTTTTAAGGAAATTCTCACTGAATTTTGTAGTCTTAGTTGTTAAGTATTGTGTTAGTAAGATGATAGACATTAAGGTATGGTTTGTTAGATGTTTAAATTAAGTGTTGCTGTTGCTTACACACTTAGATTTGATTCTTCCGGTTCCTTTCCTGCTGACTTTAGAGGCAATGGTTTTAAGAATTACTTTGTATATCTGGTGTTTTTCCTAACCTTCAATGGCCACATCAGATGCTTATACTATTACAAACAAAACTACTCTCCTTATTTCTTATGTATTTATTGTTTTATGTCTACATTTTTCTGTAGAAAGTTTACTGTAGTAATGTTTAAGGTCTGCTAAAATAAATATCAAACCCTACAATTCCAGGGATTCTGCTAGCAAAGTCGCTTAGATTAGTCACTCCAAAGCACAAAGCAAAAAGTCAACTGAAACAGGAAAAAGTACTATCATTAAGTACTTATCTGGATCCCAGTTTAGGTTCTGTGATGGATTCAGTCACTGGAGTGGACAGCAGTAGTAATAACTATGCACTGGTCTGTTGGCTCCAGTTTGGTGGAATTGAAAGCATCTTGTTCAATAAGAGCTTGTGGGAACTTGCCTGTGCAGAGCTTGGGAACAATTTTTTCTCTTTTACTGGTCTGCTTAGGCTTGGACCTGGAATTTGATTACATTTCTTGCTGTACTCAGTTGCTCGTTGTTGCTAGTTTGAGAGCACATGCCTGGCTGCAGACGCAGCTGGACCTGGCTACTGAGATAGGAAACAAGCTGAGAGATAAGCCACTGAATTTGTGTGATTCAGTTCCAATGAAGACAGTAAAAGACAAGAAAGATGCTGTTAGCAAGGCCAAGCAACCCTTAGGAGATTAATTGGATCTACTGGAACATATTTATCTATGCTGGACTGTGTGGAAGGGTGTTGAGCAGGATAAATTCCTGAACATGTTTCAATATTTCCACTGACAGCACTGAATGTGAGAACAGCCTTGGAGTGAGAGTAGTTGTCATGTTGCATTGGTGCCTGAGATTGCTAAAAGGTATGAAGCAGGTCCACACTCTGAGCACTGCTAAGCGTTTGGGGGTCTCAAACTCTACAGCTAATTGGAAAAAAAAAAGAAAAAAAAAGAGGAACTCTTCCTTCAGTAATGTTTCTTGGTTCTGTACTCCTAAAGAATAGAAAAGTGATTTTGTCTTTCAGTGCACACTTTGCATATCCTGAAATTTGACCAGGAGCTGTTATCTTTTGTGATCAACATTTGCTAAATCTAGTTTGTTCTGATTGCCCCAGTCTGGGATTGGGTGTGCAAGCTCAAAAGCAGCAACAGACATGAGAAGGGAACCAACCTCAACAGTTATTCAGGTCCTCGTAGCACTTTTGATTACATAAAAAATAGATTTGGGGCCAACCCATCAGTCTCTGAAATTTTCCACATTTGGGAAAAAGCAGTATATATCATCACAGGCAATACAGGTGTGATGTATTTGGCCATGATGTGTCACTTCTTAGTGACACCTCTCAGCTTTTGAGAAGAGTCGAGTTGGAAAACCGCAGCAGCTCTGCACTCGGTGGATGAGGATAACATTATCTGATCCGCTAAGCGCTTGCATGACACAAGAGCAAAAAAGATGCAAGAAAGAAATTGATGAGGGATGGTGTCATCAGCCTAAAATACTGTCCTAAAATACTACTGCTTGCCACCAACCACAGTGCTAAAATACTTCCAGTATTTTCCATGGTGGTAAACATAAATTGTCTGTATCATTTTTTCATCACTTTAGCTCCTTCTGTGTATTCCCAGGTTGACAAAAATAAATATAGAGAGGGTGGAACTGGATTATTTTAGGACTGATGCAGCAGTGTCTCACAAATCGTCGTGCTGTTGAACAAGGCACATCCAGACGGTTGGCAGAGTTACCAGCTAGTTATCCAAATAACAGGACAGACTCACCTGCCAGACCTAGTCTTCTGCCCTTGGTCAGAAGGACTCAGGGACCACACCAGCAGTTGTCCTGCAGCCTGGCACAGCTCGGCCTGGCACTGCTTGGCCTAGCCTAGCTGACACGCTTGAGCACACTTTGGAGGGTTGCTTGGGCCTGGGACGGGACAGAAGGGACACTATTAGACGCCTTGATCTGGGGCAAGGGAGGGATGTTCTGTGCTGACCAGAGAATGGTACCTGACTCCTTTTGTATTAAGTATTAAGGAGACTATGAAACTATAGTCTATAGTCTATATATAACTATATATAGGCAAACTATAAATGTTATGATCTTTAATGAAATTTCTGGGCTTATATTTATACTGATCTGGAGTATTTACCTCAGCCAAATGTGAAAAGTGCTCTTCCTTCAGGAAATATTTAAACTTCTGTGGTGATAAATCTGTCCTTTATGCACTACTCAGTCAAAATATATTTGTAAATGAACAGGTTGAGCTCATTTATTGGAAAAATATAATGGTTCCATTATGTGATCTCAACTGTTCGGAGTGTCTCTTGAAGCCTATGACTGACTGCTCCCTGTCACGGTGACCAGCAAAACTGCTCACCCCGTTGCTGGTCAGACAAATGAGTGAAGTGCACACATGTCTCACTGTCACAAATGTGAACTAAAACTATAGTGTTTAACCAGGCTGAGACCTGGTTTCACAGTTCCCCTAGCCTGTTTGGTTTGTGACTGGACCACTGACTGGTTTGTGATGCTACAGTTTTTATCTCTATTAAACAACGTACTTTAGATCATACTCCATTAGACTGTGCTCCATTAGAATAATGACTATCCCTGCAGTATGTGTTGATATTAAGATTTGCAGAGCTGGTACATAGAATAGACACTTTCAAGAATTCATATGCAAACACAATCTTGTCAAAATGATGTGTAATGTTCAGTTTAATTAGCTCTTTCAGCCTTCTTCCCTCTGGGTCTCCATCGTTGAGATACCACTTGTTGGTCTAGCTCTTGAGCGGGAATACATGAACAGTATTTCCGAGGCAGTGTTGGTTATTTGTCAGGTTAATTCTTGAAGAATGATTCTGGACACTTGGGCTCTCTCTGCTTATCATCTCCCTTTCCTTTGAGTCAAAGTGCAATCCCGACTTGACAAGGATGGAAAAAAGGAGCCTGGATGGTAGAGGAAGCCATATCTTCACTGTCGTATTCTGGAAATACTGTACAGGAGGGGAAAAATATGTATTCATTGCCAGAAGGTACATGCAAAGCTGGGTCGCTTTGACACATTCAATCCAGAGCTGTGAATGTTGCTAAGTCCATTTCAAGCAAATTCTTTTGCAGATAACCAAGCATCACATGGCAGCTACTGGTAATTAGTGTTATTACAATTAATATGATACCAAAGTCACAGTCCTGCCAAAACTAAAAACAATGTCCTGATGAAATAATTCCCCATTGTAAAACATGCCCACTCCATGTCAGCATGTTCCAGGTTTTGTTAACTTTGAAATGACCGTGTTACTCATCTTTCAGTATATTCATACCATGTAACTGTGGCTACGTGTGGTGGTTAAATAGCAGGTTGCCACTTTCTACTTCATTTTAATTTCCCAGAACTGCCTGCCACCTTCGCAGAAGAGAAAGCTGCATGGAAAAGAGCAGGGGAACCAAACACTCCCACACAGAAAAATACATTGAAAATGCGTCCATCAAACTGCACAACCTTCAACCCCACCCTGAGCACATTAGAGCTGTGCACAACCTAGATCTATGAGTCCTTCCTGAACGTGGGTTGTTGTGTATCCCCGAGCAGAAAAGGCCTGCACGTGAGTTGGGAGATTGGCAAGGAGAAGGGCTGAGTAAGCTGTTCCACAACCCCAGTTCCAGAGCAGGTTTCCAAATCATCTTTGAATGCTCTGTTAATTAATAGGAATGGCACTGGATAATTTTTCTTTCAAAATAAACATCCTGATAGCCCATAAGTATTTTTATCCATTTGAATGACTTTTGCTAAAAAGAACAGGATTTTTTTGTGTATTTTGGATCTCAAATTCTTCTTAAAAGAGGAATGAGGTACCAATTGTCTGCATCAGATAAGATACATCTGTTTGCAGAAGGAAAGCTGATGCGTAGGTACGTCAGAGTGAAAATGGCAAATGGAAGTTGCTATGACACTTTATAGAGCAAAGTTACACAGATAGGGATGCTTCTGCTAACACTCCCCTGTTTTTGTCTGAGTGAGGTATACCAAGGTTTGAGTGGTCATCAGCCTGCTGGCCGCCTGCTCTGCCTCGCAGGGGACCCTGTCCACCGCATCCAGCTGGGGAGCGGCACGCAGGAGGCTTCCCGCTGCACCCGGCTGCAGAGCCCATCCTGCCTCGGGGGGTGGAAGGAGGCGTGTGGGAGAGGAGGAGAGCTGAACACAGGGTGAAACCTGTCGACCTCTTAGTGATAAGATTGCACCTCTCTGCATTGTGCCCATGAAGAAGGCATTCCATTGCTCTTGTTTGGATTTGGTTTTGTTAATAATCACACTTTTAATTAAAATACTAATACTTAATTACAATGCTTAAGCGCTCATTGCAACTTAAAGCCACTTGATGTGGTGCTTCTAGCTTTTCCTACAGCTGAAAATAGTTGTAGAGCAGCGATGCTTTAGCCTGACCCTTTCTCCATGCCAGTTTCCTGTGGCTCCGAAGTGTGGTGATGGGTGGCAGGGAGCCAAGGTTGTCTCTGTGGTAGTGTGAAAACAGCAGGGTTATTCTTACAGCTGAGTTCCTTGGCTTACGGTTTCTAGAAGTAAAGAATTCGATCTTTGCAGGTGGCTGCGAGATGCATGTTTTAAAAAAAAAAAAAAGCAATGCAAATTAGCTCATGAGATATTAAAGAGTAGAAAATTCTACTTCAGTGGGCTCATTTCTAACTCTAATTTGTACAGAGATTTTAATACCCTGTCATTACTTTCAGAAGAGCAAGTGAGATTGGAATCATCCTCAGTAGAGAACCGTAGAAACATCAATAGTTCCCGAAATTTCAGGGCATGCCAGTTGACTGACTCACGAAGAAATTAGTCATAGGCAGAATTTTGATGTAGCTGCACTGTTATACACACGTCGTGAATGTCCCTGGGGCTGAGAGTCATTAAGAACCGTATGAGTCACTCATAAACAAGCAAAGTGTTTTGAGCGCCTGCCTGTGATTGACAACGGATAGTCAGGAATGATGAGTGAAAACACACTTTATAAACTGCTTCGTTCCTCATTATAGAAGAAGTTTCATCGCATAGTTTTGCAAGGGCAAGGTGCACTATAACTCTTTCTGCACCTGACCTGCTTGTATATCCAAAGTTTTAGTTCTCTAACCCACATTAAATGGTCTAAATAAGTATGACATGAGAAGGATAGAAGTTCTTTTTTCTCATGGGAAACTACTCTAATCACATTGTGTTTTGTCCTTTATTTGAAGAAGGGACTTCCAAGCAGAAACCTTAATAGTCAAATATATAGAATTATATATAGCATATATATTATATATCTATATATAAATATAGAATTTAGTATTTAGAATCCATTCCAAATATTCTAGTATTTAGAATCTGTTCTAAATTATGTCAATCATACTCTTCCTAGCTAAGAAATTGCAAGCATGTTACAACTTTATCAACATCAAACCTATTCCCCGATCTGTTATCATGTCAAAATCTTAAAATTTCAAAAACCTACATGACTTATTTCCAGAAAGACACAATATCCAATTTATGGCTCCATTGACAATGCTGCTTTAATTAATTTTCTTCATTCTAGTTCTTGTTTCTCTGCTTCTCATATCTCATCTGTTTACATTGCCTAGATTTTAATTAAAAAAAAAAGAAACTCTCTTCTCTGAGGAGCAATCTGAAGTGGCAAAAATAATCACTTAAAATATTACACTCATTAAAAAATTGGCTGCGGTCAAAGCCATGCATTTCCAATTTGTCGACAAACGATATTTTAGTTTCCTTTTAAAGTGCACTTTGTATTTGAATAGCATACGCCAGCCCAGCCTGGCTATCGGAGCTGCTCCTCCAGCTGGGTGGGCTGCGTGACAACTCCTTAATGGAGGAAATTGATGGCTCCCTGCTCATGGAGAGGTGCAGGCAAACTGGGCAGATTTCTGTCCATCTGCCACTAGCCCTTTGCAAGCTGGCACTGCCCAAATGCCCAGCAGACTCATTCCAATGCAAGAAATTTCGCCAAAAAATAAATTGTGAGGCTACAGCTGCCTGAAAGAATCATTGGGGTCATTAGGCCCTGGAGACATAACATGAAGAGGTGCATCACTATTCGTCTCTGATAAAGACCTCATTAAATGGTGGTGGAGTTGACTCTGAATACTTTAATAGCAGAGAGGTGAACAACATTTATATGGGAGTGCAGGGATCAGCCTTGGGAAGATGACATTCGGTACATCAGCCAAAAATCTGTTCCGCTGAGGAATTTCGCACTGATGTTTCCTGTTGATGCTTTTCTGAATGACACTGTTGTATCATTTAGCTGCACTCTGTGCTGCTCTCCACGTAAAGAGATCCCATGCTGTAAAGCCAAGAGGTATTTGTTGATTCACAAACTTGACCTAAACAACTAGGACAGAAGCCTGTTTTGATGAACTTCAGCTCTTCTGTTGCTGTTGCCAGTCTTTATATTTGAGCTCCTAAAAATCCTCAGGGAAGGGGCTGTAGCTCCAACTGTGGTGTTGGCAGTTGAATGTTGACTGTGGTCCAGCTGTAGATGCTTGAACTAATTCGCGTGGCAGGATGAGCTGGAGACTCCAGATGTCTCTCCCAGCTAACAAGATCGCACCAAGTGTAGCAAATGTCTTTTGTGTATTATGTGGTGTTGTCATGCACAATCATGAAAAATACAGAGGTTTTTCAACTACGTTTACATGATGTAGGATCTCAGGTGTCACTTAAAAACACGACCCTTCTTAAACCGTTTAAGTGCCAATTAAAAGTAGCATCATTAGTAGCTCTTCACATGGACAGGCTTCCACCAGCACCAAAACCAATTTCCCTACTTTTACTAACAGAAACCCAATAGTTTTGAACAATCTTAATTGAAAACTTTCTGAATTTCAGATGATCAGGATATTTTTCTAAAAACACCTACCAAAAGAAGGTGAAAACCGTATGTAGAAGATGTAAAATGTAAGAAGTACAGAGTAGGCTAGAAAGGGTGGGCCCAGAACGATACCACTGTTGCCTTTTCAGACACAAAACAGAAAGATGTCCTGTGTTGCAGGAAACTGGGATCCCTTAATAAAACAAGAGACAAAAGTTGGAGCTGGGGAGATGTGGAAGTAAAAAGAAACCGTGCAAGTAAGAGGTGACAGTGCTCATCCTTGTAAGCAGTGAATTCTTCAGTCTAATAAAGGGCAAACTTTGTTAAGGAAATTGTAAAGGAGGTGTCTGAAGGTCTTCTGGGGAATTTGTTAATCATGATGGACGGAATGGACAAGGGCATGCAAGTCTGACCATCTCTCCAGCAGAGAGAGTGGCAAGCGTCTGCAGTCAGGAAGAAGGAAGCCTCGTGATGGTGCATGTGAGAGGTGGTGGAGGTCAGTGCTGATCTGCCTTGGAAATAGGGAAAAAGACAGTGGTATTACAGCTATTCAGTAGAAAAACTTTAGAAACCCCCTAAAACTCAAAATGAAGATTAAACTGAAAGCAAATCCAAGCATGCTGAGATATGGGAATACCTCCAACCAATTTTCATTTTGCTCTATTCATATGAAGCAATAGCTTAACAACTGCAGCTAGTGAATAATAGTGTTAGTTGTGCCAGATTAAATTAAACTAATGTTTTTTTCTTTTTTTTTCCCCCCCCTTGAGATGACCACCGTCCCTGAACACAAGTTGGCTTCTCTCCCTTTGGCAACAGGCAAGGGTTGTCTATTTAGGAATACAGCAGTTTGTTTATTGCAAGCTGATAGTCTCACTCCCACTGCAAGCAATAGGAAGTAGCTGCTGTTTTGAAGTGTCTATCTTCAAGTGTCAGCGAGTTTTGCATGCTATTATGTAGGTAATTTGAGAGAAAACTTTGTTCAGTGAAGGTTATTGGAGTTGTCAAAGGATTGCCAAAGGATTTATTCTCTAAATTAATATTAGCTCACAAAGTAGTTAACTTTCTAGTGTTATAATTTGTGCAAGGACAAACTGAAGTGTTTCATGTATTGCTAAATTCCCATTAAATGCAAAACTGAAGTCTGCTTTTGTAACTACAGCTTCTGTAGTAACAAGAAGTATCCTACATGTTGTGGCTTTTATTTAAAAAATTTACTCATCCTAATTTGTTCTTATCTTAGAAATAGTTCGAGTGCAAATAGAAAAGAAGCAGAGAACTAACTAAATGTTAACTGGGTGAGAGAACGCTATGTGTACATGAGAGATACCTGCAGTATCTATGGTTTGGGGAGAATTTCATTCTGAGTACTGAACGAGTACTCGTTCAGTTTATTGCAAAAATCTGTAAAATTCAGTCCTTAAATAATGGAAGTACACAGACTGCCACTGCAAGTGTAAAGCCTTTCATTTGGGAAAGTGGCAGCATAGTATGCAAATTATACTTCAGTTTTTACTTTCTAAAGACTGGGATTTACATTGGCTTCACATCCTGGGTCAAACCCAAGAGAAAATGAGTCTGATGGTTTCAATTCTCTCCCCAGTCTGTTCAAGCCCTATTGCTAATCTGCAAAATAGCTGGGCACCGTCAGCAGTCCCTTGGATGCTGGACAAGGCTGATGAGGGAGCTGGGGACGCTGCCCACAGCAAGTTCATCCATGGGACCTGGGGAGCTTTCTGAGCCCCCTGGAAGATTTGGGGTCATTGTTCCGTGTCCTGGTTCTCTGGAGCGTGTTGGATGGAAAAGAGCAGGAAGGGCAACTGCAGATGAAGATAGCTTGAAACACAGGAAGGAAAAAAAGAAGGAAACAGGGAGTTGGGGCCAAACTGAAGGGTGCTGATTGCACAGGCAGGAGTAAGGTGGCCGTCAGGCAGGCTGATGATTTGTAAAGACAGGGGAGCTCTAAAGCCATAAAGATGGTTTTATAGAACCGATCAACTAAATGATGCTGCTGCATCTTGCCAAGCTACATAGTTATTTATCCTCTCAACCTAAAGGAGCCTCCAACACACATATTTCAGTAAATGTGCTGCTAGGTAGTAGAGGGACATACAAGCATTAAGTGTTAATGGGGCTATATCTGTTTTGCTTTTATTTAAATAGCTGGCATTAGTGTAGCTGGATTTCTATATCAAATATATGCTTACACGTAACTTAGTTCCCCAGAAATATGTAAGGCTTATAACAGCCTTTATTTTTACTGTATTTGCATATTTTGACTGCTTAGGAATTTTGCAGAAGATTGATTGACAGATAAAGGCCCATGTCTGTTTTGTTCAGCAAATGAGGAGTAGTCTGAAAAGCAAGCAACAAAATAAAGAAATTATTCTTAAATTCCTGGTGCCAGTAATACATATGAGAAAGAAGTGTTAAATGAGGGAACAAAAAGTCAGTTATAAAAAACTACATAGTACAAAAAGTGTTTTTCAAAGAGAATTAAAATATAAGTCTATTTCAGTGTTTTTCCTAGTTACAAAATATGCTTGTATTTTTCTGCCATGTCAGATTTAGCAGTTTAAGTTGGAAAAGAAGGAAGAATTGAGGCAAAATCCATATAATTTATGTGATAAATATAACCAATGACTTGAGAGCATTTCAAAATCTTGCTATTGCTTTGACCTTTGTTGGGTGGGAAAATATTTTAACAGCAATTTAATTTTTTTTTTACATTTTTATAGTGTATTTATTTAACCGATATTCAGTGATAATAAACACAGAGCAGCTGTCATACAACTATATTCCAGAAAATCCATATACTAAATTCAAACTTCAAGTACTCAGATATTTGTGTAGTAACATCCACTGACACGTCTAAAAAGGAAATCATGTATTTTTTTACTAAATATGAATTTAATTGCTAAGTTATAGGCAACCATACTCGCAAGTTATCAACAATTTCAAATATTTCTTTTTTTTCAGTGATAAATAAAAGAAGAGCTGTAGAATGTGACTAAATGTGTTATTTTTTACATTGTTCATAAAATCACATAGACAAAGATGTATCAGGCAGTTTTTACTTCTTGACCCACATTTTTCTTTCTATAAAATCTGATTATTCACTGATGTGGCACTACGACGACCTTCTTAAGAGCAGCTGAGCTGACCATCCTGCTGCCTTGGCAAGCTAAGAGGCTTTCGCAGACGGGAGCACAGTGTTTAGATGATACTGAAAAGGTCAATACTATTTAGCATGAATGTATCTGTTTTTCAGATGCTGAACAGTAGTGAGAACAGAGAGTCATTCTAATTAATCCTTCCTTAAATCAGTTTTCAGTTTTAATGTGGCCAAGATTTCCCCTGGAAAAACACTGGCACTGATCATTATCACTTTTATCTCTGTTTCTCTGAATGCAAGCAGTTCCATAAAGCCTTTAAATAACAACTTCTCATGCAAACACCTCTGCTGGCAAGTCAGGCACGGAGATGCCATGTGTTTCACAGCATGAACCTCTATTGCTGACAAAACATCACAGCAATATTTGATATTCTGCTAAACTTGCTTTTGTTCATGCAGTTAGTGATTGGTGGTCCAAACCAGGCAAAATGGCAAAGCCTTAAAAAATCACCACCAACAAATGACACGGTCTCAGAAGGAGCGAGGAAGACGGGCCGTCTTTTATGTCTACTTGTTTGGGGCACGGTTGGGTTGCTAGATAACGTCAGGGCTCTCCCTAGCCCTGATGGTGTGCGAGTGGGACAGCTGCCCTTGCAAAGCCCTATAACGTGCCCCCCATGTGCTTCTTCTCCCTATAGCACAGCTGCCAGTCGGATGGAAACTCCATCTACTTCCACGGCACGGCCGGCAGCGAGTTCAATTTTGCCACGACGCGCGACGTGGACCTTTCTACGGAGGACGCCCAGGAGCAGTGGGCAGAGGAGTTTGAGAGCCAGCCCAAGGGGTGAGTGCCTCTCTGCCGTGTGCGTGTGTGCAAGGACGCGCGTGCACAGCGTTGCTCCGTGTGGGCTGCATGGCTCCGGGGAGCTGGAAGTTTGACCCAGGAATTGCATTCACCTTTCCCACATGCGCCCGTGGAAGATTGCTAGAGAAAAAAGTAGCACTACAGTAAGTAACAGATAATTGCAGGAATGAACAAGTCAAGCAAACCCATGAGGAATGGTCTGTCTCCAGACTATTCTCTCAGCAAAGCCATTAATGATGAAAGTCGAGCTTGTGAATTATACTGTGATACTGCAGGAACAGGCGATGTGGGGCTGCTCCGCCACAGCTGCCTGTTGCTACCAAACTCCTGTCCCTGTCAAACCAGCTTGTCCTACCCCCAGCTCCCTGCTCTGAGCCACGCTTTGGTGCAGGGACTCTAATGTGGGTTAGCCTGAGGGGCTGCAGGAGGAGGAGGTGAATTTCAAGGCACGGCAGGAGAGCAAGGCAACATCCTTTTAACCCCCTGACACGGAGAGAGGCCATGAGAGCTCTGTAAGAGCAGAGGATCTGCCTGATATTTTACTATTTTTATGTTAAATGCACATATGGGACTTCAAAGAGCACTGAAAAGCCTGAGCTAACAAGGATGCTGCAAGGGTCCAGAAAGCAAAGCTGATTTCATCCTACATATGATCAGCAGCCGATTTAAGTGCTGTCTTGGTTGAGTCTAAGGCAAAGAGCACCTTTTCAAAACACTGTATCCTCTGAACATTTGGTTTATTTTAGACTTACAGAAAAAATATTCACTGTGAACTATTTCCCTCTCTGCAAAACTTACCAGTGATGTAGATTCCAGCTCTGTTGTTGCCATGTTGAGTCATAAATTTCTGTTTTAGACAGAAAAAAGAGAATGAGGATGCTTGGTTAGTGCTCGGTGACTGTGTGGTCTAAGTTTGGGATGTTCTGTCAGGCTCTTTTCTGTTCTGAAGAAGCAGGATGGCAGAGTTGCCTAGGGCACATCTGCTTTTGTGGTAGCTCCTCTCTCTGCTGGACATGGTGTTTAGTTCAGCTAGGTCAGCCCAGACCCTTGGCTGCCATTGTCTCTGATCAGGGCCCTTCTTTGCAAGAAAATGAGTGAACTTCTGAAAATTACTTATATAGTAAATGCCGCCATGAGTAGAAACATTTAATTTAAATGTTTGCACCACATTCTGGTTTTCAAAGGCCCCATTTTTCCCGAATTAAGTGCCTTACCTATTTGTTTTTCCTGCTCTAGACGCTGCGCGGCTGCCACTGCGCTCAGCTGGGAGCACAGGCAGGGCACGGGCGGCAGATCCATGAGCACTCGTCCTGCATCAGGTCGCAGAAGCCAGGCCGTGTTCTTGCCATGTGCACGCAAAATCCCTGCTGTGCAGTGGCCTGCCCAGGCAAGGGGCAGCTTTGCTTTTCAAGCGCTAAGCAGCCAGCTCAAGTCCTCACAAACAGAACATTTTTTTTTTGCTTTTCAAATTTAACTCAAGATTTGCCTAGAGAAATTGATACGAATGGAAGTTTAGATTACATACAGCCACGAATAAACACCAATGCCCTTCTTAGACAAATATTTTTGAATTATTGTTTGAAGAATATTTGAAATGCTGTTTGACAGAATTAGAATTGTCACAAAAACACAGAAAACGGATAACATAGCTACATGCTCATAGCAGGCCTGAGCAGAAAAAAAAAAATTGTTTTGTGAAAAATTGTAAAATGTAAAAAGTAATTTTTTCAATAGGAAAACTGGCAGCCCTCAGAAAGATCCTATAGAGACATTTTGAAATAGTTCGACTGGTTAAACTGATAAATAGACTATTAACTAGTTGTCATTTTTTTTTTTTAATTTTCTTGCAACAGGTTGTTGCTAGAGATTGTTTCTACAGGAACTGGGCAGGAAATGGTTTTGTCACCTCACAAAGATTTCAGAACATCTCTTTTCTCTTTCACCCTCAATCATATCGGCTAGTTAAATTATTTGACTATCAGGCTTTGACTATCAGGCTGAGTGGTTCTCAGTTCTCAATCTCAGCTTTAGTAGGTTTCTTTGCTTCATCATCTCTGGAATTTTGAAATGATTCATTGTGAATTAATTGAGATTTCAACACAAATACAAACCAAAATAATGTACAAATTTTCAACAGTTCATAATCTTTCAAAATATTTTAATTGAGTTTTGAAGAAACCAACACTTTCATGATGAAAACATGTTTTCAATAAAAATATTTAATTAAAAAATTGGTAACAGCTCTTCTAATTATCACTGAATAAAAATAAGAGAAAATGTTGTACAGAAAAAATGAGAAAGATCATATCATTAAATATTAGAAGCACAGCAGTCTTTTTGTACTCTGCTCATGTGTTAGTTTAAAACTATTATCCTAAATGCTCAGAAAGATGAAAAGAGAGTATTTTCAGCTATTACCTACAAATTTAATAATTGCATAGCAGATATGGTGGACATGTTCCTTTCAAGTTTCATTGATCTATAAATCTTACATTGCACAACATGAAACAGAATGCAGTTATATTTTAAATGCTTTTATGCCTTGAAAATAATGAAGATAATAGAGCAATATATCATTAAATATTTGTTAGTGGAAATGAATGCCTCATCTTTTTAGTAACTTGTGCTCTTTTCCCATTTTTTAAATATATATATTAATTTGTTTTATTTGAGTTCAAAAGATAGTATTGAATATGTAAGTATGTCAGTATGTGAATATGTAAATAATGTTGCTGCATGCATCATATTTGAAGAGCTGCATTTTATTATCCTCCAAACCAGTTGAAGCAGCTGCTATGTGTAAAAAACCCTCCTAGAAGATGTTTTGTTTCTATCCGCTGTTGACCTGTGCAGGTGGGATGTGTTTGGAGCCGTCATTGGTACTGAATGTGGGACGCTGGAGTCTGGCTCAGCTGTGGTATTTCTCAGAGATGGAGAAAGGAAAATATGCACTCCATTCATGGACACCACAGGTTATGGGAACTTAAGGTTTTATTTCAGTATGGGTGAGTATGTATTCCTTATATAACAGAATATGTGGAGCGATTAAGATTAGAATTAAGTTGCGCAGGCTGCTTAAGAAATATTTTAAATATTTCATAAAAGAGGGTATTTTTGATTCATCGTTATAATACCCATGGGGCTGTAAGATGGGTTGCTCTAGGTTAGACTTGCATGTTAAAACCTTCCTGAGCCAGACAGGCTGTTCTGGATTTAGTAGCTCATGGTGGGGTTTTCTCCCATGAATTTATCTGGGCATTTTTTTCATCTATTAAATACATTCAGCTCCAGATCCTAAAGGTGTCTCCATGCAGTGTCAGTGTCTAAATTTCCCTTATAGTCAGAGGAGCTCTGGTCATTACAGTTGCTGGAAAAAGCTCAGCTTGAAACATCGCCATTAGACCACCTAAACAGCTCTCTCAACTGCATGAGTTGGTTCTCCCATAGGATAAGGCATGCTCAGGGGTGCTGCAGCACCTTGATGAAAGCAGGGTCTACACGTGGCATTCTCCATAAGAAGCACAACTGTGGTGCTAGGATCATGTGCAGACTTTTCTTGCTGGAATGAGGTGCAGCCTCGGTGATTTACTAGGGCTACTAGTCAGGTAAGAAAGAACCTCTCCTACCACAGCCTCCCCTCACTGTTATTGCCAGTGGAAGCATATTAGTCAGGTGTTGTAACAAACCAAACTCATATGAACATAGTGTTTTTCCAGAACTTTTATTTTGCCCAAAAAGGAAATTGCATGAGAAGGTTTTTCTCTCAACACTGTATTTAGAGGAGGTGAGGACTTTTGTTTAAAAGTAGAGAATAATGGAGTAATAAAGGAGGAAGCAGAGACTAAACTTGTGACCTCCACAAGCAACCTTCTGAATCAACAAGAGAAAAAAAAAAAGCTTTATTTAATGAGTAGAAGTCCTCATGTTGTTGTCCTGTCACATTTCAGCTCTGTGTTACATGACTTACCGATAAAGCACAGGAAAAGGAGGATGATTTTTTACAGATCTTCCGAGCTTTATAACACCTGCAAGAGAGACAGGAAAGAAATTTGTTCAACCTTATGAACTTAGGGAAGAACTTGTCAGCACATACAGGCGCAGGGAACAGTGGGATGTCATTTAAAACCTATTCTGCACCTAGCTGTAAATTAAATACATGCTAGTATGGCACAGCGACTTTGAATAGACACATGAATGTTCCTTATTACTCTGTAATTCTCATCAAAGATGCACATCTTATCTAGCTTGATAGATCACATTTTATTTATTCCAATCTAGGAACTGGCTATCTTCAAGCAGAACAAAAAAAAAAAAAAAAAGAGAAAATGTTTCCTATATACAGGCTTTTATTTTATGGACTATTCAAAGCTTCCTCATCCTGTTTTTTTTCTTCCTTTTTTTTTTAAATACCTGTGATACCAGTATTGTGCAGGGAAATGACAAGCTTCCTGTTTCAATTACAGATACTTTGTTTTAAAATCCTCTTCCAGGACAACAAACAAGTGTGACAATATCCAGCTTGTTACAACTCCAATGCAGTGCTTATACTCAAATTTGCCAACACATCTGCTCTTTTAAAGAAGCTTAATAAGTATTTTGGGTTCTACAAATATGAAGATATCTGAAATCCTGCCCTTTTCCAGTGAGGTGACTGTGTCACAAGTGTTTTGTGATAGAGTAGACCCCATCTATTCCTTTTGAGATTATGGTGCAGACAGTAGAAGATAAAGTACATCAAATAAGGTGCAAACTATCTAGGATCTTATAGTGAGGAAGTTCTCAGCCGCCAAAGAATCAGCTGAGAAGTATTTATAGGTCGTCATATGTGGTGTGAGTGGATGCGAGCACTAAATAATAGACACTGATATAGTCCAAACACATGAGACCTCAGATTTTAAAGAGCAGAACATTTCTATGTAAATAGGTTTTAAAACGCACAGATAGATGTATGGCTTTGGTGCGCAGCATTTTCTGTTAACACTATTTTAATAAGATGATTAAGAGAGCTACTTGAGGCTTTCCTAATTGTCAAGCCCTTGATCCCTGGCATGGCCTACCTGATCAGATGGTTCTCGTGTCCTTAGGGCTTCTGTTCTTTTGTTTCATATCCTAAGCTAAATAACATCTGGTTGTAATTATTTCCATAATTATGACAGTGTAATATGATTCTGCTTTCCAATAACAAAGGCTTCAATTATTACATATTTCTCTCTCAAATGTGTGCTGTGCAGGAGGTACTTGTGATTCTGGAGAATCCCATGAAAATGATGTGACACTTTATGCCAAGATTGAAGGCAGGAAGGAGCACATAACTCTTGACACTTTGACCTATGCTGCTTATAAGGTAAACGCTCTTAAACAAAGTAAGTGGGAGAGATAGGTGAAAATCTGTTTTTAAATAGAAATAATCTATTTTAAACCTGCGACAATGTTGTGTATTAAATTCCACACAGGCAGTGAAACATGAGCTTCCCAAGCACTTAATGTGTCTAGATGATGGTGATAGGGTGCGTCCTTTTTGCCATCAGCTGAAACTCCAGGGATATCATCTCCTCCCAGATAATTGCTCCTGTTCGAGCTCCTGCTAGGCACAGTTTGATTCTCAGGAACTGCATCCTGGAAGTGTCTGTCGTGGTGGGATAGCTATTCAGAAATGCATGTAACATGCACAGCTGCATAGCTGTGTGTGCTATGAATTAATTTGCAGTATGTTTATACAGTATGCAGGCAAAGTAGTGCAAAAAGTGCAGCTGATCTCAACCCTAGGCCTATGTGCCTTTCCCCTGTCATTCAGACGTGGAGAGGACAAGTGTTTACAGGAGGTTTGGGCCTGCATTTGTGTTGAGTCACCTGCATTGTTTCATTGTGCCTGGCTTCCCTCCTCTCCTGCTTCTGTGTGAAAGACGGTGTAGAACCTTTTTTAAGACTAAGGAAACTATAATTGTAAAACAATAAAAAATTAATTGGGTCACTCGGGGAGAGATAGGATCTGAAATTACACTGAATTCATTGTGGAGGGTTTTTTATTTTAAACAACCAGTTCTAAAGCAGACATCCTCTCCTAACATAATAAAGGTCCGATTACGTTGCTTTAGGACAAAGGCTAAGCTTCATAAAGCTGTGCTTTCATTTAATCCAGCAGCATAACATCCTCTCCAGACAGGCCTGTGAACTCGGGCTGTTAGTGCATTCTCACGTAGTTAGACAGGACAGGCAGTTACTTTGGTCCTTACTCTGAGCGGAGACTTCAGAGCCAGCATCATCTGCCCCTGCCAGCCGAGCACTGATAAAACCACTGCTGCTTGCCAGAATGCAGAAAGTTCTTTGTAGTCTTCGCGACAGTGTCCTTAGAACCAAGCACACTGATCCAATAAGGTGATAAGTGCCCAGAGTGCATAGAGCTATGCATACAATATAAATAATTTTTTGGGGGTGGATCTTCTGTAGAAAAAGATCGATAAAGATAATAGAAATAATGCAAGGAGAAAGATGGGTGTGTTTCATTCAACATTCTTGAAGTTGCTACTTTAAGTAGTACTTTTCCATATAACTTTTTTTTTTTATTCATTTATTTTCTTTATTTAAGCCTAACTGATTTCATTTCTATTAAAGGTTCCGTCTTTGGTTTCCGTTGTCATTAGTCCGGAGCTGCAGACTCCTGCAACCAAGTTTTGTTTGAAACAAAAGAGTCATCAAGGCCATAACAGGAACGTGTGGGCTGTGGATTACTTCCATGTCCTTCCAGTGCTCCCTTCCGCTGTGACTCACATGATCCAGTTTTCCATCAACCTGGGTTGTGGAACCTACCAACCTGGTAACAGGTACAGCCAACTAGATTCCTCATTTAATTATCATCTCTTTGATATATTTTGTTTTGTAACATCTATATAATTATTTAGATTGTTTTCTCACAAGGAAGAAAACCAATTAATAATGATAAATACAAGCTAATCAAACCAAATGTTTCTCTTGATCTTCACATGATCAGGTTTCTGTATCTCACATGCAAAAAGAAATCCACTCAACAGCTTTCCAGTTTGAAACATGTATCTTTTAGTCCATTATTCTGGCACAAGCCCATGATTTCAAAGGGACTTTTAGTCCAGTTGTTAACAAACTTGAGTTTGTCTCTTAATGTGGGTATAGTATAGGAGTGAAGGTATTAAAGATAACAGCAGCAATTTCACCCGCTAACCTCCCCAGAATTATTGATGCCACAAGCAGAAGCAATCCCTGCAAGCCTGACGATAAACAGCACTCATCTAGAAGATGATCCGGGGAGGACCTCACTGGCAGTTGACTGGCCACAGAGCTCTTGTGCTGGCTTTCCTTCATCAAGGGATTCAGTGTGTTTTTTTTCCATGGAGTTAAAGGAATGGAAAAGAAGAGTTTTATTTACCTTTCCATGGAATCACAGAAATGATGATTGGAAAGGACTTTTGCAAGAAGTGAGAGTATGGCCAGCACAGGTTAGGTCAGCAATGGCCTGATTTCTCCATGACTTGGAAACCTTCGCTGAAGGACAGTGCACTGGTGACCTGGGTGACCTGTCCTAGTGCTGCACAACAAATGAAAGTGTTCCTGATGTCCAATGCAAATCTTTAAAGCCACCTTGTATGGCCATTGCCCCTTGTTATTGCACCTGCCACTAGAGAGGATGATTCTGATGTCCCTGTAACTGCCTTCCAAGTCGTCACAGGCTGTTATAGTAGGTTCCCCAGACTGAACAAGCAGCTCCCCAGCTCCCCCTAGGTCTAGTGCTCAAATCCCGGCCATTTTAGGCATCCTCTGCTTGCTCTACCCTTCCTCAACTGGGCAACCCAAGAAGGAGCACCATATTCCAGGTGCAACCTCAGTACTACTGAGTACACTGATACACACTTGTGAGGATATGTCTCCATAATCTTAGGGGGGTGTATGCTAGGGCCTCAGTTAACCCAGTTTCCTTCATACTTACTATCCCTTTAATATTGCCCTAAATATTCCAATAACTAATCGCAATTCATATATATTTTGAAAGATGAGTTTTCTTCCTTCACCTAAACTATTTCTGAAACAGAAATGAGCTTATTCATAACAAAAGAATCACTAGCTCCCCATATACTCTATTTGTATTTCACAAATACTGTAACACTTCCTCTCTCCCAGTCTATAACATTATTCATATGCTTTCATTACTGCAAGTGTAAGAGACTTGCACAGAATATATTCAGTAAATATAGCCTGCAATGTAAAAGTATGGTTAAAACTGAAATGAGTTAGTCAAAACCTCCATAAACAATTTTAGTACACATTTATGATATCACACTGATCATATACTTAATAAAGTAATATTCTCAGCAAGTTACAGTGAAAATGAAAAGTTATAATCCAATAATTTAGCACCGAGGCTGTGAGTTATGACTCATATAAAGTCCATTGATATTACTTAAAATAAAATAGAATATTGCAAACTAATTATATAGAGGAAATTATGTTGCAAGAGTAGTGCAGTAAATTTCCAAATCCTTAATAAATTAAGCAATTCCCTATATAAGTTTTTGATGATCTTTGGAAGGTGAGGTAACTAAGGTTTTCCTTACATGCAAATATATTGTCAGCTCTGTATTTTTAAGTATGAATGATACTACAGTGGTAGACAGAGACAAAATTTCTAATGATGGTCTCTTGAAAACTGAAGTATTCAAAGGACTCTTGAGACTTAATGATCCATCATCGTAGGTTCCTTGGATGGTCTCGGAGACTTCCTGCTGCTCTGTTATTGTCTGAATATGGATTGTCTGGTTTATTGCTAGTCTGTGTGATCAGAGAACACGTCTCTTTCTTGGCAAATCTGGAGTCTTCTCATACAGTTACATCCCTCTGACTCGGGAGATTTGCTATTAAATTCTGCAGGCTTTATGGGGAGAAGGCAGCCTCCAGAGACCATTGCAGCTCAGCAGCCCCCGGCTCCTGTGTGCTCCATCTGCACCGGATCTGTCTGCCCTGGATCTGTCTGCCCTGGATGCTGTCCGGCCGGGGCCCTTCCCACGGGCGCCTTCCACCTCCTGCCATCCCAGTGGGGCCTGGCCAGACCCTCTGTTCCATGAGGCCTTTCCGAGCTGCACTTAGGCATGATGGTTGTAAGAGGCCAGGGACTGAGGAGTCCAAGAAGCCAGTATTTGTCAGGAAAGAAGGGCAAGAGACAGGCAGTGCATAAATAACCGCTGCACCCTACTGAAGATATGAGCTGATCAATAGCTGGCGGCTATAAAGGAGTCCTGTCCCCGCATTATGTTGTCTGGCTCTGGTGAATCCAGCTCTTCTCCTCATTATTTCTGAAACCAAACTCAGTATAGCTGTAGTGGAAATAAGACTAACAGCAGCTTGTTTAAACACAGAATAAAAACACCAGCTAGTTGGTGGCCAAACAAGAACTGAAATAAAAGTTTAGGGAGTCCTCAATGTATGATATAGGTTACCCATCTGTTTTCTAAAAACTCATATTTCTTTCATATTTGTATTCTTTTTGCATTCAAGGACTAATCAAAATATTCAAAACTCTTCCATATTTCAATATCACTTATCAACAATAGTAGATTTGGG
This sequence comes from Crypturellus undulatus, assembly GCA_013389825.1. NCBI lineage: Eukaryota > Metazoa > Chordata > Aves > Tinamiformes > Tinamidae > Crypturellus > Crypturellus undulatus. The sequence continues at coordinate 891,934 of VWPW01028647.1, read as the reverse complement.
GGTTTCTTTATATTTGTACTTCTATATTCATATTTACGCCAAGTTTGTTCGCATTTTTTTTCCTTCCTTCCTTCCTTCCTTCCCTCCTTCCTTCCTTCCTTCCCTCCTTCCTTCCTTCCTTCCCTCCTTCCTTCCTTCCTTCCCTCCTTCCTTCCTTCCTTCCCTCCTTCCTTCCTTCCTTCCCTCCTTCCTTCCTTCCTTCCCTCCTTCCTTCCTTCCTTCCCTCCTTCCTTCCTTCCTTCCCTCCTTCCTTCCTTCCTTCCCTCCTTCCTTCCTTCCTTCCCTCCTTCCTTCCTTCCTTCCCTCCTTCCTTCCTTCCTTCCCTCCTTCCTTCCTTCCTTCCCTCCTTCCTTCCTTCCTTCCCTCCTTCCTTCCTTCCTTCCCTCCTTCCTTCCTTCCTTCCCTCCTTCCTTCCTTCCTTCCCTCCTTCCTTCCTTCCTTCCCTCCTTCCTTCCTTCCTTCCCTCCTTCCTTCCTTCCTTCCCTCCTTCCTTCCTTCCTTCCCTCCTTCCTTCCTTCCTTCCCTCCTTCCTTCCTTCCTTCCCTCCTTCCTTCCTTCCTTCCCTCCTTCCTTCCTTCCTTCCCTCCTTCCTTCCTTCCTTCCCTCCTTCCTTCCTTCCTTCCCTCCTTCCTTCCTTCCTTCCCTCCTTCCTTCCTTCCTTCCCTCCTTCCTTCCTTCCTTCCCTCCTTCCTTCCTTCCTTCCCTCCTTCCTTCCTTCCTTCCCTCCTTCCTTCCTTCCTTCCCTCCTTCCTTCCTTCCTTCCCTCCTTCCTTCCTTCCTTCCCTCCTTCCTTCCTTCCTTCCCTCCTTCCTTCCTTCCTTCCCTCCTTCCTTCCTTCCTTCCCTCCTTCCTTCCTTCCTTCCCTCCTTCCTTCCTTCCTTCCCTCCTTCCTTCCTTCCTTCCTTCCTTCTCCTTCCTTCCTTCCTTTCTTCCTTTCTTCCTTCCTTCCTTCCTTTTCTCCTTCTTCCCTCCCTCCCTCCCTCCTTGTCTCTTTCCCTCGTTAGTGTCAGCTTGGAATTTTCAACCAACCACGGTCGTTCTTGGTCCTTGCTTCATACCGAGTGTTTGCCTGAGCTATGTGCTGGACCTCATCTTCCTCACAGCACCGTCTACGCCTCTGAAAATTACAGCGGGTGAGAGTATTGTCTGCAAAAATAACTGAGATGCAAGATTAGAGAAAGAAGTGAATTATAGGTGACACAAGAAAGCAGCAAAGCAGACATCCCCTTGTAATTTTTCATTTTTGACTAGCTAAGGACAGCAGAAAAGGAGTGTTTTGGTCTCTCTGGCTGCCCAGTAATGAAGTTTAAAATATATGAGGCTGCTTCTGTGGTATAATATTATTTTTCTGACGCTAGACATAAATTACAAAAAAACCCTGAGGACAACATACTGGTAATTAAAAGAAAAGTTATACCCTGTCAAAGCCATAAAAGTTTCCTTCTTAGAGAAACCATCAGTCAAAGCCCTATTTATATACTCAGACATCTTTACTCACTCGGAATCCCAATATTCAGTTTACAGAGAAAGCCTCTGTACTGCAGCAGATGGAGACTGTTATTGTAATTGCATTCTTAGAGTAGTCCTTGCTTTTATTAAGTATATTTGGTACTGTTCTGACTGCAAAATGAACTTAGGAGAAGTTCTTGGATAGGGCAAATCCCATCATCTCACTGTATCCCCTTTCCCATAGACTTTTCAGAGTAGTACCATGCCATGAGTATAACCACGAGAAGAAAGTGTTGTGGGGATATTGCTATGATCTGGTGAACCCCCCATTTCTGTGCCATTTTCATAGAAGTCATTAGCCCTAGTGCATGGGGTGCAGCTACACGTACAGCAGATGAGAATGACAGCCCAGAGAGATAGAGGGCTAAATCCTCTAAGCCCCCTTCTCATTCCCAAGAGTTCTCACCCAACAGAGCTCGTCATACCCAAAGGTTTAATTCAGAAAGCAATTTAAAAGATGTTCATTGTGATGGAGGAGACACTGCAGGAAAATAGCTTATGGCTTCATGAAAAAGATGGGGATTTATAATGTAGTAAATAACATTCATATCCTATTGTATGAAAAAATCAAGCCATATTTTTTAATTTTCAGGCAAGCAGATTTTAGAATTAACAATTCTCACAAAGCTTTCTCACAGAGTAAACACATCTGCAAAATATACAGTTGTCTAACAACTTAGAATTAGAATTTTTGTTATATGTATTTCAGGTGGAGCCGAATAACTGTTCCCCTTCCCAATGCAGCATTAACAAGTGACACCAGGATTCGATGGAGACAAACAGGACCAATCCTTGGAAATATGTGGGCAATCGATAATAGTTAGTATTCTTATCCATAGTCATAATACATGAAATGAGTAAATTTTTATGCCCTGCTCCAAGTAAAGTCGTACTTTCCAGAGTATCACAGGTAGCAAGATTTTCAGTTTACTCAATTGCTTTTCTTCTTCTATGCTCTTGCTAACAAGTACATTTTGAACTGAAGGGGAATTCTGCCATTTGAGAAGACAATCTTTTATGTAGATTACTGACTTTCTTTTTTAATTGAATGCTTTCCAGTAAAAGCTATTGGTGGCAACGGCGTAATATAACATTTCTTCTGCATTGCTTAGTCCTCATTACATAGATAGGTGCTGCAGTGTGCTGTGAAGGACGCGTGCTGTGCTGGCCTAAGTAACCATTGCAGCGTCTGGGACCTACTAGCCCTCCTGGACATGGAAGACCTTCACGGAGCACTGCTGTTTTCAAGATACTGGCATGTGCTTATGCACTGTTTACAATCTCTTAAGAGGAAAAGTACCATCTGATGACAGGGAACTATTTTTGTTTCACAAAATTATTTTTCACCTACTTGATTTTTAAACACACATGAAAGAACTGAGAGGTACTTATTCTGATTATTGTAAAACATAGTGTTTGCCAGACATGATAGAAAGTATTTTAAAACACAAAATGTACTTTAGGAAAGCAAGATATAAGATATACATTATATGAAATGCAGAAATAAGCATGATTGAAAGGATGCTAAATGTGGGAAGGTGTAAATTTTCTAGCTTTCTAATTGGTCTTACATGTTTTGAAGCTAAGTAAACTATGCCTAGCATTTGTTTCACTAAATGTGTGAATTAAATATGTAATATAAAGATTTATAGTGATCTGAAATTGCCTGGGAAATTTGGTAGAGATTCCTAATAAGGTTTGATGTGAAACCTGGAATTGACAAATAGATTTCACTTTTTTTTCCCTTAATAGATTAATTCCTAATTTTTGAAAGAAAATCTTTGAAACTGCCAAGATAATGTAATGCCCCACATGAAAGTTTTTTACAAAAAGTAATGAAAATTAATCCCTTACTCATCTTAACGGGAGGTAGTATCATCTGGACATTCTGGATGCAATATTAATCCTTGTCTTTAGAGATGATGACAGAGATCTAAAAGAAAGTAAAATGAAGGAAAAATATGTGTATATCAACACAAGAAGGTATCAAAGCACTGATGTCTATCATCTGCAATGGTGAGTGGAAACCTAATGAAATGCCTATAACTGCCAGTTCACAGAACACAAGTTCACAGAAACAAGAACAGAATAAAATTAGCCCAAAGCCCCACATTTTTTGTAACAGAATAAAATAACATAATTTTAAAAATTAATACAGAATTCCTATATCTGTGCTACCTTTGCTTGCAAAATAAAATACTCTGATTTTGTAGTGAAAGAGTAAATGCAGTTCTGTCAAGGGATGCTGCCTGCTCACCAGCATAGCACAGTGTCTTAGAGGCAATTTTACCAGCCATCTGCCTAATCTAAAATGTCATAGGATGGATTCTATGATACCAAAATCAGCTCTTAAAAGTTGCCAGAGTTTCTGAGATCTTTCATGCCCCTAGTAGCAGAACTGAAGGCTTACAGTAATGGGAAAAGATTTACAAATATCAACAAACCACTCAAATTCTTGAAGAGAGAGAGAAGAATTTCAAGGACTTGGCACGCTGACTTACAACTTCAGAACTGTTTTCTAATATGAATTAAGTTTTACGTGAAATCTGGAATCCGGCCATCTTTCTGAAACACTGGAAAACTGCCAGCTTCCATGAGGCTTTCTCATTGTGAGCGACATCACTACGTGGTTAACCCTTCTACTCCTCCACCCCCTCAAAGAGACCTCAGCATAGGCAAATAACTCAAGCAGACGGAACAGATTTTTTGCACTCTGAAAAGTGCGAAAATCTAGAGATCACATCAAGTCTGATGGGGATTTAGGTACAGGGAGTGACTACTAGGAGGTTGGAGGGCCTGCATGAAGGAGTCCTGCTATGATGGGCAGTACTATAGAACAGGGATAAGTGCAGGTGGTTCTTCAGATGAGACAGGGACACTATCAAAGATGAAAATATGTTTATCAAGAAATGGTTAACGGATCATTGCCCACAAGTTACTGCCTTGGGCTATACCCAGGTCCACATGATGCTGTTGGTTTCTTAGCATCAAGTCTACATGATGGCAAGATAAATACCTGCCTTCATGATAGTGCAGTGAGATGAAGACTGTGCTGAGGCTTGCTAATCTTTCCTTAATGCTCGCCTTAATGTTTTTTCCAAAATATCTACAAGGATTAGGAATCATTAGAGGAAGATGAAATAAAGGAGTAAAGCAACCACTGAGCATTTTTCAGAGCCTATGATTTGGATTTTTATTTCATTTGAAAGAATAAATGAAAGTCCATGATGTTTAATGTTTCATCAAGATAGATCGGAGCAGCTTCTGATTTCAGTAAATCCAATGAAGTTAGTTATGTTGATACAGAAACCTATAATTGCAATGTGCCTATGTCAGGAACGTATAATTGGAATGTGAATATATCCCTGGAGCAAGGTGAAGAAAAAGGAAAGCAAGAAGATGGCCAGTACGAAGCAACTCATCCAATCTTCTCATTGACTATATTAGAAAGAAACATCAGGTATATTAACTAAAATATCACCAGTGCCTCAAGCCCCTAGTAGACATTACCCATTGAATAATGAATTATCTGTGGCTATCCGTGACACAGAGCAAAAGATTCTTCATTGAAGATACAATCAAATACATTTTATATCTTTGTAGATTTATGCCAAGAAGTAGGGTTAAGATAAATGCAGTAACTACATGATCAGGTCCATGTACTTTCTTGTATTGGTTATACTCTGTTTATCAAACAACATAACCACCTGTTTAACTAATTTCTTTTCTTTGCAGTTTATATTGGTCCATCTTGCCTTAAATTCTGCTCAGGGCGAGGACAATGTACAAGAAATGGCTGCAAGTAAGAATTATAATTCAGTAGTTTCTGTCATATAGGTCACTTCATGATCTGAAAGTTGGAGTGATTTTCATTTCAGCCTTTGCTTTTGAGATAAAAGTAACGTAGCCTAAAATTCACATGAGGGAAAAGTGAGGAAGTTTGGTCTTTCTAATCAGCAGCAAATTTTTAATTTTCTTTTGGGGGAGAATCTGACTTCTGGTTCCACTTAGGATGTGTTACACAGTATACTGAAATGTCAGTTATGCATGTTTTTATACCCCTTTTATGGGTAACTTGGAGATATATCACTTTTATGCTAAATTGCTGAAATAACTTCTAATTTCATAGTTCTAGTATCCCACAGCCTAACAGACCAAAAGTGCAGGTTATCAGTCTAGGGGTTTGGAATTGGACTTGTTAACAGTGTTCCAGCTAAAAAGTAAAGGCTCTACCTGAAACAATCAGTAAGCGCTTTCAAAACTGTGGCAGAACTAATTCTGGATCTTAGAGGGAGTCTGAGCCACTGCACGTTCTGTCCTATTACGCAGTTCCCTGTGGTCACCTCTGGCACGCTACAGAGAAAAGCAAATTAATCACTTCATATATGAACAACTCTAAACTACAACAATGATATTTTTGTACCAAAAACAAGTAAAACATTTCCAGTGTGGTATGTCATATGCAGATATTGTTTCTTTTTAATGCACAAACATTATTTTATTTTAAACTGAAAAGGCATGCTATGAGCAAAAGAAAGATATGAGCTATAGAATACCTAAAGAGAGTTTAAAGAGGTTCTTGGTCCTTAGATTTGAGAGGGACTTGATAGGTATCTTCAGATCATGAAGGATTTAGAAGGCTCTTTTAGGCTGCGAACATGCCCCAGGAGTAGACGGGTGAAACATAAGCCCGGCATTCCCTACTCAGTGGTTTAATTCTCTTTGCCTGCAGGTGTGATCCCGGCTTCTCAGGGCCTGCCTGTGAGACGGCCTCGCAGACCTTCCCCACGTTCATCTCGGAGAGCTTCGCCAGCTCCCGCCTCTCCTCCTACCACAACTTCTACTCCATCCGCGGCGCCGAGGTCAGCTTCGGCTGTGGGGTCCTCGCCAGCGGCAAGGCCCTGGTTTTTAACAAGGACGGAAGGCGTCAGCTGATCACGTCTTTTCTTGACAGCTCCCAGTCCAGGTGAGGAGAAGAGAGTGGCAATAGGATACAAAGAAATAGGGAAATTGCTCTGGTAGGAAACCCTGCCCTTTGGGCTATGGACTTTTGTAGTATTAAACCAAACATTTTAGCTGGAACAAAATAATTCTTTTAAAAATAAAACCAATAATTTCTGGTTTAGCTGTAGTTTAACACCTATACAGCCTTTCCTTTCTTCCCTGCTTTGTAAACAACAGCCTAAAGTAGATGGGGGAACTTATTGTACAGCCAGGTTGGAAAATATGAAATGTTAATATCAAACCTGAGCGTCAAAGCCAAGTGCTAATTAATTATTTATAAGGTTGTGTTTATTTGACAGCTTGTGGCAGCTGATTAGATCCATTCACTACCTCTCCCTCCCCTTCAGAGCCTAATAAATAATTAAACGCTGTAAAATTGGCATTTTTAAAAAATATGTGCCGCACCGCATTACTTGACAGTAAAAACAAATTGCACATACAAAAACCCGTAACTGATATTTATCAAACTTTGTCTAGATTGAGTAGATCAGAAAGCAACCTGGTTATTTGAAAACAACAGCAAACAAACAAAAAAATCACTGTGTAAGTGGTGCCCAACAAATATTTATGTAACTCTGATCCAGGTTCCTCCAGTTCACACTTCGCCTGGGCAGCAAATCTGTGCTGAGCACGTGCAAAGCCCCCGATCAGCCAGGCGAAGGAGTGTTGCTGCACTATTCGTACGACAACGGCATTACCTGGAAACTGCTGGAGCACTATTCCTACCTGAACTACCACGAGCCAAGGTATGTGCATGAAGAGCAAGGTGTTAGGAAGAGCATTATGTATATGCAGTCAATCCTGGGCATAGCAGTCACGGCAACACTGAGAATAAGCACGTGTGCACTGAAATCTCTGTGCCCAAGTGTGGGCGCCTGGTGCAGGAGTGAGCAGACTGAAAATTGCATGCAGGAGATACCACTTTGCTGTTTTGCCTACTTCTATAGCAGTGAATCTGTGGATTTAATGAGGTCCAGCTCTCAGGAGATGTGAAAGAAGAAGCAGAGGCAGCGCGGGCTGGGAGGGAAGAAAGGTACTTGTGGGACATCCCTTCCCAGGGAAGCAGCTACTTGTAGTGAAAAATTAACATAAATTATTTGCAGCTTTGAAGCCAAAGATACCTTTACTGCAGCATCCACTGGGATTTGGGGTGTGCAGGCACAGCAGAATGAAGTCTGACCATGAGGGCTTCCCTCGGTCTGCAGGGACGTTGTTCCTGCCGTGTTTATGAAAGGGATTACATGACTCCATGCCTGCGAGTGTGCGTTGGATGCAGTGATCTGGGAGGACCTGCCAATGTGTCTGGTCCTGGGGAATTTTGCAAATCATCTGAAGAAGCCAAACAAAGAGCTCATCTCGCTTGGCAGCACCTGCGTGTGGCTCCCGTGTAGAGAGGGACATGTTTAACCTAGCTAGAGAAGAATGCAGTTATTGTTGCATTTGTGAAGCCATCTCCCGCCCTGGATTGTGCTCGGGCAGGATCAGGAGTCTCCATGGGCACGAATGCTGCAAACCCAGAGCAGTCCTGCCTGGCTCGGGGGGTCTCCTCCACATCGGGGAGCTGGGCAGGCAGCTTCATGAGGTCCCGCAGCGAGCCAATAAATCCTGGTGCAAGGAGGGCCTCTGTGAAGGGCAGTGCGAGGGGCAAAGCTAGGACTGGCTTTGCGAATCCCTCTGGGAGAGCCAGCTCCTGCCTAGGGTGGCCTTGCACCAGGTCCTGCTCCGCATCCTCTTCTGTTGCTCTCCGCTCCCATAAGGACAAGGCACAGCAAACCTCAGGCGGGGGGTTCAGCTAGCGGTGCATTTCACTGCAGCTACGTATAACTGCTCTGGATTTATGATTCCCAGGCTCAGATCAGCCTGTATCGAAAAAAAAAAAAATAAAAGATTAACTTTTCTCCTCTTGTTAATAAGTCAATAGTACAAAAGATGATTAAGAATACTCTAGTGGAAAAAAAAAAAGAGATCATAACAGTTATAACAGTTAATATATTTCCTAGAAGCAATAAGATACACTCAACAGTCTGAGTGGAATGACTGCATCTGGTAGAAGCGCACTGCATATGAGCTTTAATTTCTGAAGTTTTAAATGTATCCATAAGAAATATCCTATGACCTGAAACGTTCATAAAACTTTTTCAAAATTTCCTTTCACATCCTTTATTATATTCACATATATATTTTATATTGACCTGTTTCCAATTCTTAGATTCAAGATTACAGCTGTAGGAATTTTATTTCCCTAAAGGTTTTTAATATATATAGCACTATTAATTTTTTATAACAAAAAGGAAAATACACATTCTGGTGACTGATTTTAATGAAGTTGTAGATATTAATGTAGTAAATTATATTGATGGTAGAGACTTTTGCTTTGTGAGATTCATTATGAGACACAGTTTCTGTTGTTCTGACAAGTCAAAGAGGTAAGCACAGCACATCCAGGTTAGAAAGGCTTTGCCATGCGTTATGTGCAGTCTGCTCTGCATAGATAGAGAAATGACAGACATACAAATCTGAAAGTAATGTAATACTGGCAATAATTATGCTGAAGAACATGAAGAAAGCTTCACCTTTTTATATTATGTTGTCTAAAAATATAAACATTTTTGGAAACATAGATGGACTGATGTAAAGTTGGGCAATCAATCTGTATCCAGAAATTTAATTAATCTTCAGTCACACAAAAAATAATCACACATTTAATGTCCTGCTGAAAAGGTGCATTTAATCTGCTAACATTTGACAGCTGCATTTTTCTTCTGAGCAGAACAGCAGTGGCTTTTCAATATTAGGTATGCGCATAGCTTGAAAGAATGAGATCAGAGCAAAGGTCTCCCAGCTGGTTTTTGAGAAATCTAATGGTAGCTGGTAGCGTTAGTAAGAACACTTTTCTTCTCTGCAGCAGAAAAGTCATTAGCAAGAATCTCCCTCCCTCTTCATCTATGTCCAGCAAATCAAAGTCAGACAGGAGGACCTGTTTAACTGGAGCTGGAGCCAGTGCTGCATGCTAACATATTCGCCAAACACTGGGGTATACACTCGAGTTTTTAAATTGTATTTGCTTGATCCCCTGCGATGAGAAACTTATTTTAACAATCTCTCCACGTATCAGTGGTATATGTCATAACTTAGGATTTTCTGTAAGTTATTGTCCGTGAGGCTAAGTCTCTCCATGGGTAAGCTTATGACAGAGTTAAAGGGAAAATGCAGGCATTGGAGTTAGCTACTAAAGAAGAAGTGCCCAGGACCAGACAAGAGCGTTGCCTCTGTCGCCTCACACAAGTTGCTGCAAAAGTCATATGCTGCCTACAGCATTCCTGGCAGAACAGGAAACTGGGAGACCAGCTTTCTTCGGTGTCACACTAATGAAAGAGCAAAAAGTGTCTTGCACAGGACACCGCAGTACCGGTGATTTATGGAGCTTTCTTGAATGTGTCACTGCGGTGGCAATTAATGCGTGCTCCCTGCTGCTGTGTACAATAATTGCTCCTGGAAATTAGATATTACTCTTAATTTTATTTGCAGTTTGTCAATTACAGGATTGTTGACATAGCTGCCTTGACAAATCTCTTGACCCTGCATACCAGTACAAGCTCTCGGGACTAACCTACAGTAATTTCTCTGAATAACCACAGAAGTGCGTGCGTGCTCCATAAAGACCACTCGTATTTGCACTAGCTGATGACATGAACATTTCCTGCCTGAACAGGGCAATTTAGGAGGGTTGATTCTTGTAGGACCAGAGATGCACAGGCAAGATGTAGGTGCTGGGTTGAATCAAGCACAGATATAAATAATTTGTGTCTCCTCAGATCAGGATAAAACCCACAGTGTCTAAGGAAGTGGAGCTCCAACTTGTAAATCAGTGTAATTTGCCAGTTGAAGCCACCGGATTGTGGTTGGGTCTCAGCTGGAGGGCATTCAGATTTACTCTGGCAAAGGAGAACAACTTCAAAATTTGCTGAGATCCTTAGGAGAAGCAAAATGTAGTGTATGAGTGGGAAGTCTTCTTCCGTGCCTTTTGTGTATGGCTGGGTTTCAATAAGCGCATTATTGACCAAGGGAACTGCAATGATTCCCCTTATCCCTGTCGCCAACAGAAGCTAGGATATTTGTAGGCTGAATTTTCAGAATCAATAGAAAAAAAAAGAAGTATAAGGTACGTCCTACCCACTACATACAGCAAAACTTCCAATAATAATTTTGTTTTGTTTTCCAGAATAATTTCAGTGGAGCTGCCTGAAGATGCAAGACAGTTTGGCATTCAGTTCAGATGGTGGCAACCGTATCATTCTTCTCAGGGCGAGGATGTGTGGGCCATCGACGAAATCATCATGACCTCTGTGCTTTTCAATAGCATTAGCCTGGACTTCACCAACCTAGTTGAAGTCACGCAGTCCCTGGGATTCTACCTGGGAAATGTTCAGCCTTACTGCGGTCATGACTGGACCCTTTGGTGAGAACATTTATTCGTTTATATTCCACTTGTGTTTTCTTTGTCTGTTCACCCCGCTAAGAACTAAGTGATTTCTGCAGATGAGTCTTTCTGGCAGCTCACAGAGTAATTGCGTCTCATCTGTACATCATGAACAAAAATACAGTCACTAATATAATTGGAATTAGGAGTAAATTTTTACATCTCATTGCACAGAGATTTATGTTTGATGGGAACTTTGAAAGTAGCATTTCCTCCCTCACAAGATATTTAAAGAGAAACTAGTATAAATAACATGGAAAATTTCCATAAGCATAGTTTAAAATCCAGTTAGATTAACAGAGGAATAGAGGCTATGAAATTTTGTGTAAAATATAGACTCTGAATATAAGTCATATTCATATCTGTTTGTGTGGACATTATATTACACTCCAAAATAGGAAAGGCAGCAGAATGTTATCAGAATACTGTTAGTGGCTATTTGTGGTTACTTTGCCCGGTATTCCCATCCACTTAATCATTTATACTGTGATCAATATTATCACATGCACCACAGTTATGCCAAAATGTGCAGTGTATTTAGAAACAGAAAGCAAGAAAACGTCACTTGCCCTAAAATGATAAGCATGTTCCTCTAAAAGCAACAAGAAAGAAAAACAATGAAAAATAAAAACATGTTATCAGTGTGCAGAAATGAGCTCTTGTAGTAAATTGTCAGACTGCTTCATAAAAATTAAATTTTGTAGTACACAAATGTAACATTTGAATTTAATGCAAGGTAGCTTCAGTTTAATTTCTGTGCTTTGATTAAATCCAGATAACATAGTTTCATCCTACTCTGATCAACATTTAAACCTACTATGGGTTTAATTAGCATTTTTACACTCATTTGGAGAAAGTACAATCGCAGTAATTATAAGAAATCTTAAGAAAATACAAGTAATTGTAATATCCCTATGGGCATCCAGAAAAATACCATAGGAGTTTTATTAACAAGTATGTCTGAGCAATGTAATTTGGCTTTCTGATCATCCCTCAAACTAAAAGAAGTTGGCTTAGCAGTAGGAACAGCTCCGAGTGTGTTCTTATGGTGATAATGAGGCAGGAGAAGCGCCATTAACCACTTTAATAAGGACAAGAAAGGTACTCGCCGCTCATTAAAATGAAACAACGTGTTAGGGCTCAAACTGTTTGCATTTTCTTAATCAAAGAGTTGGAATGAAAGGCCTTTAATGACATTGTTTTCCCTCTGTTCTCGTGAGAGCAGTTTATCATGATGTGGGGGGAGGGCAGGTTATTTATGAAAGCAGAAGTTCCTGTTTTTTTTCCTCTTGCAACTCTAAATCAGAATCAAAACAATAAATGCTAAGCTAAATTCTCTACCCCACGTACAATCTAGGGTTGGTAGTGTTCTGTGAGAGTGAAAATGTTAAACTTCCCATGCATCAAGTAAAGAAATAAAGCCTTTGCAATACTTCCCTGCTTTTAAGTATCAGTATTTTTCATTATCACTGGAAGATATGAACTCTATCCTTCACTGACCTTGTTCCTCTCAAGGGAAATTTTTAAACTTATACTAAGTCTGTACAAATGGATGGTAGTTTAATTATTGTTGGGTTTTCCCAGCTGTGAGTGCATTTGGTTCTCATTTTCTAACTCATGACTTTCTATGAGCAGAGTTTGCAGTAGCACCAAAGCCATCCTCTTGAGAAAACTCTGACAACTGCTTTTTCATTAGTAGAAGTAGAGTAAATATCCTATAAATCATTTTACAGTGTGTCATCTCAGGGCCCATTTTCACTGGATTGCCTTTAATTGTCTATTAGGCTTTCATTTCTGCTCGAGAATCTGTAAACCTAAAGGATTTCTCTTAAATTTGGAGAATGACTTTTTATATTTGTTGAGAGGGAGACTGTTATTTTCAATATCTGGTGTCACTTACAAAAGAGTGTTTTGGTTGAAATACACAGGCTTTTAGCAAAGTTACTTTTGAAACTGTTTTATAATGGAGCAGTCATTTGATTCGGATTGATGTCGGTTCTTTGTACCTGATTTCAGCAAAGGTATTCAATCCACTGAAAGGACTCCAGAACACACTCTAAGTGTTTTATGATGTATATTGTTATGTACCTTCTCCAGGGTGCTCATATAGGGTCCTCATATACTTTTGACCCAAAAGCATCTGGAGTATTTCAGAATATGTACAGCCAGTTGCTGAAATACATTTAACTATTGATAAAGACATCAAAATGTTTTGGTTTTGTTTTTTAGTTTGGGTTTTTTTATTTCTGAATAGACAATAGACATTTGGATTCAAATAAAATAACATTATATAAACAAACTATCTTCAGTCAGCTTATGGCATTATCATTTAACTCATTATAATTGACTGGAGAGTGTCCTGGAGAGTATCCTGTTGTCCCTGGAGCAGCCTGCAGGAGAATTGTAACCTGGCTCATAATGAACTACCACTATGGAGGAATATGATACAGTTGCACTACATCGGCTTGATATTTTGCTCATGTTTATACAATATTTTGTCTTTTAGTTTAATTATTCCTCCACCACATCCAGAATGCTTCTTTCAGGTAACAATATAATTAAAATTCAGCATTGCAATTAGGAATTACCTAATGCAAAAGGTATGGTAGGATCTGGAAAGACAAAAGATTTTGCGTTTGACGAAAGCAGAGCTGAGGTCTGTGAGTGTTTGGACTCTGCCTGTCATGTCAATATTCAGCGCAGCTTTGCAGAATGGGTTGTATCCTTGTGGCTTTTCAGTATTCCTGAAAGAACTGGCCTTGAAACGCGATGTGTGTGGGAATCCCCCAGCAGTTTAGGGAAGCGCCGATTGGCCGCCATCCGCTGTGATATCATTCCCAGAAGTCCCAATTAGTGGGCAGTGCTCGGAGGTAGCGCGATTGTTCTGGGGGCACTCGTGGGTTTTGTGCTCCGCGCATCCCCAGCTCTCATTATACACCCGCTAGGCAGCCGCTCACAACTAAATATTTATACAGAAACGTATCCTCTGCACTCTCATTTTTGAAGTTTTTTTTTAGTTAATTATTTGAGAACACGGGTCTGCCTTCTGCAGCATGTGGCTATGTATTTCAGCTGTTTCTTAGGACAAAGAAAGAAAATATTAGGTATTTGAGCATAAAAGCCTATCCCTATCCACAGGAGAACTAGTGACTGTAGAAGCGGCAGGCGAGGTGGAGCACACACCTTTAATGCTACTGCTGTTCAGCTGGAGGCCATCTGTGCACGATAAAGGACTTTGTGAGCCCATAATGTCATTTCCTCCCCTGCTTCCTATAGAACATCACAGTGTGTCCTCTTCATCTCCTCAGTAACTTCCTTTTTCACATTTTCTTAATATTCATTTTAAAGAACTTTTTGGATTTTAAAATAATGCTTCCCTAATGTACTTTGAACAACATCCAGGGGCTACATTTTTGCATTAAAATGAATACTAAACTTAAAAATGTTTTTAATCATTATTTGCCTCCCACCAGAAGAAAAAAAAGAACAGAGTGTAAGATTGTTTTTTGCTTATTACTGGAGGGATATTTTCTTTTCTTAGAAACAGAGACAACATGAAAATTTTAATTCTTTGCACCTAGGCTGACTAGCAAACCTTCACTTTCATTAGGCGTGCACCCTCATGTCTTTGGAGAAGACAGCCTCTAAGTAAAGGCTTTATCTATTTAGTTAAACTATTTAGTTTCAACTTCCTTATTCTGCTCAACTGAACATCAATAACTCTGATTTCTTGTCCTCAATTTGCTGTGTGTGATGCCAAATCATTCAAATCATTAATATTTGTAACTTTTGCCACATAACTGAAGGGCATGGATGTACTGGCAGATTTCCCAAGACAGCTTCTCTAAAACTTTGATTTCCCACTTCAGCCATCTATTTTCAAGCTGTATCATAGAAATTAAAACGATGTTGGCCCAAATCAGCTTTAATTTTTAAATTGTTGATATTTGTCATTTCAAAAAGCATGAGATAAAGATAAAGCATAAGAAAAAAAAATGGACATTGTTGAAACAAATTCTTCCAAGACGCATTCTAGGTGCGTCTAAAAATGCACCACAAGCCGCAGGCTGTCAGTTGGACCGATATCCCCTGCTCGATTGAAAATAATCCATTCTGTTGAGAAGAAAAAAAAGCTAACAACAGAGATTGGGTACAAAAAAAAATAGTTGAGTTGCAGTGTCCCAAGAGGGCAGCTCACAGCTCTGTGGGCCCGTCTTCCTCGACAGCGCTCCAGCAGGGGCAGCCTGGAGAACGGTCACAATCAGTTAGTAGATATTGATCTACGTAGATCAAGGAGGCAGTTTCACATGACACCATGAGACAGATCTTGCTTTGGGAAATGTAGCCACAGAAAAGCAAGGTCAAAGAGTGGAAAGGAGCCTGAAGCTTAAACTTGTTCTGAAGAACTGCAAATTTGATAATTACAGAACTCATGTCAACTTTCAGTAATTTCTCCTAAAGCTCTAAGGTACAATGCTGACATTTAAGGCATATTTGCTCTCTGGGAAACTATAGACAACGGTGTGGGTCAGTGAACTCGCATTAAAACGAGTTCACTGACGAGTGCTAAGTTACTCTGACTTGAAGCTTGGACTTTACATTGATTTCTTTGTGACCTTGATTTTTCCTGGAGTAGAAATTAATATGTTTTACTGTCCATTTTGATACATTAAGAATTTCTCAATTAAGCTGCTAAGTTGTAATTTACTCAACCATAAGAACAAGCCTTGATTAGATTGTCGTGTTTATCACTATTGTTACTTAATGTAGCTCTTAGAGTTGCGTGATGATTTGTAGGGATTTTCTTTAAAAAAATGCAATCCTTATCCTACATTGTTCACACTTAAGGATATAGTCTTGTAAAATGTTCATGCTGAAAGGACTGAGATTCTTTTGAAGACACTGAGAAAGTATGTTCACTAAGGAGGGTTTTCGTTTTACATGAACTATACTAAAACATTCCATTTGGAAGGACCCAGTGCTGGGATTGAAACCTCTCTTACATTTGACTTTTTTTCATTATTAATAACACAAATAAAAAGACGTAAGTAATTTCACTTAAACTGAAATAATTCTGATCACTGATAAGTAAGTACCTTGTGTCATATATGAGGCTTGGTATTTGCAAGAATCACTACTGACAGAATTGTCTTGTCTGATATACTAGATAATCTGCTATAACTCCTACATCAATACACCTTGCATGTCTTCTGTAACCAGGAATTCTGTTAAAGTTGTGGCACAGTACATAAAGGAAGCTGAGGAGAGGAGGTGTTAATTCTGAAATGCACAGTGAAAAGTCAATGAATGCATTGCACATGGAATCCATCAAAAATCAATGGAATGAAGGCTATGTAATTAGAGTATTTTAACTAAATTAATTTTACAATCTTCACTGTTCAGTGTGTGAATGAAATTATAGCTGTTATGGTGACATGACTTTAAGGAATGAACATTCCTGGGGAAAGAACTTTCTTTTTGTTGTTTTTCATTTGTTTGGTTGGTTGGTTTTTTGTACATTATCCTTTGCTGACTTAACTTCATTGTTAATACAAGCAGCATTAATATCTAACAGCATAATTCAGTATTTTGTACTCTAGGATACATCAATGCCTTCCTCATACTACCTATGGAAAGGAGACCCAAGGTGTCATCTCACCCTGTGTGCCAGTCTGCAGAACAAAGAAAGAGGCACCCTTATATTTAACACATAAAGTTGCCCTCTGAATTATTTTGGGAATGGATTTTGATTCTTTCCCTACATCTCTCAGTTTCACAGGCGATTCTAAATTAGCTTCCAGCATGCGTTACGTGGAAACCCAGTCCATGCAAATTGGAGCTTCATATATGATACAGTTCAACTTGGTGATGGGCTGCGGCCAGAAGTTTACCCCTCATATGGACAACCAGGTGAAACTGGAGTACTCCACCAACCATGGCCTGACTTGGCATCTTGTTCAGGAGGTGAGGCCAGCCAGGACTGTTGTCTTCTATTAAATTCTGCATATACAAAGCTAACCTAAAATACACTTGTGGCTTTGGATCCTGGAGGTCCTTTTCCTCCACTCTGTGCAGAAATCCTTGGTTGAAGCTATTTGATATTACAGGTGTAGATGTTTAAATTTTTTTCCATAATATTTGGAAGTAAATGCTTGTGTCTGCAGCACAGAATTGTGACAGGAATGGCCCAAGCCTGAGAAATAAATTTGGGGCACTAGACAAAGCTACCAAATAACAGCCAAGATCTTTCCTGTGCTATTGCTTTGTTTCCAAAGTAAAGCACATCTACAGTTTCCAGGAATTTAAATGGATAGAAATTCTTTTTGTCTGTGTGCGCAGTTGTTTCGTAAATGCCAATCGGTCCTTGGGGGACTGTAATGCAGAGCCTTTCATCTCCCACCACTGCCTCAAATCCGTCCAGGGCAGGAAGGACCGAGACCCACCGACTGCCACGGTCCCTGGTCGAGGCGCCAGTCGCACCCTTCTGTGCTGGGTCCCCCGGGGCTCAGCCCCGTCTCAGCACAACCACGCTCACGGTTTGCACTTGTTTGCATGATTTACATGTTTGCCATTTTAGCAGGCAAGCTGAGGTCTCACCGGCTTGAGAGGAACTAACAAACATCCCCGGCAGCTGCCTCGCTGGCAGGTTCGGAGCCTCCGGCAGGTTCGGAGCCCTGTGTCCCAGGGCCTTTTCTGTGTGGGCTCTGCAGACACATAGAGGCATTTCAATGTCCAGGGCTCCAGTCCACATCTTTTATGAGCTACGAAAGCCTTTTCCTGTTTCATACTATGTTTTATCGGCTTGTTTTGTCATGTTTACCTTATTAGGAGCAATAGTGAAAGGGCAAAAACTGAGATTTTCAGCATTACAACTCAAGGTAATTGCTTAAACAGAATTGAGAGGGAAACTATGAATACCATGTTTTAAATGATTTTCGTGCCTTTTTAATTAGTAGGCATCATCGTGGTGTCAAAAATAGTTCCTAGTGGAAGGTGTTTGGAGTTTGTCCTTGTCATTAATGAAAGACCACTCTCCCTTAGATTTTAGCTCTGTTTTCCTTTCCCAGTGAGGCTGAGCTCAGAAAGAAGAACTTGCAGCTGAATCATTTTTCTCTCACCACCCAAGTCGTCACGATAAAAGAGTAATAGAGATGCCTATTTGTAGTACTCTTCAAGGAAGTAATCCAGCCAAAATACAGAACACTAATTAATTAAAATGTTTGAAAGTTTTATTTGCTTCACACTCACTAATCAGATCCTGTTTTATAAGATCTTTTATGGGAGATGAATCAAACAGAAATGTTTGAAAATTGCTGGAAAGGAAACTAAGCCTTTAGAAAGCCTACTGGAGGGGAAAAATGGGGGAAGGAAGAATAAGCTATCAGATCTCAGATCTTCTATTTAATAGTCTAAATTTTTGGACAATAACTTCCTCTGTAAAATAATAATATATTCTTCAGTTTTTATATTTAACTATATATGTATTCTGAATTGCTTTAACTACTGTGGCATGTCCTTGTTTTATTATTAGTTTCATACCATTCAGAGAACACATGTAGGTGGCAATCCCAAAGATCCCATTTGTGTTGGACATGCCACATGGGCATGAGGAAAGCACAAAGTCTTGGGTGCTGATCCATCAATAAATAAATAAATGAAGTACTTCACAAAAACTGAGTAACAAGTGTGGGCATGAAAAACCAAGAAGCTGGAGTAATGAATTGCTTTTATATATACTTTTATGTATATATATGTACATTATGTGTGTATATACGTAATTAATGATCACAGATTCTGAAAAGTAGAAAGAAAAAATTAGTCACAAACCTCTCTGGGAATCTGGATCACTATAGAAAGACACCAGGCAGGAAGGGGGAATTCACACCACTTGCTGGAGATGCCAGGGTCAGGATAGTCAGGAGAGCAACGTAAGGGCTTTCAGAGGAAATGCTGGAGCCCTGAAGAACCCCCTGAAGTAGCTGGGTGCCTAAGCCGGAGGTTCTCCTTCGGTTCCTGGAGGTTCCTGCGGTTCTCCATGGCGTGTGTGGGGAACACGGGAACCGGCGTTCCCAGGCGACACGTCCCAAGCAGGTGCCTCCAGTGCACTGAATGCACAGTCAACCAGCACTGCCTGCTGGCGTGGGAATAGGGACAAAATGGATTAGGCATCCTCATGGGGTGAAACAAAACTTTACTCCCAGTAATGCTAAACAGAGCTCTCTGAATGAGTCAGGTGGTCTTCTAGGTGAAATTGTAATATTATTAGTATTCTGGGAAAATTGTCTGTTTCATCCCATAATTCTTCTGCTTCTTGGCCTTGTGCTTTGACATGCGAACCCAGACAAGCTCCTGATTCAGTGAATGTTCAACTCTCACTTCTGTTTCTAATTCTGCCTCAACATTAAATCTGTTTTTGAAATGTTTTGCTTCTAGGAATGTCTTCCAAGTATGCCAAGCTGTCAGGAGTTTACATCAGCAAGTATTTATCACTCCAATGAATTTACTCAGTGGAGGAGAATCACGGTCCTGTTACCACAGAAGACTTGGTAAGCAATTTCTTTTCTTACTCTTGTTTTATTTTTGCTGCAGAGTTAACCTACTCTTATATTGGTATCACAAAGACCAAGATCTCTGTAGATTGTATTTAAGCCCTTGAGGGAGGTGCTGAGATGAGCAATACTGGGGCTAACTGAACTGAAGGTACTTTTTGCTTAAAATGTTTTTCTCATATGTTGAGAGTGAAATCTTACTGAAATCAATCAAAACTGTTTGGATACATTTAAGATATATCATGACCCAGTAAACCTTTGATCTTTTGGAAAATAGAGGCATTTTTCTGTAAACTGTTTATTAGAGAGGATTTACTTGGATTGTTCATTTTTATTTTGCAAATTCCCTTGTGTTTATATGTGCAAACAAAAGTCCTGTATAAACGTTAATTCATTTCTGGAAAATCTTACTTCTTGTTTGTTTTCATAGCATATCTTCAAGAATAACATTCTCTTTTATAAAAAAAAATCAGAAAATCCTATTCACTTGATTGAAACCAAACTTATTTTGCCTGCCTTAGCATTTTTAACTAGATAATTTCTTCCATTATTTATTCTAATGGCTTTTCTATAACATAAAAATAAGAGCCTATCCTACTTGCTGATCTTCACTGCTTCCTTCATTTGAGAATAAAGTAACTTCAAATAGACTTACAGCTTGCTTATGTTCAATCTGAATGCATCACAACACTTGGAAGGAATATAGCCCAGATTACTTTGTCATTATATAGGTGCCCTGCCTGGCCTAAAACCAGGTTTTGTTTCCCAAGCGTCCAACAGTGATGCTCCAAGGCTCATTGTACAACCACTTGTACACTCCTACTGTGGAGCCAATATTCCATACAAAACATCAGGGACAAAAATAAAGTGCTTTAGCATATCAGGTCAGATAATACCAAATGACACAATTAAATCCATGAATAACTGATTAGGAGTTAGATTATGATGTACTAAGTCTTACATGCTGTTGAGTGCTATCAGCTATAAAATGTGTGATTCACATAGGGACTTAGTTCAATAAGTGTCTAGCATTTTTGCAGGATACATTCCCAAGTAGGGTGATATTTTTAAATTTGTAAGATATATATTCTACTAGAAATCGTTATTATACGCAGTAGAGTTGCTGTTAATACCAGTGTTGTGGGCCTTTTTTTCCTTTAGGATCTTGTAATTTTTCCCAGCATATGAGGTGACAGAAACAAATAGTTCCAACTTAAATTGGTAGTAGAGAAAACTTATAATGATATAATAGCTGGGTTACTGTTTTGTGCTTACAGAAAGAGTAACTGCATTTGTACAAAAACCATAAACATTTCATAAAACCCTCTATCTGAGGGGATTTGGGTCTTTTAGCAGACTTTTGTGTCTAATTAAGGTACAAATTACCACCAAACATTACTTAGATGTTCATAACATGCATTTTCAGTCTGAACACATTATGGTTCTGTGTTTTGGTGGGGGAGGGTTGACCTGCTGCTCCAGGCTGGCTCAGCCACCCTCCTCTCAGTCAAGGAGCCGAGCTAGGGCTCAGTCGGTCATTTGGTTTTAGCTCATATGAGATCAGGGTTTTTTTCCCCCATTTCTGAAATGCACTTACACATTACACAGCTTACACAGCCCCACACCGGACAAGGGCTGAAAAAAGCACAGCCTGCCCTGGGTGTCCTTCTAAACACAAGTGCTGTAATTGAGCAGCATGCAGACCAGAAGGTTTATGTGTGGGCTTTTGAGTGGGTGAGCCCAGGTGCACCAGAGTTTGCACCATAGGTGCATAGGGAGTGTAATTGTGTCCATGCAAACAGAAAATGGCTCATTCCTACCCTACTTCTGCTGTAAAACTTCCTGAGTGTGCTGGTATTTTTACACCAACACACATATCTGTGGCTGCTCTGCATCTGGCAAGCACGAGTTCACAGGGCCCCTGCATTAGCTGAGACTTGGAACATTGGAAAATCTGCTATTACAGCACGAGTTCTGAGGGAGAAGTGAAATGTAGGCACCTGCTCTCTGAAATTTTATTGTACACAAACTGTGCATTTCTAACACTGATGAAAATTAATTTTAGCTTTATGGGAGACATTTACATATGAACAGGCCTTAATGAGATACAAACAGCTGTCACTTGCTGACTTCATAAACAAATCAACACCTAATGACTGAATGAGAGTTTCAGGATAATTGGGTAAATGTAATTATAGTAACTCAGAAGGTAGCAAATATAATTTTATCAGCCACAGATTTGCATTAGATCCTTAGGTTTTTTAATGTCTGGAGAGAAGACAATGTTTTTATTTTAAATCACATATCTGAAAAAAATTGCAATAAGAAGAACGTCATTTCACTTGCAATACATTCGGGACTCAGCATGATTTCCTTTTGCTTATGCAAAGTGTCACACAACAGCAGTGACTTTTATTTGACATCAACATGAGTTAAATATAATGCCATCAGCAAGGCAGATTGTCTCCCAGTAGTATTGTAGAAAAGACATGTCTCCCAGAAAGCCTTGTAGAAAAAAAAAAAAGAAAAAAGAAAAAATGAGAGTTTTGTTGGTATTAAAATGTTTTCCTGACTAATCACTATTACATATTTAAATTGAATAGGTGTCCAAATGGTGACTGTCCAGAAAACGGATACTTTATCAATGAAAATGCAGCTGGCACTAAGTATTATCTGGCCATCAGGTCAACCTCGCATAAGTGCAGGGAAGAAGTGTCACTGCTGCTGTGTGAAGTGGCGTGGGGAGCAGTGATCCCAAGTCACAGGCAGCTGCTGCACCCCCAAGACTTGCCCTGTGACAGTATTGTCCTCGTTGCCCCCAGCCCTGTACATAGCCCTGCAGAGCTCCAGCTTACACACCTTGTCTGCACCCAGACACTGCTATTATGGGAAATCTAAGATGCCCAGGTGCAACACTCTCATTCTTATGAGCTGGGGAAACAGCAGGAATTGCACAATTTCATGGTGCTTTTTTAAGTTCTTATTTTTGTTAAAAAAAATGTTTTTGGACAGCATTTTTTTCAGGATTGTTATTTTTCTCAGAGCAAGCGAGCTCCCATTAGTGACTACAGATGCTCCTGGAGCACAGTCTGCCCAGGTATCATCACTGATGGGCGTCATCACTGATGATGTCCTTTGATGTCCTGTAGTAAATGAGAGCCACACCACCAAGGTGACCACCAGCTTCAGAGCCCTGCAAAAATAAACAATATATAATGATGGTGAATATTTATGGTCCCTTGTGCCTGTACAAGCTTAGAAAGTCCTTAGTGCGCAGCTTACTGACATCATACACTTTTAATGGATAATTCATAGCTCTTGTAATGTGACCCATCAATATATTGTGTCCTGAGGGAGTATTTAATCTGCAGATCTGCTCCAGCAGATTAGCCCTGCATGCTGTAAAAATGCTTATAATATTTGCAATATCAAGCACATATTTGAAGCTGAAATCAAGGGTCATTTCAATTAAAAATCACACCCTTAAGCATTTTCACTTGTTTTTTAAATAAATTATAGTAGTTAAATTCTAAACATTTCTAAAAGCATGTCCTAAACTAAGCTTTGTATAGTCCCAGTAAGTGACTGGAAGATGAACTTCTATGTGGTACGGTCCATTTCAGGTGTACCTGAAATGCCTCCTGTGTTCATTCTTTCATTTCCATACATCTGAGTAGTTGGTCAAAAATCTTTAAAATATTCATTTTAACAACTCTTGTTCTACATATATCCCAAGTGTTTTTTTTCTTAATTGACGAGTAACAAAATTATATCCCATACCATCATAGTATAGCCATATGGCTCAGAAAAAACTTGGAAAGATTTCAATTTTCTCTACTGACCTGTGCCATTACTCGTAGATGGTAACTGGCAGCTAATAGTAGCTCTCCTTCTCCCTGCATTAATATTAATGAGTTTTAGGTGCCAGTCAGGATCTGGGTGGGAATGTGCCCTCCACCCAAACTTTGGCCTTTTCCCCAGAATTTAGCCATTTCTCCTCTCTCTTCCAAATGTTTGTAACTTCCCAGATTTACCCTGGAATTTGGGTAGGCTCTTTGATGACGAGAAGTACTCTTCTGACAATTTAGTTTCTTCCTTAGACTTGGTCTTTTCCCTCAACATGGAAAATGTCCAGGTTAGAGCAGAGACAGTCTCTCTTAATGGGCCAGCATCAAGCACATTGTCAGTGCCCTCATTATAATAATGAAAAATAAAGCTGTAACTGAAAAGAAAACATTTATCTAGGGAAGGGAAACTACAGGAAGATTTTTCATCTTAAACAATTTTACCCATATCTACAACTCACTTGGATGTAGGCAAGTAGTCTAACCCAATGATTCCAGCACAAAAACTCCAACTGCAGCCACCACAGAAAAGTAATTAATGACTATTGTCCATTACAGCTCCCTGTGCAGTTAGTGGTATTATTATCTATAAAGTCCATTTACAAAAATGTGTCTTTGGTTGTGTCTGTATTTGCAGCCTGGACTGTGATTGTGATTTCAGCTTTATTTTTTAAAGTTGTTTTTACCTTTTTCCCTGCAGTTCAGTAAAGCATCACAAATTAACACGTTTTCATTGGTTTTAAGGTCCAGTGCCACCCGTTTCCGCTGGAGCCAGTGCTACTACACAGCCCAGGATGAGTGGGCTTTGGATAACATCTACATCGGACAGCAGTGCCCCAACATGTGCAACGGACACGGCTGGTGCGACCATGGCATATGCAGGTACCAAACATTGACCTCTTCCTCTTAAAAGCGGGTTGTGTTCTAGCACTTCAGGTTTGCTGTTATGTTATTTCGTGGGTTTTTTTTTTTTTTGCTGTTCTTGTTTTTGGATTTTCCAGTGATGAACGTGGTGAACGAGCTGCCCAGATATGGGTGTCCTGGTCTCCTCTTCACGAGGTGTGCTCTTCAGGAGGCATTTTGTTGTATCAAATGAACCCAGGGACCAGCACAGCACTGTTTCGCAGTTGCCATCAGCCTGGGTGGAATACCAGGGGCCAGAGTGCTGCCTGCCTGCCTCAAACTACATGTTCAGCAGATTTCTTGGAAAGAAAAATACAGTTTATTCCAGTTATTTCTCTTTCAATATATGTAGTCCGTATACAAAGAAAGAATTTATCTGCACTATAAAAAATACTATAAAAAAAACTCCTGACTTCCTCACAGTTACTGATGTGCTGCAGCCTCCCAGGCTTGCTCTTGCAGGGAGAGCAGGAGGACACAAATCTTGTCTGCACCGAGGACTACTTCTGTGATCAGAGCAACAGGGGCTCAGAGCTATGCACATCTCAGACTATGTGTCCAAACCCTGACAATGAACTGAATAAATATGGCCATTAGCATTACAGACAGATCCTGAATACAAAAATTAAATTAAATTAAATTAAAAAGACGCACGCAGAGAACAAAGGGTTGGCCTGATGCTGCCAGTATCCAAAATTGCGATTTCAGGGTGATTTACAATTTCACATCCAATTTCAAAAGGTCCTTGCTGCCTCAAGTGATTGTGACTATCCCCAGTAAAATATTTAACAGCTCCTTATGCCTGTGCTCCCGCCAGGTGCGACTCCGGGTTTCGGGGTACTGAATGCCAGCCCGAAAACGCCCTCCCCTCCACCGTCATGTCCGATTTTGAGACCCCCGGCAGCCTGAAGACCGAATGGCAGGAAGTTATCGGGGGAGAGATTGTGAAGCCCGAGGAGGGCTGTGGGGTCATCTCCTCCGGCTCCTCGCTCTACTTCAACAAGGTACGTCGCAGGCAGGGCCGGCGGATCGAGAGGCACGTAGTGCCCCTTTGAAGTGAACATGATGTGGTTAGACGGCAAGAAAGGGAAGGGGCAGAGTGCTCCGGAGAGAGATCTGAGACAAAGCAGCGCGCACTATGGAAGTGCATTAAACAGCGCGGCTGTTCTCTGCAGGTGAAGAACAAAGCAACCAAAGAAACAGGGAGTGACATGTGCATTATGTATCCAAGAAATACCGGTTATAATGGAAGGAGGAAAATTGCCAATGCACTGAGAAGTGTGTACGTTAATGCTGTCTTAATTGTGCATTTGCTGCTTTCATACCAGATTCTTTCTCAGCAGCCCCTGAGTTCCATTTGTCTCCATTCTATAATATTCTTGACCAGACACAGAAAAAGCCCTGCTTTCAGGGGAGGCAAGCAGCTAGCATGAGGGCAAAGGACCCAAGCTGGTGAAAAAGCAGCCCCTCCAGCCCTTCTGAGAAAGTGCCTGGTTAGCCGGCAGGAGAATACTCTGTTGTATCATTCATACGGTTCGCAGGCAAAAATAATATTGCAGGAAAAGGAAATACAGAATCCTGATAATTAATAACAATTATAATTAAGAAAAAAAAAGACAGAGAAATCTTTATGAGCATACATAGTATTATGGGTTGTAATCACAGATTTATTTTTCATTGTTGTTCCTCAGGTCTAGTCCTGGGATTTGGTTTTGTTCTTAATTGAACGGAAGAGTTTAATGCAGCGACGTGTTTCTCTTTTAAGGATTTGATCAAACTGCCACTGCTGTCATGAAAGCCAGATTAGTCCCAGAAGAATAACCCAATATGCAAAGCTGTGTAATGGTGTGTTGTTTACCTCATTACAAAAATCTAACCCATCAAATAATTTTCAGAACTCCTACATAGCCTCACTTCCAGCTCCCCTGGAAATGCAGCTCTGCACTGAAAATTTCATAATAGGCCAATCAGTATAGCGAGCTAATTGTGATAATTGGATTTTATATATATATATATAATTGTCTTCTCTGATAGATGTTCTTCCTTCTGGCTCAGTTCTTTATGCCAAGCTTTTCAAAGTAGTTTGCTAAATTAGAATTAACCTGCTATGATCTTTCCTCTTATTTCTGCTAAGGAGGAGTGAAAATCTCATTTAGAAATTCTTGGCTTCTTGTTATTGATCTCTAAGGGTTAGGTTATCATTCATTTCTTGAGTAGCAGCAGTCTGTGCACCATCAGCTGAAGGTGGCTTATTTAATTTCTGTTTAGATCTTTTTTCAAGGCATCTAGTGGCCATGGTGATAGATGGTATAAGAATTATTTTTATAGTTGCCCAACATTCGCGCATTGTTTTTGGAGCTCATGTGCACAGTCTCTCTTTTGTGTTTGCTCAAATAGCTATTTTTTATTTGAATGTCTCATGTTTAGTGCTGTGATCAGTCCTTGCTGCCAGAATTAATGTTGGCTTCGTCCCGCTGAACCTCCATCTCTTGTTTTACAACTCATTTTAATCAGTCACGGGTGTGTTTGCAATAAAGAGGAGTCTGGATTAGCCCCTGCGATTCCTTTGAGGTTTCATGTAACTGGTGCCCTTTCTTGCTAACCTGACTAACCCCTCTGCCGTCGGAGCAGATTGCGTGTAGAGATGCTGTAGGCTGCCACGGGGGTGTGTAGGGGGGCAGCATGGGGAAACTCTGTCTAGTTGCACAACCAGAGCTCCATCTACTGTGACACTAAGCTGGGTCTCACCTGCTGGACAGCAAGGATGTTTGCATCTCTGTCTTAGCCTTTCGAGTTGGGTTTGATGAAGGGAATTTCCAAGTTGGCTCTCCAAAGGAAGATCTGCATGCAGACTACCCAGAGCTGCTGAGGGTGCTCTAGAGCATTTGGGGCTGCAGCGGGATCCTTGGTGTCCTGTGCACCTGGACCCATCCTGCTGTCATGACATGGTTCAGGAGGGCTTTACTCAGCTGGCGATAAAACAAGTAATAAACCAGAACAGGTGGCATCATTCATGTCTGAATCAATACCACTGTATCCCAGGCGACTGTCTTCAGCGATTCATCATAGGTTTTAAGTGCCATTGGTGGTTTAAGCTACTTGGGTTTCAAAAGCACAAGCATTTGGCTTCCAGAAACTGGGCTGATAGGGTGAAGGGGCATATTTGCTAGAGCCTACAAAACAGTTATGGATCTAGACTGCAATGCAATTAATTACCAGGACAGCAAAGTGTTCTGAGAAACTGAGGTGTAGGCATTTCTTTCTTCCAAGTTTACTCTGATCTAGGTGGGAATGGTGATTAGAAGAGTGTTTTCAATTCATATATTGTCGTATAAAAAACATAGATGAGATTTTAAAACTCAGCTCAGACCTTGTTATGTACGTCCCACTAGATCACATCACTTGTCCATACTGGAAATATGTCAGGAGAATCACAGATGTAAGCACGAGAAAAGAGGGAAAAACATAAATATTACTTGAAACACAAACATCACCTTTATAATTTAGCACAGGTTTTTCTTTTTCATCCTTCTTTAGGCTTGGAGATGGTCAGCACTCCCGTGACTTTGTATGGAATTATAAATAGTATTGGAATTATAAATAACCAATTTTGCCCCGTTTTGTTAAGGCTCCTCACCTACGCAGTGCCAAGTTGTAGCTAGAATTCTAGTAGAACTGAAAAATATCTTTACAAAAGTCATTCACTTGATTTTATGAAACTGTTTTTTCACTCAGCTGTGCTTGGGCAAACCTGAAACCAAATCCACACGTTTTAATTAAGTGACTTACAATATTTATTGGGAGAAGAACATCTTTTTGTGTGTGAACAAATCATACTGGCCTGAGATGTGAAGAGAAAGTGCATCCCCCTTTATTCTTGTATGAGAGATAGGCTGTTTCCCTGCAGTAAATCTGTCCTATGCTGCTTTTGTAAGAAGGTAACTGGAAGCAAGTCTGTCGGATGTGCTGATCCTGCAGTGGGGGGAAGAGCTAGGAAGAGACTGTTCTGTTTGGATAACATTGGGTTAACAACTTGGGAAATGAATGCCAAGTAATTGTAGAGAGGAGCAAATAGCAGTGGCACCTTGAATGCCATGAATGGCAAAAGCAAAAGCTTGTGAGCTGGAGGTGAAGCTCCCCATCTGTGCCAACAGACTGCTGCTTGGGCCAAGGGGCCAACGCAAGGAACAGGCGTAAGTGAAAAGCCTGTGTGCGTGAGCGTGTGTATTTTTGGAAGCTTTGTGAGCCTGTAACTTGACAAAAAGTGTTCAGGATAATTTGAGGTTAAAATATGTGAAGATACTACAGCCTGTGAGGATCTGGTGGTAACTGAGGTATGTTTGATTGCCAGGTAACTGTGAAACAAAATGTAAATAGAGCTCAAGCTCTTCCCTCCTGAGACACTACATACACACCTAAAGCGATGCATTAGCAGAGCTATGAATCCAGAGTCACTCCAAACAGCGCAAGGTTTGACTGGGGAAATGAGATCTCAGATAAGACTTTATGTTTTATCATATTAAAGCACCTAATATTCAACACTAGGAGGGAAGGGAAGGGAAAACAAGGGATCCCTTCCTGCTTTTCTGGAGATACCTGGCGTCCTGAAGGAATGAGTAGAGAGAGGAAGAAGGTGAAATAATTTTCTTGGTTTACCAATATGTACAAATGTATGTTGAAATGTGTCCATAGTGATAAAAAGTGCTTGCAGGGTGGGTGCTTGTAAGTACATGCCTCAGAGATTACAACACAAAGAAAAAACACGAATAATTGTTGTCCTAAAGATGAAAAATGTCACATTTGCACAAAACTCAATGCCCTTCCTGATGCGCAGTTTTCTGTACAATATTATTCTGTAAACAGCTGAAATTTTAAAACTTTGGGCTTGACTTTAGCTCATAGACATTTTGGACTTTTGACTTTGAATACATCTATTCATAGTAAAGGTGTTGTATTTAATACCATTTTCCCCTCTCTAATCCTTGACCTGTAGGCTGGGAAAAGACAGCTGGTAAGCTGGGATTTGGACACTACCTGGGTGGATTTTGTCCAGTTTTACATCCAGATTGGAGGGGACAGTCCTTCGTGCAACGCTCCGGACAGCCGGGAGGAAGGAGTGCTGCTGCAGTACAGCAACAACGGCGGGATCAACTGGCAGCTGCTGGCAGAAATGTACTTCTCGGATTTCAGTAAACCCAGGTACAGCTCTGGTCTACATTCCAGCCATACTGTGGGAGCACATTCACAAACCGTTTCTGCATCCATGAAAACATGAAAAGCCATCATTACATGGAAGCTTTTCCAGGCCGCCCCCTTAAAGTCCTGGCACACAAAATGAATATAATAAAAGAGGATCTTGTAAAACCTGAAATAAAGTAGATAGTTTACAGTTACTTCCAATATAAAACATGACCAANCCTCAAATCATGGAAACTTTTCCAGGCCCCCCCCTTAAAATCCTGGAAAACAAAAAGGAAAAAAAAAAAAAAAAATAATATATATATATATATAAGAGGATCTTATAAAACCTGAAATAAAGTAGATAGATAGTTTACAGTTACTTCCAATATAAAACATGACCAAAAGGCTAATATATGGAAAACACTGTCAAGCAAATACAGAACTTATCCAGAAGAGGTGTAGAAGTCTATTATTTCCTCTCATTCTGTTTTCAGAGCTAATGAACATGTATTAGTGTCACGTACAATAAAAAGTACTTTAAAAAATAAGGAGAAAAAATCATTTTCGGTATTTAGAAGCTGCTGTATGCTAGCTTGTCAGTGCAAACTAAAATTGCATCTGTTTGTGTAGGCACTAGCATGTGTTCTGTTACAGTAGTTTGTGTGTCACAATATTTAAATAATTTTGTCCTCACATGTCCTCATTTTGCATTGTAATGAGCAATGTTTTCAGAAGGATTTCCATAATTTAGCAAATTGTCCTTTTCTGAAAGTGATCTCAGCACTTGAAATTTTAAAACCTGTTGGCCTTTGCTTAGTCTCGTCTAAACTTACTTTGTCAAAACTATGGAAAACGTCCAACATTGAGGGGTATCCCAAGCTACACACTAAAATCTTCAGCACTGCCCCATCCAAAACTTCTCAGCCAAAACATTTTCCCCTTTGAGTAACTGTTATTGATGACACTTGCTGGATATGCAGCTATGCATATTTAGTTTTGCTATTGCTGCTCCAAATATGATCTGGACCTTTATTTTTCAATTTTGAAGCACCTAAGTCTAGGAATTATCTGGAAAATAAGGATCCATGCAGCCCCGGAAGAGTCCTTCAGCTCTACCTGCTGACACAGTAAATGAAGCAGGTCTATGATAAAAAATAATGTGGGGTATAAAAGAAAACACATTAAAAAAGTATTTTTTTATATATACGTATCTTATATATGTGTGTGCATATACATATTATGCATATATGTGTGTGTGTGTGTAAATTTAAGGTGTCTGCAAGTGACTGCACAAATAACTTGAATTTTTGCATTTGAACTTAAGTATGATTTATATTGAAACCATAACCTGTATTTAACATTCCTAAGTTGAAAATAAAGCAAACTCTGTTCTAAAAGAGCAGAAGTTCTCTTATGGAGTTTCATAGAGGTGGCTGATATATTTTCACCCACAGAAGAAAACTCTGGTACAGAAACTACTGCAGTCACAGTAATAGAAGGATGCTTTTGTCTCTGAATTGGACCAACCAGCAAAGGAGGATGAGAAATGAATTTTGACAGCATATTTCGTTATTATTTGCTGGCAACAAAACTATACCAAAACTTGCTGAACACAGATCAGTTGAACAGCTTAATTCAAAGCTAAAGAATTCAAATCAGCTCTTTATTGTGCTGGGCAATGCACAAATACATAGTAAAAAATAGCCATTTCCTTAAAGATGTATAAGTCACAACAGGGCCAGAAAGACAGAGAAGGGAATCTTCTTGATAGATACTTCATAAATAGGTTACCAGAGATGTAGAGGATTTCTCAAGGCTTCTACATGTATGAAGAGTTTTCCTAGCTCTTCTCTCTGTGCGTGGTATTTCTCACGTTTCTCTGAAATTCTGCTGGATTTTCGTCTTTCAGGTTTGTCTACCTGGAGCTGCCAGCCGCAGCCAAGACTCCCTGCACCAGGTTCCGCTGGTGGCAGCCCGTGTTTTCGGGAGAAGGTTATGATCAGTGGGCGCTCGACGACATCATCGTTTTGTCGGAGAAACAGAAGCACATCATTCCTGTTGTCAATCCAACTTTGCCGCAGGTAATCAGCAAGGGAGGTCGGGGGCACCAGCACAAAACTGGAACCATCCTCTGTTGAATCCTCTTTGAATATGTAGTATATATTTAATGAAACATCTGAAATGTCTGCAGCTGTATCTTGACATGGTCCCATCTTAACACCATCAGACTCCTAATCGTTTTGCTAGATGCTGTAATTATGCATCTCCTCAGAAACCAAGACAGACATTTTGGAAGTTGCAGCTTTTGGAAAACTGCCATAAATGCAAACTGCAAAATTTGAAAACAGGATATTTTGGCATTTATTCTGAAGCCACAATGCAAGATGATAGTATTTGTTTTGGTTCTTGTTTCTTTTCACTTCTACTTCTAGAACTTCTACGAGAAGCCGGCATTCGATTACCCCATGAACCAGCTGAGCGTGTGGCTAATGTTGGCCAACGAAGGGATGACCAAAAATGAGAGTTTCTGCTCTGCAACTCCCTCGGCCATGCTCTTTGGTAAATCAGATGGAGACCGTTTTGCAGTGACTCGAGATTTAACTCTGAAACCCGGATACGTCCTGCAGTTTAAGGTATTCCTTAAGTATAAATCCCTGCAGATCAGTGAAACTTCCCTTATTCAACTTATGCAATTATTGTGAGATGTCACTGGGGTCACAGTTCAAACCTAGGCAATGAGTTATAACACCATGGAAAAAAACACGAAGAGCACAAATACGAATTCATACACTATAAAATATGAGGCTGCCTTTTAAAAAGGACAGCCAAAACCTTGGCGCAGGACGGCCTTTTTGTTTTTCTCTCTCTAGAGGAATTTTAAAGGTTTGTTGTTCCTTAAGGAGTTTCAGAAGTGGTTTGAAGTGACTGTCATTATAGTCTAGCCAGAATCGCTGCTGCACTGTCGAGGGAAAAAGGATTTATCCCATCTGAGGCTCCATGGCTGCAAAAGCTTCAATGTGCTTTGCGTACATTTTTTGTATTTTAAACTGTTTAAGGACTTACACACTGTTTTATACTCCAGTGTGGGATTTTTCTAATAATTTGCTTTTATTGTGTGAATGAAAATGGGCTCCAATTAGCATTCTCTTCTTTAAAGGGCTTACCAAAATCACAGTGGTCTAACAGTACATCAAAATATGGGCTCCAAAGAAAAATGCGTTTGCTTTGACAAGCAGTTGTTTCTGAACCCTAATCAAAATTTTATTGAGTTTATAATGAAATCCCATTGGTGAATTCTGGAAGTTGGTTGCAATGCAATTTTAATGAGGTAGCCACAAATACATGGTCCTTACATAATTGGTGGATACAGACACTGAATAATTTACAAGTAGAATTATTAAAGAGATCAGATGTTTACAGGCAGCTTTTCAACTATAATTCCCACAGTTCTATAAATGGAAAAGTTAGTTAGAAATAACAGGATTTGTAAAATAATCTCATTTCCCCTATAGCTGGGTTCATAAGGCACAATACAACTGAGGACTGCAGTACAGTTCCTGAGTCAGTATTTGTAGTTTTATACCCTTAAACATCCAAAAGCCAAAAATACTTCAATATGTAAGTAACATTTGCCCTGAGAAAGCTGCTACTTACAATTTGACCAATTTCTCTGCTTTGGTGACTAAATCTTCATTCTGTCTGTTTCATGTTCAACAGCAATGTAAAACTTGTGTTTAGTCTGAAAAAAAATACTTAAAATTACTTTGTACACCTTCCATCTGGGAGGCCTTTGGCAATGTAGCATAGACATGTGCAAGTGTAAACCCTACATGTCAGATGAAACAGTGAGAACTCTTTCTTCAGAATATCTCTTATTTCGGTCCTTAATTTTGAGGCGTGTTTATATTCATCTCTTTTTAGGAATGCTTCCGGGATGGCCTGCATCTAAATGTGCCGGTCCTATTTCCATGTTTTAATTTTAAACATATGGTTAAATGCTTTCCTGAGTTTGTGGAATTTCCATTTTAAACAGCTGCCTGGAATCATTTTGCATTGATAAACCCAAATGCAGCAATTTGTCAGCACTATTTCATTTGACATGAACGATCGCGCTTTGTATTTTGCGTGCCACCGTTCGTGCAGAGGCTCGGCAAGGAAATAACGAGAGCTAATATGTTCCTAATGCTTTGCAAGCCGAAGCTGGGAGCCCCGGTTTGGCAGCCGGATTTTGTCCTTGTCTTGGCTCACGTCTCTCGCTCTGCTTCCTCAGCTCAACATCGGCTGCAGCAGCCAGTTCAGCGGCTCGGCGCCCGTGCTGCTGCAGTACTCGCACGACGCCGGGCTCTTCTGGTCGCTGGTGCGGGAGGGCTGCTACCCGGCGTCGCCGGGCGCGCGCGGCTGCGAGGGCAGCTCCCGCGAGCTCAGCGAGCCCAGCGTCTACTACACGGGCGACTTCGAGGACTGGACGAGGGTCACCATCGTCATCCCGCGGGCGCTCGCCGCCAGGTACGGTGGGGGCAAAGCCGGTGGTGCCGCAGAACCAGCTGCCCGCGCCTGGGGCCATGTTGGGAAGATATTGCGATTGCAAATAAAACTATGGTTAAAAAAATCTAGAAAGAATATGCCGCGTTCTACAAAGCAGGGAGACACTTTCCGCTTTAAAAGTGTCAGAACTGCCCATAAATTAAATTACAAAGCAGCAAGGAACTGTAATAAAAGAAAAAGAAAAAAACCTATAACATTTTAATTTAACATAAATCTCTTCATCATGGGGCTGCATTCTTTGCGCTTGGGAAACTCACCAGCAAGAGAGTGATAAGTCGCAGGTATCAAAGAAGTCATTTCCTCAGGATTAATTTCACAAGGGGTTGCTGCCAGGGAAGTGCGCAGCGGGGTGTCGAAGTGACTGGGTGATGTCCATGTCACCGGGCGATGGCAGGTCCCGTACAGCCTCCGTTGGGACGCACGTGGGCAGCCGCGTTGTGCTGGCACCAGGGCAGCTGGAGCCCCCAGGGGACAAGTGCTAGAGGTGCCCGTCACCTGCAGCAGACGTGCACAGCAGTGCTTGCTGCTTCCCTGAGCGTCGACCAGGGAGGACACAAATAGGCTGGAAACTGGGGACCTTTGACCGAGCTTTGCTTGGATGTGCGCAGTGTTTCTCACCTCCCTTTCTATCTGTCCCGGGCTCTCTGCCCCCCAGGCAGCCAGCCCCTCTGCCGCAAGGAGCCGACACACAGCATGCACCCTAACGAGTTTGTCTTTTCTTCTGTAATTAGCCAATAAAAGCAGGTGCCAAATTGCGCAGAGCTGACACCAGCTGATTTGATTTACCCAAAACAAGCAGCGCAGAATGAATAGCAGCAATCTGTTTGGCATTATGCTCAGTAATGTGATCAGGAGCAAGAAGCTCGTGCTAATACATTAAAAACATAAGCACTGCAAGTACGATGAGGCTCCCCGCGTGCTCAACAGTTGAACGGGTTATGGGTCACTTTGGAAATCGTGGTTCGGGGCTTTCCCTGCGAGCATCCCGTTTTATCAGCCAGCACGAGCACTAGCAGGATGAGCAGCTCCCCACCAGCCCCCTGCAGACAGCAGAGAAGAGCAATAGTGCTATTGCTCAAGAGGCAGGCGAGAAAGGAGGATTTTGGATTGGTAATGAGATTTTAAATCAGATTGTCCCTCTGGAGGTCCTGTGAAATGATTTATCTAAAAGTTGAAGATTTAAAATTAAAAATCAAAATGCTTTTTTCTTGAGCAAATTTCCTCAGCAGTGAGTCAGTTGGTGAGACTTAGTGTAGACTCCCTGAAATCCCTGAAGCAGTTACAGCTGTAGAAGTTATCACTGTTTTTCAAGAATTTCGTGTGGTCATTCAGGACTAAAACATTTGTACTTCTTCTTACATGTCCTATAGGGTCACTTTATCTCTCTCTCTCTATTTATGGTCCATAAAGTATTTTTCCTGTATCCAAATTACTTCAAGTTTCTTTACTCAAAATTATATGATCCTGCAGTAAGCTGCATCACTGCCATTACTGTGCTGTCTTTACCAGTACTGTAGAAATGGGAGTTCTGAGATTTTAAAATGCAATTCAAACAGTTCAGTTGTTTGACCTGATTAGTAAGAGGTATCTTCAGAGTCGTGTCTAATCATTCACTCCTCCTGATAAACGACCTAAGCTGCTCTGTGCTCCACATCAGTGGATATTAGCCAGAGAAAAAGAGGATGTCAAAATACATTAAAAACATTCAAAAAAAAAGTATCAGTAAGTGAAGTTACATCAACTTTATGGTGCTGCATGACCTTGGTGATATGAGCATGCATTTGCATCTTATTTGCAAAGGGCTAATTTGGGAAAAGCTCCTTTCAGTTTGAAGTGGGGAGCAGCCAACGCGCGCAGCAGGTCCCGGAGCAGGCAGTGGTCACGCTGTGCCTTTCCCTGTCCTCTGCAGCAAGACTCGGTTCCGGTGGATCCAGGAGAGCAGCTCCCACAAGAATGTGCCTCCCTTCGGCTTGGATGGCGTCTACATTTCGGAGCCCTGTCCCGGCTACTGCAATGGGCACGGGGACTGCGTCTCGGGAGTCTGTTTTTGTGACTTGGGCTATACAGGTAAGACCAGGTTGTTTAGCAGTGAGTCAGAGGCTTCGGCTGAGCTGTTTCTGTAAGTTGGGCATCTTGTTTGTCTTCTCTAATATACCAGAGAAATACATGATGACATAAACTCTGTGGGCTGCCAGCTGGAATCATTTCCTTTTGTTAAGTAAAAGAGTTAAGTTAAAAAAAAAAAACAAAAAACAAAAAGTTAAATAGAAAGAGTGCACTGCAGGCAAAGCAGAGCACTGTAAGACACAAAACACCAGTGATGTTTCTGACAGCTGCGACCTTTGAACATCACCATCTGTAAAAGGGACCAGCAATAAGAGAGAAAACAAAATATTATAAACTGAGAAGCCTTCTTAAAAACTTTTGGACAATCCTCAGAAGAGCTCCTGCTGCTTGGCAGTCCCCTGCCCTTCGGATGGCATGGCACCAGGAGGGAACATATGTTCCGACAGGCCTTCTGCGGCAAATCCTGCTCACTTGTGGTTTTATGCTGAAACAAACCCGATAAAAAAACAATGACTGACACCACCAGTTGTATATTCCGCTTTTTTGAACCCTCTATACCAACAAGGCAATAAGCTAACATCTTATGTGCAATTTCCTTAAAAAGAAATAAAAGGATAATATGTGTCTGTTTATGTAAAATTCTTATCAATATAAAACACAGCTGGCGTTCACCTATTAAATTAAGTCATCTTAGAGTTTAGAGGAAGGAGGCTTTTTCTGCCTACAGAGATTTATAAAGAGGATTTTGAAAGGTGCAATCCTGTCATCATGGCATTTTCTCAGAAAAGCATGGTACTTCCCCATATGTAGGTGCAGTGGAACCACTTGCACTTTTACTGTATCTGACTCCTCCTCTGTTCAGCACAGTTTCAACAAAACATCTCCCATATATCTTTTTTTCTTGAAGCATCACATGGAACCTGTGTGTCTAGTGTACCTAACCACAGTGAGATGTTCGACAGGTTTGAGAGGAAGCTAAGCCCTCTCTGGTACAAGATAACAGGAGGTCAGGTTGGAACAGGCTGTGGAGTGCTCAGTGATGGAAAATCTCTGTACTTCAATGGACCGGGCAAAAGAGAAGCACGGACCGTTCCCCTGGACACCACAAATATCAGGTCAGTTTGAATGAGTTGAGTGCTGCTTTTCAGAACTGTCTGTGCATTAACATTGTCTCCTCTCTGCTATTACAAGTGTAGGTAAGAGAAGGTGGGAAATGTTCTTCTGGCGATTGCAATCAGTAAGATACATCTTAAAGAGAAATTACTTTTTCATTAATTTTGTCTGAAACTTGCCTTTCTTGAGTGGAAAAAAAAATCAAAAGGGTAGAAATAGGGGGCTGTTTTCTGGGCAGATGCCTTAGCATTGTGCTCTAGGTGGATGGGCAGAAGATACAGTCTTGGAACTCCACAGACCCTCCAGTTCTTGGTGGTCCTTGGTGGGACAGAATTGCTTCTTGTCCACACTGCGCTGAATTCCAGACCTCCGGAGAGCACAGCAAACCAGGCACAGCTACTTGCTGGCTCTTGTGAATTAGTGCTCTTGTAAAAAGTGTTAAAGTGGAATCTGAGTTGTTTCTGTGGAGTTTCACCTCTCTCCCTGCTGCTGCAGAATTCTGCTCTGCTGGCACTATCGATCCCTTTTCTCTCAAATTGCCTAATCGATTAATTAGGATAAACCACGAGCTGTAATTTAGAGCCGTTATTTAGCCTGGAGTTTGCTGCTGCTTTGCCAGGAGGGATCATGTGCCTGAAACCTTGCCCACTCTACAGTTTTATCAGCTACTTTAATAAAGGGATATTTCTCCTGACAAATCCTGCCTCGACAGTACGTAACACAGCGATCTGCTGCGTTAATCAGGCTGTGGGTTCATTCACCAGGCAGTGGCTGCAAATTAGTGCTCCCCCTCTGCAGCTCCCCAGGGCAGGACGGGTGCCGGGGCCTTCGGGAGACCCTTCACTGCCCCCAGCACAGCACAGCCCCAGCTGCCGCTCTCTGTGTCCTGCCTGTCTGACAAATCCTCCTCCAACAAATAACTTAAATTATTTATACGATAATTGCTTAATAATTTAATTAACTCATTATTTGACAAATATGCTTTTGACAAGTACGTTTGCACTGGAGCTCTGTTAAGATCTGAGTACTTCTTCTTCCTGTTCTATGTCCTTTTAAATCTCATGTTATTAATGCTTTGAAATATACCAAAAGTGACCACATCTTCAAGATATTTATGGTTGTTATTTATGAGTTTTCCTTTCTTCCTATATAAATCCTTTTTTTTTTCAAAAAAGGCTCTTCTTTACTTCCACATTATTGTACAATAATTGCATATAGGGAAACTTCTCATTTTTACGAAGTTTGAACCATTTAAGAAGCAAAGAGAAGTTTAAAATCTTTGCATAGTGAGCAATGCTCTCTCTCAACTTTTCTACTTTGTCACTGCTTCCGTTTTGCATAAGCACATGGTGTCTCAAAACTGCCCTAGTAATTCAAATGACCGGAGTGACTACTTCTGGTAAGAGCAAGATCCCTCTTCAGAACATGTGCCTGAGATGTGGGCAGCTCTCCCATTGAGAATGACCAGTTTGTCAAAATAAACTCGTATCAAATTTCTCTATAAACATCACAGTGAGCAGGTTGAGCAGTTCCTTAACCAATTAAAATTTGCCACCACATCCCTGGGTTGTTCACTAAGTGCAAGAAATGTACCAGTCAAACACACAATCACATTAACATTATATATAACACAATGACATTAATGTTTCGGTTTCCTCAGGCAACCATGTGCAGTGGAACCACCAACACTCAAAGGTGGGATCTATGTCAGGCAGCTTCTCCAAGCAAGACTCCTTAGATTAAAGTAACTGTCCCAGGCTTCCCTTATGCTCAAATGAAAGAAATGACTACGGCAAAGGATAGCTCAACTCCACCTAAAATAGGGTCTAGCAAAGGCCAAGTGCTTCACACCCTGGGAGATTTTTTTTCATTATAAAGGAAATCTGGGTTGGCCAGGTACAACTTACGTAGCCAACTTTTCGTGCCCTCTTTGCAAACAGATGAGTCCAGCTTTGATGTTTGAGACTATTTCATGTTGGTTAGATCTTCTTTTCTACAGGAAAGAGCAGACAAAATTTATGAGAGGTTAACTAAAGCCTAGAACTAGCCTAAAAAAATCACACCCCAGGCTGAAAAATTCTTCTGTCCTTGAAGCCAAAGTTAATGTCACTTGAAAGAGATTAGGGGGAGGCACTTTTTCCCCTTTTCATATTATTTTGTGCATTTAATAATACCTTGTATAGAATTAGGTTATCTTATTAGGGGGCACCTTAGCCCTTGCACAGCTATCTTTTGTTTGTGTGGGTGTTTTTTAGCTGGGATTTCTTGGTGACTGAATAAACAGGAGGAAAACATGCTTTTAAAGACATATCATTAAATACATGGACCGAGGGCTATGAATAGAAGTTCTGAAAGTCCTGCAGTAGCTTTTTAAGCTTCTTATTTTTCAACTTAATAATATTTTCCCAGACCTTTTAAGATCTTATTTCATTAAACCATACATACAATAGCACAAAAAAATGTCCTGAGACATTAAAGTTTGGTTTTCATTCTAAATCCCTGCAGGTCTACCTGGGCTTGCTCTGTATCATCTTGCTTCACTTAACAGCTTTTTGTATGTAAATTCTTGTCTTTTCTTAGAAAAGGCACAAAGACCCTTTTCCTTCTCATCTCCTTTTCCCAGAGGGAGCAGGGCAGCGGAAACCCTGTGCTCCCAGCTCACCCTTCTCCTAAGAGACAGATTTATCAGCTCGAGGGGTTTGGTGCTGATCAGGAATGTAACCTAACAGGACACTACTAAACCAAGGTTTAAATTTTGCATCTTGTTTTTGGTTCTTCTACTGAACTTTATATCTGGTAATCATAAAAAAGACTTTCAGCAAAGAAATGTAAGTCTCTCTCAGACTGAAGCCTAGGGTTTGCCTGCATACTCTGTCAGGCAATAGGGCTGCATAAGCAGCAGTAGCTACCTGGCTAACCAGCAGACTCTCGTTCTTCTTGAGCTATGGGATTATATCATGAACCAAACTGAGGAGCAGTCTGGCTTGTCCTAATTCCTATGGACATGCAGACCTCTCGGACCTGAGGTGTTCTGACAACAGCAGATGAGCATGGTTGCTTGTAGAAACAGAAGAGGATCATGACTGAGCTTACGAGAGGATCAAGGATCATAAGGGGTGATGGCATTGCCAGCCATCGCAATGCTGCCTACATCAGCTGCAATCAGATTGGACTCAGATGAATGAGAGAGACGCTGGGGACGTGTAAGGAAATTTGATGAGTGAGCAGCAGGACATCAATTGAAATTAGTTATTGTCATTATCCAAACAATGGAAACTGAAGAGGAGACAAACTATGACCAGATTTTAAGCAGCACAAGAATTGGGCAGATTGCTTCAATTCTCGATAAATAAGGCTTATCCACAATTCCACACAGTCTTCAAAAGTATATTGCTTTAGAGAGGTGTCAGGAAATGGCTATGGGAAAAATCAAGGACCTGGAAAAACTTTCATATAGAGAGAAAGATGAAAAGGGTCACATGGTTTCCCATAGAAATGAGGAGGAGAAGGTAGGGACATGATAAAAGTACATACTGCAGGGAAGGCTGCAAGGAAGGCGGACCAGGAACTTTCTTCTCCCAGTCTCATAGCACAAGAACTAGAGACATTCAATTAATTTACAATGTAGAGGCTCAAAATCAGAGCAGCTGCTTCACAAAATGCCCAATGCAGGTTCAGAACCCATTTTCACTGGAAATTGCTTATGCCAAGAATTTAAGGATCAAAAAGAAAATGGAGATTTACTGAGGATATAATAATTATAATGAAAATGTCAATATATCCTTTTAAGGCCTAATGAATTTCCAGTTATAAGAGGTAAGGTCTGACACAAGCAGCAGACTTGCCTGTGCTGGAGTCCTTGTGCCGTGTGTGGTACAGGGCACTGCTACACCCTGATGCTCAGACCAACAACAGGTGTATGAGGCACAGAATCAAGAAGCTGGATCAACTCTTGTAGCGTAAGTCCACCACTGTGTCCACATTGTGGCAAAACTAGATTTCACTGCAAATATTCCCTACCACTAAGCCTAGAATAATGCCCGGACTAAAAAAAGCCGCAGTAGGTAAGAAGAGAAGAGTTGTTCTGATGGATCTTGCTCTTGTAAGGTAAAGTTAATTGCTCTTCCCTTCCACTCTTTTTTTATCCCCCACAGGCTCGTTCAGTTTTATGTACAAATTGGAAGCAAGACTATTGGGAACTCCTGCAACAAACCAAGAGCCAGGAATGAAGGTGAAGCCTCTTTTCATTATAATCAGGATTTGGCCTTTTGGATCTCTTACAGCTCTTTAGCAGCCTTACAAAATCGAAAAGATTGCTTTATTTTTTTAAATAGATGAGTTAGCTTTTCACAAAGGGAGCAGAAGTTAACTAGTAAAACCACTTACTTTCATGACAAATTTATGTTTATTTCCACCAAGTCTACTGCTGCTTTATCCACAACCATAAATTGCTGTGATAGTTTAGCAAAGACAAGATTTGTACAAGGAGATGTCATAGCTTTTTTAAGACTAACTGATAGGGTCAGAAAACAGGCAAAATGACAAATGCATAGAACTTTCTTCAGGACTTAAACACAAGGAACTTCCAGTTCAGCGTAAAGTTTGCCCTGTTTCCAACCTGCAGAAGAGCTTGCTTGCCTGCAAACATCATTTTTCAGCTGCAGATGATTCACCTCAAGCACAAAATTAGAAAGCTGCAGCTCTAAATACACCAAGCCTAAAAAAGTATATCTCCCAGCTATGCTCCCTCTTATTTTATCCGTGTTTATCATTTGGGAGGAGGGGGGCTGAGGTAATTTTTGGATCTGGGAATGCTCACTAGAATCTGAGGAGCCGATTTGCTGCTTGGATAAAGTGCTCAGTTTCATGAAGACAGATCAGTGACATCTGGTAGATGACAAAACCTCATTTTCCTCTCAGTATAAATCATTGGACTGCTTCGTAATTTATGGCATCTATACTGATAGAGATTCACAACAGTAGCCTTTTAACAGAGATTACACTGAGGATTGGATTCTCCTCTCTGCAGCAGAATAAGTGACAAGCAATCGGCTCACTTTGAAAATACTTCAGGCTAAAACAGTTTTGAAAAAAGAAATATTCAGAAGGTGTGCTCCTTCCTTTGTCATCCCCTGGGCTCATAAGTGACTTCACAGATCTGCTTTGGGCTAGTGTTTGCTGCACTGTGTATAAGATGCAAGGGCTAGTTTAAATTATCTAATTGTTAAGATTGTTAATTGCTTTTAATTGATTTATTTTTTTATGTATTTAATTTAACTGTTAATTATTTTTAAGGATCGTGTGGCCTTGTCTAAGTAACACAAGCCTTGTGGACTAACCGTGTTGGTAGCTCAGCTATCAGAATTACAACTTAGTGTCCCACACAAACCATAAGGATTGCTGATAAGAAGCAAATGCTGTCCAGACTAAGAAAGTCACATTATTCCTATGGTTTCTGTGGTACCATCATCAGTTTTACTGCAGTGGTAACCCCCTTACCCTAGAAAAATGTTTGATCTTTTCAGTTTGGTGAGAATGATCAGCACAACATATGGCTGGTAAGGCCATATCGTCTTTCCAATAGGACTCTCTGTCCCCAGAGAGCTCCTGGAGCAGGAGATGCTGGATGGGCAGGGGACACTCACTTGCCCCAGGTGGCGGGCACTGAAGAGCTGCCTTCACCTTTCTGCAAAATCCCACTAACCGCCTTTCTTACTGCTGAACACAGGGCTGGTTGTTCAGTACACCACGGATAACGGCATCACCTGGCACTTGTTGCGGGAGCTGGATTTCATGTCCTACCTGGAGCCCCAGATTGTCTCCATAGACTTACCTCGGGAGGCCAAAACCCCTGCAACCGCCTTCAGGTGGTGGCAGCCCCAGCACGGTAAGCAAAGCAGCCCTGGACATTCATTAAGCAGTTTTGCACAACACTTCTCCCTATGGACATAGTCTGCAGAAAGCTCAGTTTGCCAGAATAGATGCTGGTGAACAGCCTGGCTCCTCTAAGAGCTCCATATTTGGGCTCATTGGAGTCACTGCACGGCGTGATCGTGTGTGCTTGCACCAGCGGCCTGCTGGCTTCAGGCTAAGGTTTAAAGAATGAGGTTTAAACTACAGACCCTGAGAGATCACAGAGAAGTGAGAGCAGGAAAAGGTCACTTCAGGATTAGAAAATCCTGAACAAGATTACTGGATTTACCTGTGTATGCAGTGACTTGAGTGCAAAATGGCCTACACATTTTGATTCATTTTTGTCTGTTTTGGAAGAGGAGGCCTTGAGTTTACCTACCCAATGATTCCCATCTCCATGTGTTACTATTTCTACACTCCGAAGCAGGGCTGCCGTGGCCCTGCTGCCTCTGCTGCTCCTTCACAGCCCGCTCGGTCAGGACTCATTTCCCCATCCGCACCTGAAAGTCAAACCCTGGTGCTGACCCATTCCCACAAATGCTGTGAGGGCTCCCACTTTGCAAGTGGACAAGCTGCCACTACTAAAAGTATCCGGATTAAATGTCTAACCTTTGTGCAAGCTCCTGCATCTTTGCTCTTCAGCAGGA
The DNA here is from genome assembly GCA_013389825.1 of Crypturellus undulatus. Lineage (NCBI taxonomy): Eukaryota > Metazoa > Chordata > Aves > Tinamiformes > Tinamidae > Crypturellus > Crypturellus undulatus. Next base: position 848,178 of record VWPW01028647.1, on the reverse strand, counting down.
AATATAAGGTGATGCTCGAATATGTAGCAAAGTACATTTTACAGCAATTCTCTGGGGAGAAAAATACACAGCTTACAGTCAGGTAATTATGGTATGTAGCTTCTTGGATATCATTTATCATTTTGATGGCTGTTTTTTATTTGTACATTTGCTTAAAATTTATGTGCTGGAGTTAATTATCCTCACTAGGCAAGAGAGTAGACAAGGCAAGAGGGATGTGATTTATTGAAGAAGCCACCTCAATTGGGAAAAATGCTGAACAATATCTGGTGAACTGCAGACTGCTGTGATCCCCTGCATTGGCCAGTGGTGCAATGTCAATCTTGATGCTCCCTGTGTCCTGCTAGTGGCCACTTGGGCACTTGAGTGACATCCATCCTTGCTGAGACCACTCTCTGTGGAAACCTGATGGCAGTCCTGAACTTCCCAGTAGAGAAGACAGAGTTTATGACTGAAGGCTGAAGTATCACTCTCCATCCCAGTGGTATTAGGGGACAACCATTCCTCATAATGGAAATTAGCTCTTTCAGAACTAGTTGTCCGTTGCCTGCAATAACTCAGTGAAGAGTGGCCTTAGAAACCACAACTCATGTCATGGCACATAGCCCTGGCACACAGTTGTGAGCTCACATTTTGTTGTAAAGTATATTCTTCTCTTGTGAGGGAATGACAGTGGATAGACAGTGAAATGACATCTTGAGGGTGCCAGTAGAAAGGTAAATTGAGATAATGGGTCTGGAGAGCAAGAAGAGAGGGATTTCCAAGAGGAGGAAGTTGAACAATACTTCTATGAATATCGTCTAAATCAAAAATGCCTTCAGCATTTTCCTTCATGCAATAGCCTCTCCCATAGCAAGAAGACTTCAGGAGCCACCTTTCCAATCTAGCTGTGTGGCATCCTATGAAAGTTGTGTCCCACAAAATGAAAACTTCCAATCTAAGGGCTCAGAGAGTGTCTCATTCAAAATTAGGGAGAGTGCATCATGACAAAGGCATTCAAGCCTGAGAAATGAAGAGGAAAATATCTGTGTTTCTCTGAAATAGAAACATACTCTAGAGCCAAGGTTAATCCTTGAGCAATGCGGTAGTCGTGTCTAACAAAATGATTCTAACTGACTGAACGCTGCTCATGAGCTGGATGCAGGATGAGGGCATAAACAACTGACAGAGACTCCACTAACCTGCCTGTTCTTTTTCTAGGGAAGCATTCAGCCCAGTGGGCTCTGGATGACATCCTGATAGGAATGAATGACAGTTCTCAGACTGGCTTCCAGGATAAATTTGATGGAAGTGTGGATTTACAAGCAAGTTGGTACAGAATACAAGGCGGTCAAGTAGACATTGACTGCCTGTCTATGGATACAGCGCTGATGTTTAGTGAAAACATTGGTATGTCTCACCGAACACTACTACATCCATATGTGCCTATTTTATGATCTGTGGATATTCTTATGAGATGGAAAGTGTACAAATATTCAAGTTCATAATAAGATGCAAACAAAAGAAGGTTGAAAAAGAAGCTGAAAATGCAGATTACAAACAGAAATGTGAATGTGTATGATAGTAAGTATAAGGTATATATATACAGCTTTTTTAAAGATGTTTTTCAAAACATTCTTTTGTTCTTTCTTTCATTAGGAAAACCTCGCTATGCCGAGACTTGGGATTTTCATGTATCAGCTTCCACTTTCCTGCAGTTTGAGCTGAGCATGGGCTGCAGCAAACCATTCAGCAATTCCCACAGCATCCACCTGCAGTATTCTTTAAATAACGGAAGAGACTGGCATTTGGTGACAGAGGAGTGTGTCCCGCCAACCATTGGCTGTCAGCACTACACTGAAAGCTCAACCTACACTTCGGAAAGGTTCCAAAACTGGAAGAGAATCACGGTCTACCTTCCACCTGCAACTAAGTAAGCAGTATTCTTCTGGCCATCTAGCATGACATAGATTTGTTGATTTAATTTGAACAAACATCCACTCTCTTGGGAATTTTCTGCATGTGTGTTAAATTATTAAATGTGTGTTGTCACGCCACCAGACTTTTAAATTTCAGTTCAAAATATTTCATCATATCTAACACAGGAATTTAAGGAAGTAGCACATGTCTATCACAGCAAGAATGTGCTTTTCTAAGATTCTTTTACTAAGATTCACCCAATAAGAAATAAAAATTAATGTGCCAACTCATCCTTTCATACCAGAGTATTTCTGTCGCTGCACATAAGGTGTAATGTTATTTGTCATCAAAGATTTAGGCACTTTAATCATGACATTCAGCAAGTCAAGCCACACTTTAGTGGATCTGCCACCTCCAGTTTTCTGACTGGGAGGAGAACTAGGTCTACTTCTTAATGACATTACACGTCATCTCATCGATTTACATGTTCTAAATGGATGTGACAGATATGCTGACATCTGTCTCTGTGAATAAATCCGTGTTCAACTTCAGAAATACCAAATGACAATGAGAATTCTTAACATATTTTACAAGATAGTTTTGCAATTCTTCAAAGCATCCTACACACCATCTCTATAAATTTTATCACTCAGAAAATGTGATACAGGGGTCATGCAGTATAATAACCAGGACTAGGATTAATGCCATCGTTCACAAAATTGTGTATCTTCTTCCAAAGAATCTTCTTTACAAGTGTAATGTTTTCCTGGTCCTGCTGATGTCAGGGGGAAATTCTGTGTGCATTGGTCCAGCTTCACAGCAGATTTCCTGCTTGAACACATCTGAGATGAACTAACCAATAGCATCTTGATAGACTTTTTTTTTTTCTCCCCAAAGTACTTTCCCCACCTGAGCATAACAGGCGATAACAACCACAGTAGCATGCGTGCACATGCATGTTTGTACATACGTATTCATAAATATGTTACACATATTAACATTATGTTAATATACATATTAACATTAATATATTAACATATATTATTATTTCTACTTTACATGACACTGAATACAAATGAACTTCCATTTCTTCTTACTTTACTGAAGTAACTATTGGTTTAACCCTGCTAGCAACATGTAGCGCTATTGAATGCTGCTTTAGCTGGTTTTGCTCAACCATTTTGTTGTCCCAAGAGTGTCTCAGGAATGGTGATATTCTCAGTTTGCATTCAAGGTATCTCCTTTAGAGTCTGCTCTGAGTTTGCGTGAAACCTAATTTGAGAAGTCATTCCAGTGCCAACTGGAAGATGGTTTTCCTATGATTCTAGCACCTTCTCATCCCTGATTCATGCTTAAGAAATGGACTTATTAACAGATTCTTCTTCTCCTGAAGTCTGTGGCACTGTATTAAGCGCTGTGGGGAGCAGAGATTGAACCATGTTCATTGTGCGTTTCCAGCTCTCCCAGAACACGGTTCAGATGGATCCAGTACAACTACGCTCCCGGTGTTGATTCTTGGGCTATTGATAACGTTGTCCTGGCTACAGGATGCCCCTGGATGTGCTCAGGCCACGGCAGCTGTGACGCAGGTCACTGTGTGTAAGTAGCAGCCTCCTTCAAATTCTTCATGGAAAGGGCGGTGTGTTTTATTTAGGGCAGATGGATACTACCTTTTCCTCCTACTTTGTTGCTAGGTGTGACAGAGGTTTTGGTGGCCCGTACTGCGTCCCTGTTGTTCCTCTGCCTGCTGTCCTGAAGGACGATTTCAACGGGAACTTGCACCCAGACCTTTGGCCTGAGGTCTACGGCGCCGAGAGGGGAAACCTGAATGGCGACACCATCAAGTCTGGAACAGCTCTCATCTTTAAAGGGGTCAGCAATTACTCGTGTTGAATAAATGCAGGAAAATCAGTAGACTTAAAAATAGAAAGTAAATTTTTTGTTATTTCCTCCCTAAGTTTTTTTTTTTTCCAAAAGCTTTAAGCTAAAATTTGACATCTTATGCTTTCCTGCCCCAAATATACACCACTATTGTCACTGGTGTATTTTTTTTATTTTTTATGAACAAGTATTTTTTATGTTTGTTTGGGGTTTTTTTGGGGGGTGAGGGGGGAACTATTAATCTATTAATTTCATTTGTGGTGTCAAGTTTAATAAAATCCTCCATAACTGCCAAAAGAAAAGAATGAAACTCTGTGCTTGAGATTTTTGAGGCCAAGTGACTGATTTGGAAGTATGGTACATAATACAATCAAGGACATTTGTGTCTTGAAATCCCCTGATTGGCTTTTGAATATTTTGAATGATACAAATTAGTCAGCACTGTAGTCTATTTAATTAATGTTTATGTAGTTAGAATGTGTTTTACTTAATTTTATCTTTTTAAAGTTTTCTAGCTCTTTACACACTTTTTTTTTCAAATTAAAAATTTTTAAAAAGACCAGAAAAGACCATATTTTCCAAGCCTTTCCCTTTTTCTACAAAACAGACAAATATCTGTCCCCAGGAAAGACTTTTATTCCTGTAAACACATATTTTATGTTCACATATGAGTGGTTTTTTTCATTTGACACTGAATTCTTTGCTTTTGAAACAAAGTGTAATTGCAACTTTGGGTATAGAAATAATTTCTTTATTAATATTTCTTTGCGAAAATTCAGCTCCACAGCAACCTCTTGCATAACCTAAATCACAGCTAGTGATCTGAAATATCTTCAGCGTGGATTGGTTGTTTCTGTAGGCTGTTCCAAGTGATTGCCCAGAAAGGGGATATTTGTACAAAATATACACAGAGAGAAGGTACCCTGAAGAAGAGACTTCTTGTCTCAAAATGAGGGTACTTTGCTACTATGGGGTTTACAGGAAAAAAAGTGGATGTGCAGGCTGGTATGGAGACTAGTGTGTACCTCACACCTGTATCCAGCACGTTCTCTTACCACAGCTCACTTTGCAAAGGAGCTTCCCTGTCCGCATTTTCTTCCCGGGTAAAATGTAGGGCAGAGATGTGACTTCTTTAGCTGCTACCAGCAGGTACTAGCAGGTACCATGTCCAGACAGTGATAGGCTGCAGTGTCTCCAGTAAAGAAGCTGTGATTTACACTGTACATTCTGTGTTTTCAGGAGGGACTGAGAATGCTGGTTTCAAGAGATCTAGACTGCACTAATACTGTATACGTCCAGTTTTCCTTTAAGTTTATAGCTAAAGGTAAGATCACTCTTCATTTTGTATCACTTCTCTGGCTTTATCTAGTGGCATCACAGAGAAGAGTATGGATTTACCTTTTCATGTGATTGCCAGGTACATACCTTGCTGCTGTGATTAGGTCGCCCACCACTCTTCTGAGAAAAAAGTAAACTGTGGTGGTTTCTAAAACAACAAAACTAGCCCTGTCTCTGAGCAGAATAGAAAGGTGATAGCTCAAGATTTTTGAAGATTTTGCAGTATGTTGGGTACACAAGCATTTATCAGATTTTTAACTCCAAAGATGGTGCCTATGGTAGATCACTTAAGGGAAGGGACTGGTAAATTTTTTTCAAAAGTCAGCCCACAGTGGATTAAATGTCACCATTTGACTGCCTAGCATATAGGAAGTCCTGCTATACATGAGTTACAAAATCTGCAATTCTGATTAACAGTGTATTAGCAATAGTTGACATTTACAAGTGAAGTATTCAAATTGGTGTAACCAACCTGAGGCAGCTTCTCTAGTATGAATATGCTCAAGATTTATGGAAAAGAGAGAAAACATTAATAGCCAAAAAATAGTATCCACTAAAACAATAACATGATCAATAGTACACATTTAAAAGTAAAATATTTTGTGAAGTATTCTTTTGCAAAATTATCCCTTGAAAATAGTTTTAAACATGATCATTGCCAAAATATTAAAAACCGTTACCAGTAAAAATATTGTTCCAGAAAGCAGGAATAGGCAAAGGCTCCAGACTGGATTTTGATACTTACCTCACAGGAAGTAAAGCGGTGAAACTGCAGGTGAAATCCTGATTAAATCTGCGCTGCTTGTTAGTCCTCGGCCTGAATCCAGGACTTTGACCCAACATGCTCACTGATGCTGAGTGCCAATTAATATCATTTGGCACATATCTGAGCTGTAAGTGCTAAAAGCAGTGTGTTGATTGCTGTTAATTGCCACAGATGAGCTGAAATCAGCTCCTAATTGCACACGTGTCCCTTCCCCGCTCTGCTCTCTGGCTGAGTTTAACTTTGCTCCCTGGCCACGGTTTAACTTTGAGCGGGAGCAGCACATGCAGTGGTCAGGAGCTGACCCGTGGCGTTTTCGGCTGGACCCGTGGCGTTTTTGGCTGCCAGCTGCTGCCCTCACACCAAGCTCTGTGCAACTGCTGTGGCTGCACAGCGAGGGAATGGGGAGTGAAGCTCTGTCCAAGGCAGATGCCGCGAAGGGACAGCACAGAACTTCGCTATTCTTTTTGCTGTGTTGTGAAAACTCAATAATAAAGATCTTCTGAGCTTTCTGTTAGTTATATAACTATATATAACTTCTGGACAAGAATATGTTCACAGCAGGGTTTGTAGTCAGAACCATGGACTGTAAATTTGGGAGGATAAGGACTGTGGATACTGCAAATGATTATGATAATATCTGATACCTGGGAAAAAGAAGCAAATAAATGTTGAAATACTGGAAGATGTCTGTGGTAGAAGGAACTGATTTGTTCTGATCTGAAAAATTATAACACTGAGGTAGCTTCTCATCAAAGTAAATTAACCATGACCGAACATATAATCAACAGCAATGTAAATTTAGCTCCTAATTCGTTAGCATTTCCCAGACAGACACGCAAGGAAAAGCACAAGATGTATATGTATAATACACATATAACAGCTTAAGTTATTATGAAAACAAGGCCATGTTCTGTAATAGATGTCTGAGTAACCTAATTATGTTTACACTTGAAGGAGCATTTAGAGATAGTGCTTTCTAAAAACAGATTATAATGAACATAAATGCATATCCCCTCTGCTCTAGGTACCCCAGAGAGGTCTCACTCCATTCTGCTGCAATACTCCATCAGTGGCGGCATCACTTGGCACCTGATAGATGAGTTTTACTTCACACAGACCACAGACGTTCTCTTTATTAATGTCCCGCTGCCGTACACAGCCCAAACCAACGCCACCCGCTTCAGGCTCTGGCAACCTTACAACAACGGTAAGGACGCGACCCCCGCGGGACTCCAGACACAGGCTTGCTCTGTGCTCTGTGCTTATGAGGTTATGAGTAATTCTTGCTGCACTCAGCAAGAATTATGACTCTTAAAAGTTGTTTTTCTCATATTTCAAGTCCTTCAGTTACAATTATCAGAAGATGCTTATAATGTTGCTATATCTCTTAAAGCAAAAAGGCCTTAACCTGTAATAACCTGTTAGCCTATTGCTCCTCCTGATGACAGGACATGCACCAGCTGAAGAAATCTATTCTGTTCTCACTCTGGGTACATTTCTCAGCAGGAGCTGACATTCAGAACCCTAAAGATTCCAGTGATAATTTAGGCATGGTCACATGACAACCATTTACTCCAATTCAGGCAAATGCTGAGCCCACTTCTAACAAAAATGCGAGTTCAAATCCATCCCTAAGAATTCTCTTCGAGTTCATTCTTCTGATGAGTCTTCCTAAAACATTTAGCTATACTCTTCTTGTACACATTATCCTTAAGTAGGAAGTTCATCAGAGAGAGGTCTTTTAGCCTTCTCTGATCAACATGAAGTCTTTCATACAGACAAGTGAGTCACAAAAGAAAGGTCTGTCAAGCTAATTCTTCCTCTCCCATTAGAAAGCATTCTTGTACCATTATGTGACGCATTTGAATTCCATAATCCATTTAGGAGGAGGTCACTCCGTTCCATTCTCTGTCAGAGAGCTCTCAGGTAGCACAAATAGATTGTTGTGTGCCAGGAATAAGGCATAGAAAGAAATAATCTGTTTAGGCCACTCGGACATTATTAATGTAATGTCCATCTAAATGCAGCAGCAGCAACTCATGTAGATCACTCTAAACGAAAGAAGACATTGATAGAATTTGCAAAGTAAATGTGACTTAAATGAGTGAGACTTGAGAGACACAGATTTGTCACCCCTCAGTTGCTGTGTCTTCTGTGCATTTTGGACTAAAGAGAGTTAAATCTGTAAGAATGGGTTGGAGCAGCCTTGGAGCAACATGAGGACTGTTTTCACAAACTGTTTTTATGGAATGATTCCAAGGCTGCCTGTGAGGCCACCCTTTTAGCACTCCTTTCTCAGTGTCATCCACAAGTATTGGCTCCTACCCTGCTTTCTAGTATTACCAGGTCTGTAAAAAGAATATTGTCCTTTTCTTTCTAGGAAAAAAAGAAGAAATCTGGATTATTGATGACTTCATAATTGATGGAAATAACCTAAAGAATCCCGTGATCCTTTTGGATACATTTGACTTTGGTCCCAAAGAGGATAACTGGTTTTTCTATCCTGGTGGAAACATTGGCCTTTACTGCCCATATTCATCTAAGGGAGCACCGTAAGCATCTCTCAGCAACAGATCGAAAGAAGCGACCATGAAAAAAAAAGAGTCTAAAATACCTTAACCCTTTTTTTACAGGGAGGAAGATTCTGCTATGGTATTTGTTTCAAATGAAGTTGGAGAACATTCTATCACAACGCGAGATCTGAGTGTAAATGAAAACACCATAATCCAGTTTGAGGTACTAACACTCATAAAGTTAACTTACCTTTAGCTTAGAGAGTTCTGTCCCTCTCTTTCTGGTCTTGGGTGTATTTGCCCAATTGTTAATGACCACCAAACAGAGAAGTCTGCCAATTTTCCCCTGTAATTGCTTTGAAATCACTCTCCTTCCTGTGGGTGAGAGTTTTATCAGGTGGAAAGTTCTGTCTCAAAGTCTATTTTCTTGCTAAATAAAACTTTTTCCATGCCCTCATACCTGCACTCATACCATTAGAGTGTACGTCCTACAAGCTGGCAGGCCCTTTCTGGCCACCAGGATGATGTGTTCCAAAATAATAATGGCAGTCTAGACGGCAACCTTTACAGCCTGCTCTGGAGAGGTGTTGCAGCACTTCCATGAGCTGATCCAGGAAAGAGCTACGACTTCACCTGTGCCATTAGAAATTATTTTTTCCTGCGTGCTGGTTTGACTGTACCGGTAGTAGTGCTTATGTCAGAGAGCCAAGGCTCCTGCTTTCCTCTTGCTTCTGCCTATCCTTTCACAGAGGCTATGGTGGAAACTGTTCTTTGACCATTTCAGCCTGAATTCACCCTATCTTAGGCAGTTATCTGAATCTCGTTGATAAGGAATATAGTTTTGTTGTTGTTGTTCTCAGTGGAAAAAAGGCACCCTCAAAGGCAACACACTGTCTAAGCTAAACTGTGTTCCTGTTTATCCTAAATCTAAATTGTATATTGGAGAAGCCTCCCTGTCCCACAGAATATGAAGGAAGCCTAGGAAAACTACTGATGGCAGTAAGCATTTCAGCCTAGTGCATATTAGTTTGGAGAGGTCGTTACATTGTCATTAAAATGTTGTGAAAAAAAATCATTAATGAAAATTGCTGTGTCGCAATTACTGGGCTGCTTTTATCAAAGATGTAGCATATTGTTAAACAACAAAAGATCCTGTTTTATAAACAATTACTGAAAGGATCTTTAGAGTTTTCCAAGAAAATTAGGTTTAGCTGTGTGCTCATGCACACTTCAGTTTGTCGTGCAACTAATTCATAAATTATTGAATACAAACCATTTTCAGTTTTAAAATATAGATTACAGTGTGTAAAACAAAAGTGTTTGAGGTCACTTTAAGATATTCATAAGTCTTCAGAGCGTTAACCTCGTAAAGCCTACATGCATACTTCCATATGTGGTAAGAACATTGTTTGAAGGACGTTAAATGACTTCAGCTCACGTTTTTGAGAGCATTAGTGTAAATGAAGACACTATACATAATGCAGTAGAGTTTCCCCCTGTGCCTCAAGAGCCAAAAGCTATACTGGGTCAAGCATCTCTCCAAGCTTCCAGATGAGTAGACAATCCTTCTAGTCAAATGTAGGTTGATGACTCTTCTGTGCACTGAAGAGTGATGAAGGAAGTTTAATGTAAGATACATTGGCAACGTTCTTGCACAGTTCTTTATGTCACTGGGTTTCTGGAAGTGATTAGATTTTCATTACAGAACAGTGTGTTAGAAAGACACTTGTTTTCCACTAAAAAGAGAAGTAAGATATAAGATTCCATAGCTTTAGTATATGCTTTGCATTTCATCTGCAAGATTTTATTTCCTGCATAAATAGTGAGTATGAAAGGTGAATATATTGAAATGTAGATGCCCTGAAATGTAATTCCTATGCCATTTCCACCGTTGGAAACTTTACAAAAAAGGACTATTGTGCAGCTGAACAATTTAAGAAATTGTTGTTTGCACATTTTTTTAATATTTGTTTTTTCTTTTTTTTTAAAATGTGCATTCTTCTGCTACTATTATTAATTCAGTCCCTGCCAGAGGACTACCAAAGCTGATGCAATTACTTCAGACACATTAACAGTTCTCCTCCCCTGGGATTTTGTCTAATTAAGTTCATGTTTTTCTCTAAGCGGAAGTATTAGTGGATTTCATGTTCCATTCATTTTACCACCATCCAGATTGCAATATAAACATGGGCATGCACCATGGGCAGGTAGGGAGCACACAAGAGGTCTCTCCCCTTTGCACATCTTGAGTTCATCAGCCCAGTTGTTGAATGAATTCCCAAATCACCAGTTTCCTAGGCCAAATTAATACTGCACCAAATGTGGGAGGCTGACTGAGATTAAGAGTCACTAGATCTCACAGTCTATCCATATGTCATCTGCATTTTATGTCTTGGACCTCAGATCAATATTGGATGTACCACTGATAGCTCCTCTGCCGACCCTGTGAAACTGGAGTTCTCCCGAGATCTGGGGGCAACCTGGCACCAACTCCTCCCTTTGTGCTACAGCAGCAGCAGCCACCTCAGCTCCTTGTGCTCCACTGAGCATCACCCAAGTAGCACCTACTACGCGGGCACTACCCAGGGCTGGAGAAGGGAGGTCATTCACTTTGGAAGACTGCACCTGTGCGGGTGAGTGGCATGCTCATATCTGTGCTCCCTTGCTCATCTGTTTGCTTTTTGCTTTCTGGTTCTCATCCAAAACACTCTACCAGCACAACTGCCACGCTGCGGTAGACCAGATGGCCAGTCTTTCTGCGCCTCTTGTCCTTAGCAGCAGTTCATGTCCAGGTGATGCCTCAAAACATTTCTTGCCTAATCATATATTGCAGTAATTCTAAGGAAAGTGGGATTTATTCTCAATTAGTTATTAATCTGTGCATTGAAACACAGTCTTTGGATGATAGTCTTCTCTAGGACCACAGACAATTTGCTATTTATCTATATCTGATTGCTGACATTTTTGTGAAAGTGGATTGCATTGTAAATAATGCAAAAATGTCTGTGTTTTGGGGGGTTCTTTGAATGCCCTCCCTGCAATAAGGGTATTAGCCCTTTGAATTTATCAACCATATTCTTGCATGAAATTTGAGATCCACTAGAAGATGCAGTTAAATGTGAGCTAGTGTAAACTTGCTTCTACTTTATTTTAAGGAAATGGACTTATCTAAATGCCCAAGGCCTTTTGTAGCTGCACAGCTCTGTGATTTTGGGAAATTGACTCTGCAGTTTAATAATCAAAATATGTAAAGTTTGTGGTACAAGCTAGGTGGGATAATAGCAGATATAGCAAAGAAAAACAATACATATAGGAGGCATAAAAATATGTAACTTTTCAAAGTATAGAAGAACACTGTTTACTCTTTTCAGGAAATTCATTCTCTTCATATAAACTCAATTTATGTAATAGATCATATCAGCAAGGATTAAACTGTGGCATTTATGAACCAGAGACTTTATTTATGAACCTACTGTGTGTAGTGGCCTCTCCACTAAACAAGTAACCTAATTTGTGGTTCTGAAAGTATGAAAAGACCTATATAAGAGCTGAAAACCAAGTGTAGAAAGCCTGGATGTTTAATAATTTAAGAAAATGTTTAAATTTTAAACTTGAATATTCTGTTTTATGACAGTTAACATTTCAAGCATGGAAGAGTTAACCATAGCTTGCAACAACTCATCTGTCCTTTAGCATTCCCCCAAAAGAATTATTTGACCCTTTGCACTTTCCCCAAGTACCCCTGCATCCTTCAAAATGAAAATTTTGGTTATACAGTCTCCTAGCTCATTTCAATCTTCCAAGTATTTTTGTTTCATTCTCTGTTCCTGAGTAGGTCTCTCTCATTTGTCTGTCTTTTCTCTATTTCTTCTCTAGCGGGCCAGGCAAAATGAATGGTTAACAGCTAGCTAGACCCAAAGTAGTGAAGAGCAGCTTTCATGGAGCATTTGGTGTAATGAATTTCTTGGGCCAGAGGGGTAAAATGGGATTTTCTTCCCCAGAATCCCAATAAAGACAGAAGAACTTGGCAGCAACCTGTGCTACTGATTCATCTGCTGCATTTAGATGTCGCTGACATGACACATTAAACATGAAATGCAATTAGGTGCTTTTTCCTTCTCACTCTTCTGGTTTCCTTTTGCTTTTGAAATGTTTTCTCAGGTGGTAATAAAATTATTCACTCAAGAGTTTTTCCTCCTTCAGTGTTTTCCCTCTTCTGCAGTCTGTTCCTCTTTATATGCAGCACTGATATGAGTAGTACTTAAGAGACAAATTAGAAATGACAGGCCAGCACCCAAAGAAGAAAATAGTTTAAATTAACAACATGTAATATCAGTCCTTTAAAAAAAAAAAAAAAAAAAAAACTTGGATGAAAGCAAATTGAATGCCTGGTGACATGTCAGATCATCTTTCCTTTTCATGTAATTTAGGGTGAGGTTTTTACCACCCCACTTCCACACATAGTCTCCCTGGGGACAGTGTGACAGTATGAAGTTGGATTTCACTCACCAGCAGAAGGTAAAAGGGATAAAATCCGACTCAGAGAGTGCAAACTAAAGCAGAGGAAAGCTGTCTGAGCACGGCCATGCTGCCTCGCCACAGCTGTTGAAGAGTGGTTAGATTTCAGTTCCCTTGTTCAAGTCCATCATTCAGTTTCTTATTATAACTAATCAATAATTCTGGTCTTGCTTTTGTCAGTATTTGGGCTAAGTATCATCTTAAAGATACATTGGATTATGAAGGAATGGGATATATGAGTCAGTTTCTAAAATAAAATTATCATACCACTGCTCTGTGTGTATGTATGCAAACATATATATATACACACACTTATATACATACAAAAGCGTGTGCATTTTTGTACAAATTAAAAAATACAAAACTCAGATTTAAATTTTACACACTTTGCATGTTTTCCAGGTTGGCAAGGTTCAGATGGTACCAAGGGTTTTATCCTGCTGGATCCCAGCCAGTGACCTGGGCCATCGACAACGTGTACATCGGTCCCCAGTGCGAGGAGATGTGCAATGGCCACGGCAGCTGTGTCAACGGGACAAAGTGCATCTGTGACCCTGGCTATTCTGGGCCAACCTGCAAAATAAGCACAAAGAATTCTGATTTTCTTAAGGATGATTTTGAAGGTATCTCTTTTCTTTTTAGTCTGAATTCTGTTTATCAGTGTGAGACCTAGGCCTAAAGGGATCAAGCGGTGAATCTTATTTACATTCTTCATGTTTCTGAATTTAATGTATGCTACAAGAGTACTCACATGAATATGCTGCTATTGGTAATGTTCAATTTATTTTTTCCAAGCTGTTGCTCACATACTAGTACATAGCACCCCAAGGTTCTTTATAGAGAAGGATACTTCATAGTTATCTGAAGAAAAATGCAGGAAAGCTGAATCTCCTGTGAATAAATGGAGACTAGGTTCCCGAACTTGAAACTTGTGGGTTTATAGTTTATTTTGTCTTGATTTATGACTGTTTTCCAGCAAATATTGTGTTGGAAACACTAGTATGAGTATTTGTTCATTCAGCATACAATGTTCAATTTATTTCTCTTGCTCTGAAAATAGTACTTTTGCAGTAAGAATGCTTCAGAATGAATCATAAATAAGTATTTATTGTGTTTTCAGGCCAGCTAGAGTCTGATAGATTCCTGCTTGTGAGTGGGGGAAAGCCCTCAAGGAAGTGCGGCATCCTTTCTGGAGGAAACAACCTTTTCTTCAATGAAGAAGGCTTGCGTATGCTGATGACTCGAGATCTAGACTTGTCACAAGCAAGGTAACACAGTTTTAAAATGTTCTCAGGATTTCCCTGTGGAAGCAGTTTTCTGAACAATAGCAATATAGACATGCTATCTCAGGGACAAAGGCAAGCTGATATTTCCTGCAGTCCTTACAAGTATTCCATTTCAACCACCATAACTGTTTTAAATGAATTTTAACTTGAACTTTAATAGGATTAATCATTCTTGAATAAGAGCTGCAAGCTCTGACACCACATATTGAGTAGTTTATACTAGCTTTTATTTCTTAAATGCTTAACATGAGAAATTGGTTGTTTGTCACACACTGTTTGCCTTACAGCTTGTTGTAGTATGAGTCAGTGTTGGAACAGGACTATCTACTGACAATATAACCGTTACATTCATCATCTCATAATTCCTTAATTCCTGAAGCTTCTTTCTTCTTATTGTGCACATTTGCTTCCAATAATTCACTGAGAAATTCCCATCAAGCTGTCACCAGCTACATTGAGCACAACTATTGAGAAATATTTTTAGTGTGCTTGGAGATCATGCAGTATCATTATGGCCTGCAGAGGACATATTTGATGAGAGACACATTAGACTAAATGACATGTTTTCTTTCTTTCTCATGTTCAAAGAATTGTCATTGATTTCTTATCCTTGACAGTCTTTAGCTACTTTTGCATTGGCTGCTACACAATGGTAAACTACTGTTGTGCAAATGAAAGAAAAGCAGCAATATGTTTAATTTCATGTGTATGCTATGAAAAATATTCACCAGATAAGTGTATGTTCTCCTCTGAACAGCAAGATAGGGTAAAAAGTCACTGGTGGTGGCTGTTCTCGTGACATCTCAAAGCAATTGCACTGGGACTAGAACTAAATTTCCAGCCTGATTCTGCTGGCCACCTCCAAAGAGCCACCACAAATTTGGCTTTGACAGAGACGTGCCAGGTTGCACAAAGAACCTGGAGCTGTATCGACTTATGCTGGGAATGAAGAGAACCAGAGTTTCTAGCAGCTCCTTTTAGAGGACTAGACTCAGTGATCGCATTAAAAACTCTTACAGAGTACCAGTAGTTTAAACTACATAGTATGAAATATCAGTAGGGACAGTATATTGCAGGTATCACAGCTGATCAAATCCCTTACAATTCATACTTACTAGAAGACCATCCTCACCTTTTGATGTTACTACATCTACACAAAAACTTGGTTTTCTATATCATAATATTGGAACCTTTCCAAAAATATCTGTGGGGTTGGAAAAGAGAAGTTTAAAAATACTAACTTTTTAATCTGTACAATCTTTTAGGTTACCTACCTAGTTTGAGTGGAATATTGATGAAAAATTTAGATAAAAGTAAAGCAATTCATAGAGAGCAGATCAGCAGGGACAGAGTCACCTGGGTTTATTTCCTTTAAATTGCATGGTGGATGTCAAAGTGAATCTGCAGGGGAACAAAGACTTGCCAGCAGTAAATCCAATGCATTACAGTTGATATGTTGATCCCCAGTCTTGTTTTACAGCACAAGCAATATGTTATGTGTGGGACACAGAGCGAGATATAATCTATAGTGAAAGAAGTTATATATAGGAGCAAGGGCAACCGTGAGTCTCTGAGTACTGGAACTGATTGACGCGCCGGCGTGGAGTCTTAGGGAAGCCGTGTGTCCTCAGCCCCACTCGGCAGCCTCCGTTCCCCATGGATCTGCCTGCAGATCAAGCTGGACACAGAGCTGGCCGTGCAGCGCTGCATTTACCTGGGAGCCAGGCAGCACTGATGCACTACTAACTAGAACAGATACAATCTGCTAAAGCTGTGCAAACATGATTTAATACTTGTAATAACCATGCGAGTCAGGTAGGTAAATATCATTATAAGAGCAGTTCCTCTCCACTCCAGGTAGAGAAGAGGGCTATTTATCAGCTAATAGCAAGAATTTCCCAGGCTGATCCAAGTCTCCTGTCCCTTTTTGGCGCAGCCAATTAAAAGGAGGACAAAACTGCTCGTGTCCCTTGGTGGTTTCATGCTGACTTCAGGGGAGTCAGCACTTTTAACCAGTGCCATTTAGACAAATGGGAAAAATCATTCCCAGAAGTGAAATGTGTTCTGTTCACTTTTCCCGATTTTATCTAAATCATGCCAATGGACCTGGATGCTTATTTTAAATACAAGCATTTCAGTAAATTCATAGCAAATCATGATCTGCTTAAGGCACCATTGCTTTTCTACCATTAAAATCTGTGTTCATGGGCTACAGGATAAGAATTTCACACAGGATTATATTTCTGATATTTGCAGCATCATCTACTATGTAGACAAAAGCTCAAAACCTAAATAACTGGCTTTGTTCAGCTCCTTCTACCTGGCAAGCTTCCACATGGACAAAGTGAATTGTAGCCAACCCACCTGTCTGTTTATTTGCATTCTGGAGGCTTTGAAAAGGAAATCACAAGATCGCCAAAAGCTGAGCTTTATACCAAAAAATCACTGAGCTGGTCAATAGACTAAATAAGAAAATTCAAATTAGGAAGTCAGAGCTGGCAAATCTTCATGTAGCTACTGAGTCTGTAATCAAAATATTCTTTTGGCAAAATATTCCCCTGGGTAAGCAAATGAAACAAAACTGACTTGGACAAAGTTTAAGTGCTCCCCCCGCCCCAAAAGTTGATTATCTAACATGTCCCAGAAAAGAAATCTTTTACTGTAATTTTCTCACTGTTAGATTTGTGCAGTTCTTCATGAGACTGGGATGTGGAAAGGGGGTCCCAGACCCCAGAAGCCAACCGGTGCTTTTGCAGTACTCACTCAACGGCGGCCTCACGTGGAGCCTTCTTCAGGAGTTCCTCTTCAGCAACTCGAGCAACGTGGGGCGATACATTGCCCTCGAAATCCCCCTGAAGGCTCGTTCCGGCTCCACTCGGCTTCGCTGGTGGCAGCCATCCGAGAATGGGCATTTCTACAGTCCATGGGTAATCGATCAGGTAAGTAATATGCTAGAGTTCTTTATGATATAACTTCGGACTATCTTCAGTCGTAATATTTCCCTTAATGTTGATATATCATGTTGTTTCACTGGGGCAGCCAAAATCCTTTGTATGAATGTATTCCAGAAATTAATTTGTATAAATTGTAAAAATCTGAAGAAACTCCACTAGAGTCATTGCACTTAAAGTAATGTTATTGGATAATCCAAAGTCAAATTGCTTAAGTATTTGTGAATATTTTTTATAATAGTTGGTACAGGTCCTTAGGAAATACACAGGTACTGAACTTCCAGCCGTGTTTAATAACAGGGTTAAAAAGTGTTCCTCCTCATCTATTCATTTAAAATTGAAAAACAAATCCTTAATCTTTCATTCCTGTATCTTCATTGAATGTAGTTAATCATACTATTTCAGAACAATCAAAAACGAATTCCAAATAACAAATTAAATTAATCCTACCCTGCTTGTTGTCCTTCATAGGAAAATCTATTCCCTTTCCTAATAACCTGAACTCTTTACAAAGTAAATTTGTTCATCTGTGGTGAACAAGGATCTATATACACATAGGTCAGTGCATCTGTTCCTCTCGAGGGTTCTAGAACATGTATGAGTATGTGAAGTCTTTAAACCTTATTTTTTTCTAATAACAATTCCTTTCATAATGTTCAGATTCTTATTGGAGGAAACATCTCTGGTAATACAGTATTAGAAGATGATTTCAATACCCTGGATAGTAGAAAGTGGCTGCTTCATCCTGGTGGGACCAAGATGCCAGTCTGTGGGTCCACTGGGGATGCTTTAGTATTCATTGAGAAAGCCAGCACCCGCTATGTTGTCACCACTGACATCGTTGTCAATGAAGACTCTTTCTTGCAAATAGATTTTGCAGCATCCTGCTCTGTCACAGAGTCCTGTTATGGTAAGTATTTCTTGATAGATGACACCTTCTCTTGGACAGGAACATTCACCTGTTCGCTTGTTCCATTATCCATCATAGCAAGGGTGGAGAAACAACAAGAAAGCTGAATGTTTCGAACAGGAGTTGTAATTTCAGCATTTATTGTTGGTGTCTGAGCCTAAGGCAAACTAGTATTCAATTTGAAGTTCTTTCTTCCAGGCACTTAAGTTGCTATCCAACACATTTTAAGAGAAAGACTAACATCTGTTTTACTCAAATCCACATAACATGAGATCACATCAACTAAGCCTTCTTCTAAGAAATCATTTATATAAGCATACAGCTGACACAAGATAAGGGTCAGTATAGAGTCCAAAACAATTGTATCATCCATATGAAATAATAACTGTATTCATAGATACATATGTAAATGTATGCATGTGACTGTGCACATATGTCTATGCACATACACAAACACACACACATATATGTATATATATATACATATGAATTTTTAAAAGCATGCTGTGCACTGAGTATGCCAAGTTGATACCAAAAAAGGCAGTAAATTATGCAACTAAAGACTCCATCGTTAGATGAATTTTAAGATGCTGAAAAATTGGTGTTCTTAGCTTTTGAACACTTGTTTGTGCATGTAAAATCATTTTAGCCTATGCTTTGGTAACATGCACATTCATGGAGTTGTTAACAATTCCTCTAGAATTCCACAAAAAAAAATGGAAAGCAATTTAACGCTAAGTCTCTAAAGCAGCTTTTGCCCTTGTGAAACCAATGAAAGTAAGCTGGATATTTTACTCACATGCCTAACAACTGTTTTCTGTTTGCTTCTTTGTTTGTTTGTTTGTTTTTCTTTGTCTCTTAAAACCACTACAGCATCCCTGTGGCCATGTCAGCTAAGCTTACAAGTGTTTGGATAGCTTCGTTACACACCAGCAAAGAAACAGTTCCTCCTTTTTTATTTCTTTATCTACTATATTTAACACTATCTTAACTCTGTATTAAATTAGGCACAACATTAACTAATTATCCTTCCAGTCACAGTGAGGAAAACATTTCATCTTGGAAACCAAGAGTTACCATTAAATACTCACTCACCCTTACTTGCATCCACTTGTGCTGTATTTATGTAACCCTGTGTTCTGTGCTGACACGTCGAGTAGGGCCAGTTGGGTGATTCAGGGTCATCCCCTGTGCTCGAGGACAGAAGAAACAGGCCTGTAGTAATCAGAAAAGCCAGCAGATTTACCACCGCTGTCACTGCAACCGTGTTCCATCTTTTATACCACCACAAACTTTGGCAGCTGGAACATTTATTTTAAGTTACAGTTCTGTGCCTTTATTATTTGCTTTTTAATGGTTGCATAAAAGTTGAAGTTGAAGTATTTAGTGAGCTTGACTACCCTTTATTTTCATAATAAAGATTTATAAGCCATAAACATCGAAACAGTGAAAGTGATGTGAGTGAATACATTAGTGTAATAAGGCTAGATTATGTTTGAATGAAAGCAAGCTCCAAACAAACTCAGTTCAAAACTGTTTAGGCTAGACCTGAGGTCCTTTGAGTTAGGCACCTATATGTAGGTGTATTGCAGCCTTCTCCTGAGCTGTGTCTGCTCAGCAGCATTTCGTGTCCCACTGAGGGGGGATCTTCATGTTTCTGACACAAGTTTTGAAAAGTTTTGAGTGGTTGTTTTGTCAAAATAATATAGATTTGTGAATAAGGGTTGCAGGTTTACCAGGTTAGTGAGGACCTAAGAATGTAGATCTCTATATTAACTAACTAATCATCTTTCCACCCTTAGCTATTGAACTGGAATATTCAGTGGATCTTGGACTGAGCTGGCACCCCATTTTGAGAGACTGTCTTCCCACTAATGTAGAGTGCAACAGGTACCATCTCCAGAGGATTCTGGTGTCAGACACTTTCAACAAATGGACCAGGATTACTTTGCCTCTACCACCCTATACCAGGTATCTCCCATTGGTTTTCCACAAAATTAATCTAAATTATAACTATGTACTGAGGTTTCCTATCACAGTAAATTAATGTACAGTGCCATTTTTGTTCAGTCAGTGTATACAGTGCCATACAGATAAGTAAACGAACCCCCATCCTGCTTTGCCTAAAGATTGCAGAGCTATTGTGTGCATTTCTTTCTTTTATTTCCTCTTTTTTTTTTTTTTTTTTTTGTTATCTGGTCAATAATTTTGCCTGGTGCACAGCACTCGTATTACACAGCTTTTTAGGGCTTGTACAGAGTGCTGTAATTTGTGGCCTGTGGAAGGCAGTGAACAGTTAAGTTATATGTGAGTCTCAGGGCTGATTTGGAAATGCAGATCCAAATACAAAGTTTATCTCAGGAGCATCAGCTCCATAAATTTGTCAGTGGAGTGACAAACGTAAAGTCACCAGTGTGTGATATAAGTGCTTGTCCTTCAGCCTCAAGGACTTCTTCACAATTTACGTATTTCTTTTAAAATGCTGTTTGGTGAGCTACTAAACAGCACAGTACTAGGTTTC
Organism: Crypturellus undulatus; assembly: GCA_013389825.1. Taxonomy (NCBI): domain Eukaryota; kingdom Metazoa; phylum Chordata; class Aves; order Tinamiformes; family Tinamidae; genus Crypturellus; species Crypturellus undulatus. The sequence continues at coordinate 827,595 of VWPW01028647.1, read as the reverse complement.
TCTTTGGATACACTTGTTATTTGTTCAGTTCATGTAGAGTTTCTACTAAGAAACAATTCACAGCATAAGATTGACCTTAAAAAAGTTATAGTTTTTAATTAAGTAATATTTTTAGATTTTGCTGTCAACTTTTGGGTTTTAAATAATCATGATTTCTTTTTGAATGTCACTATAAACTGGTTACTAAAAGTTCGCTGCTGCCATCTAGTGCTGTATAACAAAACATGAACTGGCTTGGATTTTAAATGGCATTTTTGAAAACTCAGATACTCATCCACTCGCAGCTATCCAAATGTACGTGTTTAGTGCTGAGTTTGCTGAGTAGCTACTTGGAGTCCACTGACTGTTTTGGCTAGATTTCCATCATCCTTTTTGGGTACTGAGGCACTTACTTCACACAGACTTCACACAGAACAAGGTGTTTGAATGACAAATTAAATTACACCTTTTTGATTAAAGAAGAGCATTTGCTTTGCTCTCAGAGGGGATCCCTTGCCCATATCCTGCATTTTTCACGCTCTTTTTCAATCTGTGCTTCTGTCATCTACCACCTTATCCTAAAACTGAAGGACATAATGGAGAGGACCTTCCTCTCTATTAGAGATTTCGGGAAGCCACTGCTCCATAGATTCATGTGGTGGTCAGGCCATATAGACCTGTTGGGCTTTGGTGTATCTGTGTTAACCTCCCTGGGCACAAGTACAGATCCTGCTGAGCTGGGAACTCCACACAGGGTCAGCTGTAGGATCGCTGACCATGCCTGCAGCTCACAAAATGTGGACCCTGGCACCGCAGGAACCCTCTTATTGGCTTTTTGGGGACCTTGCAGTTGTCATGAGTCAGCCCTGGTGTACTGGTCTGGCCTCAAGACTCAAATATCCTTTCAGCCAAAAGTCAAGATTAGCTTAGCCAGAAATACTACCTTTCTATTTTCCTTTCTTTCCCAAAGGTCTCAAGCGACTCGCTTCCGCTGGCACCAGCCCGCGCCCTTCGATAAGCAGCAAACATGGGCCATTGATAACGTCTACATCGGGGACGGCTGCCTCGACATGTGCAGCGGCCACGGCAGGTGCACGCAAGGGAGCTGCGTGTAAGTGCGGTGCTTTCCCTGTCCTACCCGGCACTGTAGCATTTCCCTCCTCCTCAGCTGTGAGCTGCAGGAGAGAGATGTCATTTTGGCGAGGAAGGTGCAGGGAAGGTCTTCGGGGCGGTGGGTGCCGCCAGGGGTGACCCTCAGGAGAAGCTGATGCTGGAGCGGGTTTCACTCCATGCCAGCGCCACGGCCTGGTGTGAGGCACAGAGCACTGGGCTGCTGATGGGACACGGCGGATGCCAGCGCTGCCAGCACCATCGCTGGCTCTGTTGGTGGCCTGGTGCCTGAATGGCCTATTACTATGTTGCCCTCTGTCCTTAAATGCCCGAAGCACCCAGGCATAATCTCCCTGGTGGAATTTGCATAGCAGGAGAATGCATTTCCATGCTCCTATCCAATCTTTGAGACTTTATAGAAAGGTTTATCAGAGAAAAAATAAATGGAGACTATAAAAAGAAACAACAGGAAAATATCCATCTGCTTAAATTTGACAGAAACTTATAAAAATGTAAAACTAGTAGTACATTTGTAGGCTTGGCACATTCTTTTAGGTTTATCTATCAAAGTACAATATATTTTACTGATAATGTTCTGCGTTAGATGTGTACCCTGTATTATCAGCTCCAATGAAAAACACATACATAATACTAGCCTTCCTCGTATTTTTGTTCAACAACTTCCAAAGTTGGCAGAAATCTGAACTCTCCATATGCCAAGTGTGTGCTAGTGCACATGCCCGTTGGATGGAGACTGCCTCTGGACTTGCGCTCCGGAGCGGAATAACATGGCATTGATGGATCTGCAGCGTAGAGCCATTTCCAGCCCAATTCACTTTGCGTTTGTTTCCTCCAAAGCTGCGATGAGCACTGGGGCGGGATTTACTGCGACGAGCCGGAGACCCCGCTTCCCACCCAGCTGAAAGACAACTTCAACCGATCGCCCTCGAGCCAGAACTGGCTCACGGTGAACGGCGGGAAGCTGAGCACCGTCTGCGGCGCCGTGGCCTCCGGGATGGCTCTGCACTTCAGCGGGGTTAGTGGCTCCTGCCTTTCCATGACGGATACAGGAAGGATTAAAAAAAATGGAATAAACAGGAAAACAATGAGCAAATGTACAATCTGATATGCATTGCCTGGTTGGAGGGCAATGTCCTACAGATTAATGCCAGCCAGAAACGCTCAGGAATGTAGAGAGTTGTGCTCCTGGCTACGCTGCCTCCTGGAAAGCAAGCAGTAGTTTACAGAGCCCAGGCGAGTGCGTTCAGTCCCACGCACAAAGCATTAGGCTGCTCGTAGCACTGATGAATTCCACAGGGCATTAGAGTTCGGTGCAGCTTCTAATCCGATCACGGAGGTGTATTAACGACTGCATATTTCCATGTATAACTTGTACTTGCTTCTAGAAAATAAGTCCATGTTTAGCTTTGTTCTTCAGATATTCCATGGCTGGCTTTTCCAGAGGAACCTTGGAGTAAAATTTCATATTTTATCTACATACATAGGTACACAACCCAAACTGCTGCTAAAATGAAGTTTGACTGTAGGTAACCTAGTATAATACAGACAAAATAGTATTTTAGAAACAGGTGAGCTTGTGGTCTTAGCTTTCTTTCCTGTATATTTATAATCAGGTTCAATTTGCAGAATTTTGACTGTTTTTGAATGTTTTACAGTATGAAGTTGTATTAATAGTGACTGTGTAGACTTACACTTTTCATGTCCATGAAATCTGGCAAGCACTCGCCAACATACTTTTTCATTGCTTTTAAGGGCTGCAGCCGTTTGTTAGTTACAGTGGACTTGAACCTCACAACTGCAGAATTCATCCAGTTTTATTTCATGTATGGATGTCTGATAACGCCTAATAACCGGAACCAAGGAGTCCTGCTGGAGTATTCTGTGAATGGAGGAATCACCTGGAACCTGCTAATGGAAATTTTCTATGATCAGTTCAGCAAACCCGGGTTTGTAGATATATTCTTCTGTATATAGAAATTCCTCTACTTTTTTTCAGACTTTTGTGTGATGAAACCATGCATAGGACCTATCCCAGCTGATTAAATTCACAGAATCATAGAAAGCAGGGCTGAAAGAGAGCCCATCATCTGGTACTTATTTTGAATACAGCAAAATATCACAGACAATTTAATTGGACAAATTATTTATGTGTACTCTCATCCACTGCTGTAATGGAAATAGGAAAACTGTCCTGGAGCATTGCCATCTGACAAATGGCTCCAGACTGAAAAGAGCAATCTTAATTTTACTTTGAAATTTCACTAATCAAAAAAAAATATATTGCAGCCTGCAATTCTCTGCCTTAATCTAAAACCCTTAGAAGCTGCTGGTGGTACCAGCTACCCAAGACACCAGTCTGGACCATTGGATTGGGTCTCTTAGCACGGTTGGGTGGTGAATGTCACTCAAGCCATCCCCCAGCCTGGCTCCTGACCCTCCTCACCTCCCTCTCAGGACTTGTCCTGGGGCAACACTGGGGCTCATCGGGAAGGGATTTTTCTTGGGGGAGCTCCATCTTAGAGGTGTATTCTTCATATGGCTTTCGCGTGACCTACCCCCCATGTTGTGCTGCAGCTTTGTGAACATCCTCCTCCCCTACGACGCCAAGACGATGGGCACCCGCTTCCGCTGGTGGCAGCCCAAGCACGACGGTCTGGACCAGAACGACTGGGCTATCGACAACGTGCTCATCTCGGGTTCGGCCGATCAGAGGACCGTGATGCTCGACACGTTCAGCAGCGCCCCGCTGCCGCCGCACGAGCGCGCGCCCGCCGACGCGGGGCCCACCGGCAGGATCGCCTTCGACATGTTCGTGGAAGACAAAACAACAGGTGAGCGTGGGGCACAGTTGAACAGGATTTCTGTATCCCTCTGAGGCTCTGCGTCTTTGTCTCTTCATGGAAGATGTCACAGACAATCGCAACACCACAGGGGTCCTTTATTTTGTTAGTTTACAAAATTCAAGAGAAAAACATGTAACGGAACTTGTGGTTTTTGCTTAGTGAATTTACTTGATTTACATGAATTTCTCTTCAAGGAAAGAGTGAAGAAATGCCAAGTCACTCTAAATCAGATTTCTTAATCTGAGAATTAGTTCCTAACTTTTTTAGAAATTCTTTAAGGAAGTTAAGTTAAATTTGATAGCTAGATTTTATAAAAGAGGAAGTATGCCTGCATGCTTAGCAGGCTTATGAAGTAACAGTGCTGAGACATCCTTTGGGCAGTCGCGTAGGCAACACCCAGCAGGAAGTTCTCATATAATGTCCAGTGCAACCAAAGCCTATGTTCTCAATAAGTCTCAGATCCTTGCTTGTGACGTATTAAAAAAAATCTATTCTCTCTATGCAAGAGAGTAGTAAGAGGTGCTTTGAGCAATAAGTGTAATAATGATATACATGGGAAAAATGGGATGCTGACATTCTTGGGAGCAACAGTAAATAATTCTTTTGTAAGCTGAGCAATTCAGTCATGAATCACCTTCAGTAGCTCCCTAACTGGGTTCCTTATCTCCTGTTGTCACTGTATACTACTTCATGTTTATTTTCAAGTGAACGAACTTTGGTTATTCCACGATGATTGCTCAATTGAGAGGTTTTGTGATTCTCCCGACGGCGTCATGATCTGCGGGAGCCACGACGGCAGAGAGGTTTATGCAGTCACGCATGACCTGACGCCTACAGACGGCTGGATTATGCAGTTCAAGGTAACATCTCTGGCTGCTGCATAGTTATTCTAAACCCCATTTTGCTCCAAGCAGGCAGGCCAATTTTTCAGGAGATAGGATCATGCATAAGCCAACGTGCAAGGCACTCACGGCAGGGGAAGGAATTGTTATTAGTCCATCTTCTATAGTCTCATCTACTCTGTTGGTCACACTTCATAGTACTGCGGGCTGTTTCAGAAGCAGCGTGCTCTCCTTCAGCACAGCAGCTGTGTGGCCAGCTTGTAATGAGGTTTATTACATGTAATACGGAGCCTCTTTTGTCATAGCTGTTTGGTGAAGGGAAAGCTGCTGAAACGGCCCTTTCTCCCGTGCATGGACGGACCCAGTTTCACACAAGGTCCCTGTGTGTTGCCTGAGCTCAGGGGTAGGCAGCTCCACGATCGTTTCTCACGCCAGCAGGCTGCACTGGAGCCTGGTGTCCTCGCACGCTGCTTTTGCTGAGGGTTACGAGCTCTTAACTCAGCGTACGTTCACACCAAACCTGCAGCCAAAGCATCTTTCATATGCCCAAGTTGGACAGTCTTTATTATTCACTCTCCCCTGTAGTACTCAGACCTTAGGTTGTGATGGGAGGGAAGAATATCTTTATCAGTGCAGGTGTACTAGGGTATGTTGCACAGGTGACAAAAGTTGGGAAATCTCCATGTATGAGGTAACTAGAGAAAATGAAACTTTCAGTTCAGTGCCTGTGCTGGATCCTGGGGTTATCGATGAGGTCTGCACATGGCCATTACCATGCAAGCACTGTTACTGCTGTAATTTCAAACACAAATCTACAGACAGTTTTCTGATTGCAACATTTTTTAAACTCTAATTACCACCACAGTCAATTCCAATTTACTTATGCTCTCTTCTCTATTAGATTTCAGTTGGATGCAAGACTTCAGAAAAACTTGCCCAAAATCAAGTCCATGTGCAGTATTCCACTGATTTTGGGGTTAGCTGGAGTTACTTGGTACCTCAGTGTTTACCAGCTGATCCAAAATGTTCTGGGAGTGTTTCACAACCATCTGTCTTCTTTCCCACAAAAGAATGGAAAAGAGTAACTTACTCACTGCCTGAAAACCTTGTGGGCAAGTAAGTATGAATTAGCTACTCATTTTGTCTTGAGTTCAACACATCCTGCATAACAGAACCGGGTATACATTTGTCTATTCATTTTCTTTCAAGGCTAGTGCAGAGCAGCAGTGTTAGTGTCTGCTGTATATGCTGCTCCATGGCCACTTTCCATTCTTGATTCTTGGTCTCAACAAATGGCCAAGTTATCCTGGCTTCTCTTCAGTCTGCTTCTGTACAGCATGTTCTAATCTGTTCAGACAGACGTATTCAATTACAGAGTGGATTTATGATCTTACTGAGTGAAAAAGTTCCCCTATTGTCTGCAGTAGTCTGCACATATGCAAACCATTTGTCTTTCTCTGCAAGTGAAGACTTCCTAGTTATATTGTTTGAGCGTATCCTGCTTGGAAAGTATAAGCAAAAACAAAATTCACCTTCCAGAAGCCCAGATAGCTTCCTTGCCGCTTAAGTAGTGTCTGGAATCCATCCATATATTGTAGATAGTACATGCATGTAGAAAGGATACAGATATATCATAAAACAGTTTTCAACAGAGACTGCCAGAGCTATTTTGTAGAAGCCTGAAGGAGAGCACATTCATAAGTGTATTATGTTTCTATCTGCTTTTTTTTCATTTGAGCAGAATTGTTTTATATGTATCTGTTTTTCTTCATTCCTTTACATACAGTCCTGTGAGGTTCCGGTTCTACCAGAAATACTCAGATATGCAGTGGGCCATCGATAATTTCTATCTGGGCCCTGGTTGTTTAGAAAACTGTAGAGGTCATGGGGACTGCCTGAAAGAGCAATGCATCTGCGATCCTGGGTATTCGGGTCCAAACTGCTACCTGACCCAAACACTGAAGGTAATTTTACTGCATTTTTAAATGAGTGAACTTTGCCATGTAATTTGCTGGGGAAAGGGGAGAGAGAGAGAGAGAAATAGGAGACTTATAATGCTGGAAATTTAGCTCTGATTCCTGTCAAAGTCTGAGGATACACAAATAGATCTTCACATCTGAACTGCCCAGCCCTCTTACCAATATTTTAAGAAACCTATCACAGCAGAGTCAGGGCGGTTGCAAATGAATTGGTTCTTGGACATTGTACTAATAAAATTCCCTGTTTATCCTTAGATTATTACTAGAAAAAATCACCCCTGCACATAAGGTCACATTTGATAAATACCTGTAGCACGCTTGTCTCTACCATGAAAGCCTTACCAGAGTAGGGAACACCAGAAAAGATTTGAACTCTAGGTGACATAAAGTTAATTCACCTAGCTATTATTAGCATTACCATACAACGAAAGAGTGAAATGCTGCTAATTTACAATATTTAGAAAATCTGAAATATTTACAAGGAATATGTAAGGAACTCCAAATTATTTTAAAATACAGGATTTGCTGTTTCATCTTTTCTTTATCAGATGAGAACAGAGTAAGTATATGTCCCAGAGCAACAATAGATTAAGCAGCATTTGCTTCTGAGAAAATATAACTATTTAACATTTCAATTTTCAGGTCATTTGGCTATTAAAACCTTCTGTTTTTCATCTGAGATAGTAATTATATGAAAAAAATATCATTACCTCTTTGCCATTTTCAATTGGCAGTAATGTGTTTTTTGAAATAGAGACATTTGGGAAAAAATCCTGGCACCATTAAAGTATAGGAGAATTTTATTATTATCTCCTTCAGGCCAGGATTCCCTTCATAGTATTGCTTTGACTGCATAGCTGGAGGTAAGGAAATCAGAGATATATTCTAGATGTTTTTCACTGCAAATATTTGCGCAGACTGATGTATTGATGCATATTTGCTACAATAACCCTAAAATTTCATTGCAGTGCAAGCTTTTCTGGGGAGAAAATGCAGAATAGCAATATCTCCCATGCATATTATATATGTACTGGTGTGGTGTTATGGAGTCTCAAATAACCACAGCTGATAATTAGTGCATGCAAATTCCAGTGTCCTGAATTACCTTCCAGGTAGGTTCAAATCTTGCCCCAAAGTACTTTCACATTTAATATATTAATTTCAGGAGCAACTCAGACCAAAGGTATTATGTCTAATCCTTTAGTCACAATGAGAAAGAATCTTTACTGTGCTCATGTGCCCTTTAATCATGTTTATAAGGTCAGTTCCAGCTGCGCTCATGAGGAAGGCTTAAGATTACAAATACTTGTGGTTGTGCTTTATGTTACACACCTTCATTACAGACTTTCCTGAAAGAGCGCTTTGACAATGAAGAAATTAAACCGGATTTATGGATGTCCTTAGAAGGTGGAAGTACCTGTACTGAGTGCGGGATTCTAGCAGAAGACACAGCCCTGTATTTTGGAGGTGCAACCGTGAGGGAGGCTGTCACTCAAGACCTGGACCTGCGGGGTGCAAAGTACGTCCTGTTGCTACTACCCGTTATCTTGTGCTCAATTTAATAGGGAACTTTGCTGAACTCTGTCAAAGCAGCAGATGATGCAGCTTAGGGAACTCCTGGGCCGCCTCAAGTGTAGCGTTATCTCAAGCTGACAGTGATAAATTCTCCTTATTTTACCATGGAAGGTTACTGTAACAGAAAACTATCTTTTACCAAAAAGGACAGTTCTACCAGGACAGAGAGCGTGGAGGAAGGTCCAAGGGATATGAGAAGTGGGCAGAGGAGCCCTGTTGGCCCATTCCTCTAGCCTGTCTAGGTCCCCCCGAATGACAGTCCTTGCTTCAAGTCTGTCAACACCACCACCTTGGGGTTGTCCACAGACTTGATAGTGGCAGCCCTCTTGTCTTCCAGGTCATTGGTAAAGATATTTAACAGGATAGGTCCCAGGATAGACTCTTGAGGATCTCCACTAGTAACACAAGGTGGAGTACAGACCTTAAAGTCCTCAAATGCTGACAGTTTTCCACCCATTTAATAGTCTGCCTACCTAAACTGTAACATCAGAAAAGGCAAATCTTCACATAACATTTTTCTTGTTTTCTAACTCAACTTTCCTTCCTCCCTCCTCCCTCCCTCCCTTCCTTCCTTCCTTGCTTTCCTCCTTCCCTCTCTCCCTCCCTTCTGTTCTTCTCTTCCTTGTGTTCTAGTAGGAAAACATATTATTTTATTTAATTCCCTCATTTCCTTGGTTGAAATCACACTCAGAAGATTAATTACTCAAATTCTCACACTTACTCCTAAATATACCTGCTTTGTAGGAATCATTAAGCAGTGTTTTTGAAAGCCATAGCTCTATGCATTGATCAATGTCGCTTGCTTAAAAGCATTGGTACTTTAAACATTTTGAGAGCAACTGCCTTTAAAAAGCAAACTTCTTGCTTGGTGCATATCTTTCTCTGATGTTTTTGTGAGTAACCACCAATGTGTTTATCCTTAGATTTCTACAGTACTGGGGAAGAATTGGGAGTGAAAACAACATGACAACATGTCACAGACCAACCTGCAGAAAGGAAGGAGTGCTGCTAGATTATTCAGTTGATGGAGGCAAGTACCTATTGCAGCTTCATCTAAACTACAACTTTGTTAAGTATTCAAGCACCATAAGTATCTGAGAAGTCTTCAGAGAGGATCAAAAATAAGAGGATAACTTTTAATTGCAAAGGCAATTTGTCTTTGTAAAGTTTTTCCTCATCGAAATTTTTAATCCATCACTCAGAAGTTTTTCCTAATCTTCCTGCTGGATTTTATTAATCGGTGGATTACTGTCAGGTTGATTCCTTTATATGATTACAAGATTACTCTTGCAAGACAGTTTCCTCTGCCCTTAGAAGTTAAGATTTTTCTTTCAGAAGACCATAGCTATTATTTTTGTTTAGCTGTTCCCTTCCTTTAATCTTTTAGAAGATTCTACCATTTGCTTTTATTGCTAATCCTGAATCTTTTAATTCTAGGAATATCCTGGACTTTGCTTCATGAGATGGATTACCAAAAATACATTTCAGTCAGGCACGACTACATCCTGCTCCCCGAAGATGCTCTAACCAACACAACCCGCCTGCGCTGGTGGCAGCCCTTCACCATCTCCAACGGCCTCGTGGTTTCCGGCGCCGACCGCGCGCAGTGGGCGCTGGACAACGTTCTCATCGGAGGAGCAGAGATCAACCCCAGTCAGCTGGTAGATACCTTTGATGATGGTAAGACCACGTGTGACAACTAATCTCTAGTCTCCTTTAGAGAAGCCCTGGGAGCTTGCAAGAAGACATCCTTTCTTTTTTCTTTTAACTATACAAATCTTTTATTCTGTGGACTATTGTTGGGTTTATATGCTATTCTTCATGCTACTAAGAGGGGTGTGCAAATGTGTATATATATGGGGGGGAGGAAGAAGTATTTGTGTATATATATACCAATATGAAAGGTAGAAAAGATTACTTTAGTCCAACTTATTTCATTTAAATCCCTGGGCAGGAAAGTTTTATTTAATCATATTTTAAAAAAATATTACTGTGTAAACAGTTTAAATTACCTATCTGGAGCTGTTTTTTTATTAGGTCTTTTAGTAATTTATTTATTCTGTATCATGATAGGTAGCATAAATTTAGTATTTGTATCACTAAAATACGGTATCTAGGGATTCTGTGGATTCAATATTAGGCCTTGATATTTACTGAGACAACACAGTAACTCTATCTCATTCATGTTGATAGAAGGCACCTCTCATGAAGAAAATTGGAGTTTTTACCCTAATGCAGTCAGGACTGCAGGCTTCTGTGGAAATCCATCATTTCATCTCTACTGGCCAAATAAGAAAAAGGACAAAACACACAACATCCTGTCCTCCAGGGAGCTCATTATACAACCAGGATACATGATGCAGTTTAAAGTAAGAAATGTTCTTTTTCTCCAAAGTAAAGCATGCAATAAAAAATCATCTAATTTGTCTCCAGGAATTCTCATTGCTCCAGCTGGGATGCACAATTGGATGAATAATTAATAATGCCTTTTTATTAGATTTTAAAGGAAATGCTGAAGTATAGGCAATAGGAATCAGAAAGATTGCATGAATGTTAAATGTCAATTTGTGTTGATTGTCTGTATGCTTTGGGAGTTACTGACACGGGTTGGAAGTCGAATCCCCTTCTGCTGAAATTGTTGGTAACCACATCGTCAGATACACTGGGAACTGTTTTCCACAGTGAAATTAGCTGGCACTAGGAACCACAGCAATAGTGCAAAAACACATAAGGAGAGAGAAGATCGCACAGATCTTGGAAATGCAGACAAGATGAAGATAATCCAGTCTGCAATCTGGAATATGTGCATGCCATTTCCCCTGCCTAATCAAGGAGCAGCGAAGGCAAGGTGGAGGCAAGAGGGAGAAGAATGGCTTACTGAAACACAAAAATGTGCAAAGTAGAAGTTACTGTTTTTCATTAGGTAGGGCTTCTTAAATTCCCGGGTAATTAATGCATAGTTAGGTATTTCAGAAACAACATTTGTTCTGATATTTAATTTCATATTTAGAAACTTAGTATTTGCCTTCTGCTTGAAAATAACAGTAGCAATAAAGTAGAATTAAATAAAAGTAATACCTGAAGTATTACCTTCTTTGTTTTCCATCCACATTTGATAGAATTTTCCCAAGATTAAGTTGGTAATCTCTTTTATATTACCACCAAAGAGAAAATGAGAACATGACTTCATTATATGTCACATTAAATGTCTGCCCGACTTGCTAAAGCAGCCAAGTTTTTATTTATTTATTTTTTAATCTCTGCTACAGATTGTGGTTGGCTGTGAGGCGACTTCCTGTGGGGACCTCCATTCTGTGATGCTGGAGTACACTAAAGATGCCAGGTAAGTGAGAGCAGAATATACGGGCCCAAATCAACCTCGGGTGCTATTATTTATTCAAGCAATCACTTTGATAGTCATCTTGTAATAGGATCGAAATAAATCATTTTGGCAAGCACAGGGATTTACCTGTGTAACTCCTGAAAATTCTCTTCATAATTTATCCCAGCTGTGGGCAGATTTTAGGTTTGAGCATGAACTTGTAGTTCATGAATGTTTTCCCGTTAAAAATGTTTTTACAGAAAAACACATTTACAAGGAACTGTTGCTTTAGTATGATACAGGGCTACATATTTAGGACCAAGCCATAATAAAGTTGAAGATGCATAACTATAATCTGTTCTTCTGCAGCTGGTTAATAGCTCTGTCTCCTGTGCTGTAGTGTAATAGCATATTATAGTTCACAGAAGTGAAGCTAAAGTCTGTGCTCAGATGCTTGTGAGTGAACACAGGGCAAATTCTACTGGTTTCTTTTCTGAACGCTCTAAGAGAGAAACTAAGGAGCCAACTCCTAAATAAGCCCTGGTATCATACTAGGTGTGAGGAGCTCTGCGTTTGACTCCGAATGTACTGTCAGTGTGTGGTCCAGAGCTGGAAAATCTTCCACGGCTGCGTGAGAGCCTTAGCCTCCCACTTCTTGTCCATTTGTGGCTTCACAGCATGGAGACTCTTGCTGAAAATCTCTCGGGTTTGCTTAGTAAGACAGCCAGAGCCATGACCTCAAAGACTGCCGGTTTCCTCTCCATCATTCTTCTGGTTCTTATAAAAACATATTTTCTCTGTCCCCACAGGACAGATTCATGGCAGCTCGTCCAGACACACTGCCTTCCTTCCTCGTCTAATAGCGTTGGCTGCTCCCCATTCCAGTTCCATGAAGCGACCATCTATAACTCTGTCAACAGCTCTATGTGGAAAAGAATAACGATCCAGCTGCCTGATCATGTCTCATCCAGGTAGGTTACCGAAGGGTCATCTCACTGCGGGCCTGTAAAATGTCAGCTGTCTTGCTGGCACAGTTAGTTCAGCAGTGAGTTCAGATCGACTGCTGAATTCAAAATGCTTCTTCATTGCTGCATTTAGACCGGATACATAATTAATGGCTCTGAAGCTGCTTTTTGCTAATAGAAGTGGCTGCTGCCAATGCTGTAACAGCCACCGCTCAGCCTGGATGCTTCCAGTTACTAGAGTCACCAACCTTTCATACAACATTTTTCATGTCACCTACTGCCTGCATATTTCAGTGTCAGTATAGCAGCACCTTTAGTTGCCAGACATATCATAGTGTGGTATTTGTGTGCTTTTGTGTTTGAAGCGCTACTCAGTTCAGATGGATTCAGAAAGGAGAAGAACTCGAGCAGCAGAGCTGGGCGATTGACCACGTGTACATCGGAGAAGCGTGCCCGAAGCTCTGCAGTGGTCACGGATACTGCACGACGGGAGCCGTGTGCATCTGTGATGAAGGATATCAAGGTTTCTTTTCTTCATTTCCTTTCTCTAATCTAGCTGAAAGTTAAATAAAAGGAAGAGTGATAGAGCCTGTCTGAATTCACCACTGGAATACTGAAGTAACAGATTAGAAATTCGTAATCTGAAAGGTCTACAAATAGCAGATCTTCCCTCCCAATATTATTTATGGATTGAATCAGTACTCTTTGCTGTCTGGCACTGTTTAATAAAGTCCATTCAGTATTCATTGAGAGTAGACTGTGGCTACCTGCTTACCCAGGAAAGGTTTTCACATCTGTGCGCCCTCCGAGGGTCATTCCCTTCTAGCTGATGTATATGTGGAGACTGGAGTGTTGATTGTCACCTATGAGGGATTTAGTTCTCTACTGTTCTGCTCTAATCCTGCTGTTCAGGAAGGGCCACAATTAGCAATACCTGGTGTACTCATTAAATTAGAAGTGCTTTGTGGGAACCAGGGTGTTTACTGTCTTCCAGGGCAGTTCCTTAACTTTACAAGGCCTGAATCCTTCTATTTTAGAGGTATTTCCCTCTAATCCATCTATTTTAGAAGCACTTCCCTCTAAGTGATGATTTGAGGTTTCTCTTATTTGCACCAGTGTAAAAGAGAAGAAACCCTATGGCAGTTTTGAAATTATTCTGCCATAAATAAGAACAGGTTGCAAACTTCAACTTCTCAGTTCACATTGTATGTACGTGTAGTAATGTGCACATTGTTCATGGTTCTGCCAAAACATATTCAGCCTGTAGTCACACTGTACATTGGACCGCAACCTTGAATAGAATTTCATTGAACTGTATTTGATTTTTATCAGTTATTTGATTTTTTGTGTATGTGTTTTATAACTTCACCATGTTATTTTTAGGTGATGACTGCTCTGTTTTTAGCCATGATCTCCCCAGTTATATTAAAGATAATTTTGAATCTGAAAGAGTCACTGAAATAAACTGGGAAACCATTCAGGGGGGAGTGATAGGGAATGGATGTGGACAGCTGGCACCCTATGCCCATGGAGACTCACTGTATTTTAATGGATGTCAAATACGACAAGCTGTGACAAAGCCTCTGGATCTCACCCGAGCAAGGTAATACTTTGAGCCTAAAATGCTCTTTTAGTATTTCACGAGAAAACAAACTTTATATGCAAACAAATTTGTGTGGTCCAACACCGATGAGCATGGGCCGCCCTGGCTGCACCATGCCGTCAGGTTTGGCCGGCAGACAGATTTTAGAACTAGGAAAATGGTTTGTGGCTCCCATTTGGGAGCTGGAGAGTGAGGAGGAAGCGATGCCAGATGAAAAGGCCTGAAGTTTTCAGCATCTTGCAAGCCAGCACTGAAGATGAAGCCCTTGGCTAAGCCTTGGCACCAGAGTGCCAGGGCCCATACGGCAAACCCCGCTGATGCGCGCGCCTCCGCAGTAGACGTGAGCAATGATGCTGTCAGAAATTGCAGGCTCATTTTCCTGTTTTGGTTGCCATAGAAAACTGCGTTCACCTGCCAAAGAGCAGGAGTATCGTTCCCATCTATTGAGTCCCTCTGGCTGCAGCGGAGCAGATGCACCAGCCCGCGCTGGCTCCCAAGCCGGTGGCAGCTCTTTGGCCTGCGCTCAGGTCTCGTTACTGTCTAAGCCGTGATTGGAAACAGGATGAATCAGCAAATGGGCCAGATGACAAAAGTTAGGCTCCTACTTTGTTATTTGGACACTGGAGTAGAATATTAGATATCTTTTAGGCTCTCTCTTTTTATTTTGACGTTATTTTTCCCTTTTTAAGTTTTTTATACACTTGTTTATTTGTTATATTTCTTATTCATCTCAGCTTTGTGCAGATATAGTGTAATATCGGATTGATAGCCTACAATTATATCAAAGTATGTTTTACATAGTAAATTATAATCTTAGAAGAGAGAGATGTGGTTTAGAAACGTGAAAATAGGTTATTTTTTCATGTTAAAAGGTAATGATTTTTGAGGATGCTAACATTTTTAGTGATAACTACAAAACACCTGGAAATGCTATTTTTCCCGTTTGACCACTTTTTGCATATTGAAAAATACTATTTTTCTCTGTGTTTTACAGCAAAATCATGTTTGTTTTGCAAATTGGAAGCATCTCACAAACAGACAGCTGCAATACCAATCTGACTGATCCTAACACTGTAGACAAGGCAGTGCTCCTCCAGTACAGTGTAAATAATGGAATTACATGGCAAGTAATTGCACAGCATCAGCCAAAGGACTTTATACAAGCCCAAAGAGTGTCTTATAACGTTCCCCTGTGAGTACCCAGTCTCATTTCATTACCTCTAAATGCACAAGATATATTCCTGCTAGGAGGGAGTCTGTCTTTGCATCACTGTGCAGCAAAAAAAAAAGATTGATGGGAGGGTAGAAGGAAGTTTAAAGGTGACTGAAAAAAAATCAGTCTAGTGTTCATCAGTATAATTGAAGGAAATATCAAATATTTGCTTTAGAGATATGAGAGGAAAAAAATATTTAATTCCTCCTGAACTGTGCCTATTTTGGCAGGGAGGCACGAGTGAAAGGAGTCCTACTGCGCTGGTGGCAGCCCCGGCACAGCGGAACAGGTCATGATCAGTGGGCTTTGGACCACGTAGAAGTCGTCCTGTGAGTATCAGCTTCACCTCATCCCACCCCATCCCAGAAAGCACTGACCTCCCTTCAGCGCGGCCCGAGGGTTAAGCTCAGTAAGAACGGCCTTGGCGCAGGGAAGCCTCCCCCAAGGAGCAGTCTTGGCAGCCGCCGGCGGTCGAGGCAGGGGTGCGGGTTGCGCAGCAGGAGCAGCGCGGCAGGGACGGGGCTCTCCCGCCACCACGTCCCGGTGTGTCCGCCAGACCCGCAGTGACACACGTTGCGCTGGGACGTAAGGAGGGATGTGTGTGTGCAACGCTGTGCTGCCATGTAAGGCTGACTTATATCCTTCCAAAGACACAAATTAGTCCGCCGTGTTGCTCTTTGCGCAGGGTGATGTTGTTATGTAATCAGCCTCTGAAAGATTTGCATTAGCAACTAATGCCTTATTCATTTCCTTTTTTAGTAAGAAGGATACGGTTCAGAAACAGGGTTTACTATATCAGGTTCCTATGGTCCGAGCTCTATATTCATCCCCTTGTCAAGATTTTACCAAGTAAAGTGTCTTCACCCTCTTGCTTCTCCCCTTATTGAGATGGGTTTCACTCGCAGCTAACCCGTTTTTCTGGTGTAACGTCACAACGAGATGACCTGCTTTTTCTCTAACAATTTAGTTCCAGTAGAAGTGAAATGCTAGTGACTTGACGGGCGGGAACTCATCGCTGACTGTGGTTGGCAGAGAGAAGCGTGTCTGCTCCGTAGATAGGTTCAAACATTCCTTTTATTGAAAAATTTTAAAACCACCAGTGACAAAATTAGGCTTGGATAACCTCCAGACTGTATAATTGTTACCATGAGGTTTCTGTCTTAAAATCTGAATTAGCAGAGGCATTGCAAGTTTTGGAGTAACAGCAAACTGGATGACTTGATCGCTAGTTCGCCCTGTTCTTCTTTCCACCCAGAAGCACCAGCTTGCATGGCACTCATCAACCCCAAACCCACCCTGGGTACACGCTGTGCTGCTTTTACACACTTTGCTGGGCTCTGCTTCCATAACATTAAGCTTTAAGCTTGAAGGAACAGAGGGATGGATGTGATTCCTGGTGTAGTTAGTCAATGGCTGAATGATGATGCATGGATAAAGACACAAAAAACTATGAACCTGCAGGAGATTCACTGTTTAGGAAATCATGGAGAAGGGTAGTTCTGAAATACTTTCATTTGTTTCTGCCTTGGAATTAAAAAAAAAATGTAAAACAGAAAAATAAGGTGGAAAAAAATAGTGTAATATTACCAGCCAATCTGATCACTGAATTGGAGAATATATGTAGGAGTAAGGTAGAGTTTGGAAAAGGGGATTCTTAAGCTGAATTCTGGAAAGCTCTGGAAAACGCCATGTGATCTACCAGGCTTTAGACCAGATATACAAGCTGAGTGGTGATATCTCAGTTATGTGAGATATTTTAAGCTAGAATGGAGAAAGCAATAGAAACGCAATAGAAGTGCTATAGCAAGCAATCACACTTGGCTTAGAGGAGGCACCAGATATACAGACAGTGCCTCCTCCCTCCTCTTTTCTCTACTTAAAGAACCTTGAGGATCTTCTAGATGTTGGCAAAAAAAATAATGGTCAGGCTGGAGACGGTTTGCACCTTGCTCCCCATGTGCTAGATGTGCACCTTCTGTTGACCAGCTCTTGCGTGACACAGGGCCACGAAGGAAGCCCACAAAGGAAGCGTGACCATGACAGACAGATTTCTCCCTTAGCAGATGCTGTTAAATACAGTGCCACGGCAGCATCCCCCCAGCAGGTCAAGTGGAGGGTTTTGGTCCCTACTATCTACAACACGTGAGACGTGGCCTCCGGAGTGGAAGGATTAGATGCTGTGGCGTGTCCAGCACGTGCTCAGCGCTTGTAGGCAGCTTTGCCCTCTCTTCTGTTCTTTAGGTTCTAGCTGCAGCTTCTAATTCATCAAAATATTCTGTGGGTCTCTTAAATTTTATTTCCAAGTAGCCTTTAAAGAAATTGAGAAAGCTTTTGGGAAGCTTTCTTCCCAAAGTGCTGCTGTTGCTGGTACGTAGAACTCAGGTCCCCTGCAGCGGGCAGGCCCTCTCACAGCCCTTCCTCAGGCACAGCGGCAGGGCTGTGCAGACGCCATATGTGCACGGCACAAACTAACTAAATCGCTGTACATCAGCCTCCGTGTGTGCTGAGAGCACAGTCTGACTGCCATTCCTCTCCCTTTCCTTGGGCAGGAAGGCTGAGGGATGCACGTTTAGAGTCAGATGAGTTGCTTTAGTGGCAGGAAGAAGCTGGTGTAGACTGGAAGGTGTGAATTTGGGCGTAGAGAATTCCCTCATGTCCACAACTCTCTCTTGTTTCTTCCCCTATCCCGGGACCTGATGAAGTGGCTTAATTCTCCCCAGAGCTCCCCAAGCTGGGGGAGATCCCAACCCACGGTTGGCTGGGCTGCCTGCACACTCAGGTGCTGGGCCAGCTTTTCCTCAGCGCAGGGATGAGTTAGCCAGGCTCTCCTTGAGAAGACCAAGGACTGGAGAGGAAGGAAGGCAGGGAAAACGCCTGCCTGCAGGGCCAGCTCTGCAGAGATGCCTCACTAAGAATTTTCATGATTTTATTCCCTGCTACTCCCTGCGACCCCTAGAGACTGCCCATTCCCAAGGGTAAATGTGTGCATACCTGTTCTCATGGCTCAGCTCTTCTCAAGCACTTGGAATTAGCCCTGTCATGAGCCCAGCTGCCAAGTTGCCGTGCAGATACAGCTTGCAGTTGATCCACAGCTGCAGTCGTTCCAGTGTCTTCAGTCAGACTGATTCCTGAGGCAAGGGACGTCATCCTTTAACCAGCAAACACATTCTCTGGATGCAAATCCTTTGTTCACGTTTGGTCCCCAGATAGTAAGATGGAGTAAAAACGTTAATACTGTAACCTGCAGATCATATGGGCATGCAAAATACATGGCAGCGATAAGAAAGGCCACAGCAGGGTGCCTTTGTGTATTATCTATAGTCATTCCACTTGCTAATGAATCACTTGAATCATTCATTACAAAGCAGGATTGCTAAGGCTGTAATGCAGCTGCAAATGCCGAGCACCAGTTTGGAATAGGTGAAACCCGGTTCCTGTCTGGGGTGTATTATGCACTAAATTGGTCTTACCAGCTGACTACTCACCAACTTGTTTTAGGATTGTTTGTTCTATCATGTGGTGGGGAGAGGGTGTTAGTTATCAAGTTGTCCAGTCACTTTAAGTTAGTGTCAATTATTTAGTGTAAATTATTCCTTGTTAGTGGAGCCTTTTTGCTCTCTCCATTTGTAAAGAAAGCTTTGGGCAGAACTCTCTCACGTTCCATGGCCATGGCTCTTCTTAGGATAAAGAAGTATTTTACTCCAGACAGAAGAAACCTCTTCTGTGCCCCTATATTTGTACCCTAAGAAGAGCCCACGTCCAACTCTGCATTTCATTTGCACAGTTTTTCCCAGCACGACTCAGCCTGTCTGCTGCACAGACACCACGCACGTTTTTGCATGTGCCTTTGGACTTGCTATTTCTTTGTGTATAAAGCAGGCCCTTAGTAACCTCTGCAAACCTGAACTCTGATCAAGGGCATTTAGAACCAAAGGACAAAATAATAACCTGAAAACTAAGGGTCTGATGTTGCTTTCTTTGCAGCCCAAAACTTGTGGTGTAATCCATGGGAATTTGAGTTGTGCAAGGAATGCAAGAAGTTTCCCCTCACACCAATTTTTTTGTGGTTAACTGTTGGGTAATAGAACTAATGCCTCCATAGCTATCACTCCATGCTCTTCATTGTCAAGATATTCTCACATTTTTGGCACAAATGATTTATTGAGGATCTTATATTGCATTTGGTGCAAAGAATGTTTATGTTGTTTGCAACATTAAAATCAAAATTATATATTTTAGTTCTAACAAAGAGTTCTCGTGTGGAAAAAGCATTTTCATCGGCTTCATTTTTTTTTACTAAAAAATGATGATTTGAAAAATACATTTAATTAAAGAGTATCAAAATACTTATAATAAAGAAGAGTTCAAATATTAGGTAATTATCTGAGTAGTCACAACATTTATGCCAAATTTAATATGATGTGCTTTTATGACATTTTTATTATGTTTCTAAAAAGTGCATGCTGAATTTTATAGAAAAAAATATATAAGTATTGATTTGAAATATCAGGAAGTAATTTGTTCAATTTTTATTTTCAAAAGAGATGAAAAGTCCTATATTGCCTCTAAACCTCATCAGGGTTTTATGACTAATCACAGTGCTGCATGCATTGAAAGGCATTTTCTAACTTGTGTTGTATTTCATTGTTTGCTGTCATTGGTTTTACACTAGAGTAAGGTAAGTGAATCCGTATCAATCCGTATCAAATCCTGATCTGTATTAAATCTTTGCTGCTGTTACAGCCATGTCTCTCCCCCTGAGTTTTGTCAGTGATGGCATTTGCGGGATAGCATTTGTGCTCTGAGAGGCCTTCATCCTGCAGCTCTTCCTCACACAGCATCAGGGGGAGTTAAGCTCAGCAGGACACACTGGGCGCCTTGTCCAGCCGCAGCAGTGGGAATTTGTGGGAATGCCCCTGAGGCTGCTTCCCGGCACTGCTCAGGCAGAGCAATGGCTCTGATTTCCCATGCCACCTCTCAGCTCCAAGAGGCAGTACTTTTTTTCTGTAAATACTGACCAGGGAGTGGAAGCCAGTGCCGCACGGTGTTTGCCAGTGAACACGGATGGCAGCAGAGCCATAAGGATCTGCTAGATGTAAAAACAACAGCCAGTATTGCTCATTGCTGGCTCATTCCTTCATTTCCCGTGACCGTGCTGCTTTGCTGCCACAGTTAAGAGGTGCTGCCAACCAGCGCAGTGACTGAGCAGAGGGCTGAATGATTCAGTACGGATTTCACGAGAGTAAAAAAAAATGTTTGACATCATTGATATGAGCCAAGAGGATTTCATTCAGACCATGTCATTTTTCTAATTATAGGACTATCCTAAAAGACCATTTGGGATTTTACCCTATGTCCAGTCCTGAGAAGTGTGTCCCTCTGCTGTTTTCTAAGGCTTTGTTTATGTGTGGTTTTGCTATCCAAATATTTTTGGTCCTATTTTGTTCCCATTATTTTTAAAAAAAAAAAAAGACATTAGGATATGTTGGGTTTTTTTTTACAGATAATTTTTATTTCATTTGGCTATGTTCCATCTTTATATGTATTAAATTGCAGACTTGTAGTCTTTGCTTTAGGAAACATAAAATACAATAATCAGAATGCTCTACTCATCCCCCAAAAAACACTGTGATTCCTTCTCCTAAGCTGCTTTATTGTAGTATTTAAATAGCATAACTGCAATGACTTAATCAGAAAGTTACTTAGGGTTCCCTATGCAAATTGGACCAGTATTACCTTTAATTTATTATTTAATATTAGGGCACTTTAAGCTGTAGGTTAGGTGGTGCAGTTGTTGCTCCTCGTAATTGCTGCAGTGCTGCTGCTCAGCAGCGCGCAGATCCTGGGTGCGTTTGATGGAGAGGTCCAGCGAGGGCACGCAACGCCCCGCGCTGGGTCCACGCGGCGAGCCCGTCGCGCTCCTCCCCGCGCTGGTGTCTGCGAACGAGGGTTCCCTCCGCACCCTCTGCCATGGATGGATGGGGGGAGCCTTATTCCTAATGCAGTTAGATGCCCCTCTACGCATTTTGGCAAATAATGACAAAAGCATATATTAGCAGTCTGAAAAAATACAAAAATAATTCATTACTAATAGTATTGAAAGTATTTTTAGATCCATCAAATGCAAGAAATGTCTAAGTACTCCTTCTGCAAACTTTACTACTAAATTCCTACTGTGATAAAGCCCTACTGGACTCATTTATACAGTGTTTTGCTCCTATATAAAATTAACTTTCAAAAAAATATATATATACTTAGGCTCATTTTGTGGGTACCTACCTGTACCCTCACAGGGCATACCTATTTAGCTACCGTGAGTGAAAATCGTGCCATTTTCTACAAGAGGCATGAAGTTTGTAAGTGCCCTCCGGGTCAGTCGGTGGGAAGTCTAGCTCAGACTTTGGGGGAATGGGTTTGGGCTATGTCAGTGCAAGTAAGAAACACCATTTGATTACTGGATAAGATTAAAGAAAAATAAGGTTTCCCTTATTTTTTGCACACCACTTTCTGCAGTGTTCAGTGTAAGCAGGGGGGAATATTACTTCTTTGATTATAACATTCAGCAAGTTGACCATCTTATAAAATACCAAAATAGACTGAATATGTACCAAGAATAAGTAAGCCTTTTTCTTTTTAGATATTAGAAAACTGTTTCCTTCTTCCTGTTTTCGTTTCTTTCTTTTTGAACTTTGGTTTGCTTTAAATGTCTCCATCATAACTTTAAGGCCAGACACAAAAGGCTTGGGCATTTAAGGTGAAATATAGGCCAGGTTTACCCAGCAGTATTCAAACAAGCCCAAAGTCTCTGCTGAGCTCTCTCGTAAGGTGATCCCATCCAAGGCCAGCAAGGGAGCCCAGTGAAACCCACAGACCCCAAGGCCCCCAGAGCCGCAGCTCAGCGTGTGCCCCAGGGGCCAAAGTCCTGCCCAAGCTGAGCTCTCACAGACTGGCGCAGGCCTAGATTTAATCAGGGCCACAAATGACAAGTTTTTTGGCTAAAAGAATGATATGCTCCCTTTGGTCCCACATGTCTCCTGAGGGTGGATATTCACAGAGATGGTGCCCAAAATCACGTACCTACAGCGAGGCCGCTCAGAGTTGGGCTCTTTTCCTCCTCCCAGCCCGTCTCTTGTGTTTTGGCTGCTCAGTGGCCTTTCCCAGGCTGAGGGGTGCTCTGTCCTGCCTCACTTCGTGGTTGGGACACTCTCCTCACGGGCGGGATGTTGCCATAAATGCCCTGGCCCACGGAGACGAAGCATCCAGCCGCTTCTGGGGAAGGTTCAGGGCTGCGATTTGCCTCCTGCCAGTGAGGCATTAGAGAGCGGGATTTAAAACGCACCCGTGTACCCAGCATTCCCGCTCGGCCGGGAACAGGCCGGCTTGGCCATCTCTGCCTCCCATGGCTCACTCGGGTCTGAGCACTGGCCATCCCAAATCCTAGTGAGAGTCGGAAATCAAGCTCAGATATTAAACTCTCTCCTCATTACCAAATGATCTAGAGCACTGACTTTCTGCAAGAGCAGAAAATGTTGCACCCCATGTAGATCTGTTCATATTCATTGTCCCTGGGAGTGGGATATCATTTCATTCTGTAGGGATACTGCAGTGGCAAGAAAATAAATTTCATTTACC
Organism: Crypturellus undulatus; assembly: GCA_013389825.1. Taxonomy (NCBI): domain Eukaryota; kingdom Metazoa; phylum Chordata; class Aves; order Tinamiformes; family Tinamidae; genus Crypturellus; species Crypturellus undulatus. The sequence continues at coordinate 804,511 of VWPW01028647.1, read as the reverse complement.
TGTGAAATTGGGTAAAAAAAAACTGCAAAGCCTTGGAAAACTAGTTGGGAAGCAGCATGGAATTGCTTGGCATTTTAAATCCTAGACTTTGACACAGCTGTTTTTATTATAGTCTAGACAATTACATTCTAGATTAGTGTATAATTTTGTTATGTGCATTTTTAGATTAAGTTATAACTTTAGATTAAATTGTACAGCATAAATTATCTAACTTTAAGTTATAATTTTAGATTAAATGATATGGTAAAAGCTATCATTGCTTCTGGGGGATCACACTTGTTTTGCAAAGCATGCCATTTTTTATTTTCCCTAAGGCCATATTCACTAAAAATGACCGTATGCACTTGAGAGGAAAGTGTAACTGATTACTATGTGAGTATTTACGAGATAGCCCACACATGAAAACCTGCCTTGCTTCCACAAATGGAAGATTTGTTGACTGTGATGTCTACTACTGGCCTATACTTCATATATCACCTTGAAAATCCAATTGATCCCTTATTTTGGAGACTCCTAGTAAAATTCAGCCCCTTTGAAGTAGAGATCTTAGGGCCAAGCATCTTTCTCCCACTGCAGGATAAAGCTAGAAAGACCCGACTCCAGTGTGGGTAGGGAAGACTAGAAGAGACAGGAACTTGGCTGAGACTGCACAGACTTGCTGAGACTTTACAGCTCCTCTCCCCTGGAAACAGGAAAAAGAAAAAAAAAAAAAAAGAAAGAGGCAGCAGAGTCACCAACAGCTCTTCCTGGGCGAAGCCCTGTATGTCTGTTGGAGTTGTCCTCAGGGTCTGCTGAGAGACATTGCATTCCACGGCAGGATATATATGGGTTTTTACATGCAATTTCCTCCATATGAAGAAAGGGGCTCTCAGGTGACTCTTAAGAGTAGAGTCTGTTTCCAATATGTGATATTCTTTTGTTTTTATTTTTAAAAACAGCAGTCTGACCAAAAGTTCTTTCCCACTTCCTGGGACTTCTCAGCTCAGTGAGCTCAGTGAGCAAGAGCGACCACCTCTCATATAATTCTGGATGTAGTTTGGCTGTAGGTTCATTTGGACCTGTGTTTTTGTGCACATGCCGAGTGTGGAGGGGACCAAGAAAAGTCACAGCCTGCTGAAGTGCTGTGGCGGTTCAGCAGTCCCCTGCCACGGGCAGTAAGACGCAGAGTCTCTGTGTTGCAGTACCCGCTGCTCTCCAGGCTAGATGCAGGTTTGTACACGGTGTGTGTAGCACCGCAAGAAGCTGCACAGCTGTTACAGCTTCATTTCCAAAGGTCCTGCCCTTTGGAAACTGATGGTGGGATTTGGCCCTTACTGACAGTTAGGGGGCTTTCAGGTGTCAAGGTCCCACACATCACTCATTCACTGCTGCCCTCTCATGGCTCTTCCTTCCCCCAGTGGGAGGAAGAAGAATCTCATGTAGGTTGAACAGACCTTGTACTCCCTGTACGTCCCTCAACGAGGCTGCGGCCAGAACTGACGATGCTGTTCAGATTATTCCCCTGTCTTCCTTTGTGATTTTGATAGGGGGCAGGGGAGGGAAATACTCATTGTATAAAAGTGTTAAGCACTTCACTTACTTCCTATATAGTAAAGTTAGAACATGATTGATTAAAGCCTCTTCTATAAATGAAGATGTTAATGTTCTGAGAGAGAATGATATTTGGAGTATAAATACACTGCGCAGAAATGCCCTGTATTGAGAGGGTGTGAAGTGCATATAGCTTTAGTGAATTTGGCCCTAGGTAGCACAAGTTTTAATTAGCTGAGAGCTCTTCACCTTTCCCTAAGTTAACGAAGTGTAAACCAAAGCAAAATGGAACAGACTCACAAATTACCCTGTACATTGTTGTTGTATAGATGTGCATTTTATATCACTTTATACAATCCTGAAAGGATATGCAAGGAAAAAGAAGAATTTGCCCCACTAGATCACTGATCAGAAAGAATTTAAGGAGTATATGAAAAATCTGACATTCTTTTCTTCCTCCTTCCCCCCTTAATTTTAACAGCACTCGCAAACAAAATTACATGATGAATTTTTCAAGGCAACATGGGCTCAGGCATTTCTACAACAGAAGACGAAGGTCACTTAGACGATATCCATGAAGAAACGAGAAATTTATTTTTTCTTCCCAACATGTGATGTGTTGCTTTCCATTCTTTAAATCTAGCACTGCGTTTGGTATCAGGACTTTTCTGCAATGGGCTTGATGAATAACTGAAAGCCTTTCTCAAGACAGAGTGTACACTACTTTTTTCGCACTGTGAACTAATGAGAAGTGACTTATTTTCTCATAGGTAAATGTTTTAATGTTGATGTGTCTGTGAAAATTGTGATCTGTTGTAATATCAGTTACAGTGGCAGTATTGGAAATAAGCAACTAATTCTTTTTAACAGGAAAAAAAGTTTAAGCACAAAGACTTTTCAGATTTTATGTTTAAAAATCCTACATACTAAGTACAGGATTTAACATTATTTGTCACATAGATATTTAAGTGCACTGTATTTCAGCCCTGTGTCATTTTATACAATTAAGTTATCATTGTTTGTCCTCTCTGTATTCTCTTCTACAACATGACACATTGGCACTGTATTTACTTGTTTTGTTGTTGTAATATTTTTGCTGCTGAGTTTTGGGCTATTTACCCTCTGACAACATGTATTAAACAAATCAAAGTACCTAATGAAGAAGATAATTGCAAAAGTAGTTGTAAAGGCGTTGATATCCTCAATCTTATTCTTTGATATGTCTGTTGGTTAGCATTGTTGTGGATAAAAACTTTTTTCTACTAAGCAGTTGTGGATGAAGCCCCAAACAGAAGTTCCCATTTCCTTGTCTAAATGTAGTCAGTTCTCTGCAACTGATTTACTTACAGTAACTGCCATTTGATGTCTATAGTAATGAAGTGATTTGTAAACAGTGAACGTTTCATTGTGTTCTCTTAGGTGTTTGTTTCTACCGCGGGTCATGTTTGTATCTTCTGATAAAGTTGTATCTACACCAGCAACGTTATAATGCCCCTATAGCCCTAACCTGTCTATTATCATAAATAAAATGCTTCACTTTATGGTGAATCAAGCTAAAGATCCATGCTTCAATAAAGATGTCAACAAGCAATGCTGATGTCAAACTTTTCAAGCCACGTGGGCTTTAAATGAAATCATAAACCAAATTCTTTTACTAAATACATAGATTCTATGCAAATGTTGATGGTCTTTTTTAATATTTAGTATGCCATGCTCAATAATACTTCAAAAATCTCAGTGTTTGCAAGCAGAAATCTTCCCAGTTCCATATGTAGGTGTAATGTGATTGGTGCAAGGAATAAAATGGAACGATGGACCAATATGCAGTCTTAGTTTCTTTATCTGCATATCCCAACCTATAGGTGTTATGTAGTTTTGTAGTAGTGTCAGGTTACACTCTAGCTTTGCATGTGCATAATACCTCTCAGTATGGAAATGTAAGTCAACATCTGAGAACTGATACTTGAGAATCAGCATTTCCTTGTTCTGAGGACAGCAGTACAGCACCTAAGGAGTTTGGTTCAAGAGACAAAAGAAGCTAATTCTTCACACAGAGGGGTGGTAAATCTGTGTCAGGCCTTGCTAAATGATGTTCCTAAAAGTCACTCCTGGTTGGTGCAAGAGGACATTGAACAAGCACTTGGAAGAGAAATCTTTGTGGGTCACTAAGCAGGTAGATAAATCACATGTTCAGGAAACTCCCTAAACCAGTAATAGATGGGTGGGGAGACTGAGGGGATATCAGAGAAAAGTATCGTGTACACTTGATATGTTTTTAAAATCTTCTTGGGCATGTGCTGCTGGTCATTGATTGCAACAGGGTACTGGTCTGAACCGATACATGTTTGTTATATATATCCATGCTCAGATACTTACAAATGTAGGTAGCAGTTTTTCAGAGATTTTCGATCAAAGGTAGCTGAGCAGTAAAGAAAAATGAGTCATTTGGTGATCAGCTAGTGAAAACCTTGCCTTGGCCAAAGCTACCCAACATACCTTGAAAGAACTGGAAACTTGCTTCAACAGCCCAGACTGCTGCAGCTGCAGGTTCAGCTGTACTGGTGTGGAGAATAGTTGTGTGCTTCCCAAAAGGAAATGATCTATTCAGATAAAAAGTGAGAAGAAATAAATGATGTTATTACAGAATATAATATAGTGTTTTGTCAACAGATTTAAAATATTTCAGTAGGAACTTTGACTCACTAAGCAAGCAAAAATGCAAGACATAAACACTTTTTAAAGATAATTTTATTTGGTCATATATATCAACAGATGGGTGATATTTCAATGTAAAATACCTGGTCAACTAGTGTGTTGCTAGGAACATAATTTGTTTTGAGAACATCAATACCTAGGATGAGGCAATTCATCTGATTTCATCACATTCCGGATAAGAGAACAGTATAGTCAGAGAAGTGTTTTTCCATAGATGCAGATATTCTCTTGAACAGGTGATGACAACTACTGGGGGATCCACAGAGGCATTTCAGCAGAGCTCACTATTAAGGTGCACAGGCTTTTCTCTGGAAAATCACCCCCACTTATAGATTCCAAGTGATTTTGTTCTTTGCCCTTTTCAGAATCCAGGAAGTTCTTGCTTTTATTTTTTTCCATTCCTATTGCACACAGGTAGCATGTGCATACTGTGTACTCAGTGCATGTACTGCTTTATTTTTCCTCCCATATGACTGAGAACAATGAGTCAGTTGACATTAAATAGCTGTTAAAATAGCAAGGGTGACACAGCACATAATTAATGGCAATATAATAGCAACAGAGCAATAAACTGTACTAATAAACTTATCTACTGGTATAAAACTTTGGCAGGCATAGCTATGAAAACTGATACTTTTATTATGCCTTATGGTCATTTTCATTTTTTCTATCAGCTAACTAACCCATGTTCCAGTAGAGACCATAAGAAAATTAAGAAATAAAGAAATGAAATGTGCCTATATATATACCCATACATATATATAAAGACCTGGTGGAGTTCCAGAAACAACCTAAGTAAAACCTGTGTTATTGTAATTTTGTCTGAAGGTTCTTCTCCCAACCTTGTTTCATCCAAAGGTGGTAACATTGCATTAATGGGGAACAATTATGGGGGGACCACAAGTACTCTGAAGGACTGAATTAGTCTTTGCATGATGTAGATAATTTAGGGAAATGGGTGGAAATAACACAGCAAAACCAATAAAGAATAAATCATACATTGTAGAGGAGCAGACTGGGTTTCAGCAAGCAGAATTATAGGAAGAGAATCAGTGTCATTGATGAGAATCAATGTCAAGCTGTTGTGTGTGTGGGGGAAGTAATTTTGAGTTATTTTAATAGAAATATCTGCAGTAAAACATAGGAGATACAAACACAGTTATCACTGCTGGTAGAGCAGCCTGCAGTTACCAGCAATTGAGCCCTTCACTTAAAGACAAATGTAAACAAAATGGAGAGATTTCAGAGTATAGAAGAAACAAGCCCCTTAAAATATGACCTTCCAAGTGGAGAGCGTGGACTTGTTTAGTCTAGAAAACAGAAGATTTGGGGAAAGATATAAGAAGAGCTGTAAACACAAAGCATAAACACAGACAAACCTCATGGCAAGGAATGCAAACTGGGTGCTGGCTCCCCCGGAACAGTGTCCTGCTGCTGGAGTCTGCCCTGGGCCTTTCTCATTCCTCTACCTCATCCAGCTTCATCTTTCAGCCAGGGACAGAGCTTCTGGAGCCAGCAACTCCCACCACTCCTCCAGGCCAGCGGTTTGGTGCTTAGTCACTCCTAGACAGCCACTTCAGTCCTCAGGAGACTCTGAGTGGATCTGAAACTGACTGCCACTTTTAGAGGGAAAGGAGGGAATCACTGAGCTTGCCCAGAGACCTGTGTGGCTGCATGGGCCTGCTCTGAGACGCTCTGGCGTCCTCGAGCACCAAGGAGCAGTCTGGCACGTGGGCACACTTGACAAGTTGCTGTCACTTCACTGAAGTCACTGAGGAAAAAATTAACTTGCCTTTACAGACTATGTTTTATTTACTTGCTATCTACTGAGGCAAATGTCCTGGATAGGAATGCTGCTGCAGTGCCACCTCATTATTCATCTTTCAGCGGGAGCTGGGGTTGGATTTTATCTAGGCAGAAAGCTGCCGCCAGGCTGGGCAAGCCCCACTGCAGGAACCTCAGAATAGCCCTCAGCTCCCTATGTGAGCAGCCTGGGGCCAGCACTGTCCCCAAAGGGCCCTGCACAGCCGGCAACGCGACGCAACCCTCACACAGGGCACAGAAAGTGGATGGAGTCTCTACCCTGTGCATGAAGGATCTGCTCCTGTGAGGTGTGAGGGGCCAAAAGCACTCAGGCAGTTTGTGGAAAATAGAGCTGCCTTCTCCTTCTCTCCTTCTCCTTAGTTACTGATCATTTACAGCTGCTGCTTTTTTATTCTTCATGTTCTTGGGTGACCTGAAGGACCCAGCCTGGCAGGGAGCCTAATGCCCTAGGCCTTTGGGCATTAGGCTAACATGTGTGGCTAATGACTGTAATCCTTTTATGTAGAGCTTGATGGGGACGCTTTGAGCTGCGCCCAACCAGGAAGGGGCCAGCAGAAACAGAACTCCCGGGCTGGAGGAACCGGGTGGCTGCTGGGTCTGTAGCTTGAATTTTTATCGCTTTTGAAAGTAAATGAGTTTTTAATGTCATTTCAGGAAAAAAAAAAAAAAAAGAAAAGGCCTGTGGTTTCTGGCAAAGCTCTTCCAGAGGGCAAGACTACTCCCATGATTGCCTTCGTGCCCCAGGTGGGATCTGGGAGCTGTTGGGCAGCAGCAGGTCCCAGGGGCCTGCTCTGCACTCATCTGCTATAGCTGATGCTGCAGCAGGGGCTGAGATCCCACATCTCACCTTCCCTGTACACTGCACATGTCTATACTGACTGTATACATATATACAAACTTTCTGTTGATAATCAGATTGCCCAGAGTCTGCTAGAACACCACATGCAAAGCTGCTCAGCTGGTTTATACTCAAAACAGCTTGATCCAACGGACTTTCCACTGGATTCACTTAAAATCACATCTTCTTTACAGGTATTTTAAAGGATTTGTGTATATTCATTTCCAAGAACTTCTCATGGTGAAAAAGAAAACATTTGCGCCTCTACTATAATAATATTTACAGCAATATCACAGAGAATGATAAAGCTTGACATGAATAATGTATCTGTATAGGATGTGGGTAGCAAGTAACTAATTAACAGGAGCACTTCAAGAACCTAGTCAACTCCCACTGAAATCAGTAGTAAAAATTCCTGTCAATCTAAATGCATTTTGTAAATGTCCACCTCAAATTTATTCATTGATTTTTTGACCTATCCCAACACTTACATCAGACTCCATGGTCAAAGATATATAGTATTTTTTCCCTTGCCTTAGAAAGCTGTCACGTTATCAGAATTTTGAGTGCAGGGAGGGAGAGGTGGGAGTGACCCAGGCGATGGTGCCCATCTGATGCAGTTAGCTCTTCTGCCCATGTAGCTTTGCTACCTGTCCCATATGGAAAGTCCATCCTAATGGGGTAATCAGAATTGCAAAGTCCGCACAGTTCCAGCCCTCATGCTGACTGCTGGTCCCCAAGGGTGCCCTGCAGCCCTGCCCAGTGATTCCTGCAGCTCCGTTCCAAGAGCCCCAAGGGCCGCCCGAGTTCCCACTGAGCCCCGTCATCGCACAAGTCAAGTGGTGTGTGGGCCATTAACCAACTTCCCACAATTATCCCCCGAGGGTTTTTTTTTTTTCAGTCTCTCCATTTGTCCACATTATTCATTCCCAACTCACTTCCACTCCCATCTTTTGTTTTGACCAAGAATTCTCTTTTCCTACGGTTCCTACTGAGCTCTGCACTCTATTAATCCCTGCCTTTTTCTCAGAGCTGAACTGCTGGAATACATTTTACCATTTTAAACAATGTTGGAAAGAAGCAATGAAATGAATTATTGACCTCAATGGTTCATGCTAAAATGTACACAAGAAATTAAAACCAGCTTCGGTTCATACATTTCAATACAACCATTGACACAGTTAGTTTAACATAATCCCCAGTGTGTGAAACATTTGAAATGATTTATATCTCTGTGGAGTTTCTAGCATGTTTTAAGGGGTGTTTTAAGCTTTCTCCTTCTCCTTCTCCTTGTCTGGGGCATGTGGGTCCAGTTCTGGCTGCAATATGTGCATGCAGTTATGGGGCATTATTCGTAATAAAGCATCCCAGAATTTCAGGAGCTAATTCCACCTATGTTCCAGCACAATGTGTGGGTGCCCATGTTCAGTAAAAAAAATAAAGCATAAACAGATCTATTGCTTATGATTTCAGAAGGGACTGACTGAAAGGATGTGTCTTTCTTAATGGATCTTCAGTTACCACATTTGAGATAAAACAGTCAAATCCAGGACCATCCTACATGAAATTTGATGTATTCGGCCTAATTAATCTATCTATTTGAAATTGTTATTTCCTTTAAAATGCCTTTTTTTTTTTACAATCTATTATGAAAAGCACTGTTATAACAACCTGATTTAAAATGAAAAACTCTATTAAGTGCCAAAGTGCCAAGCAAACATTTTAAGGCTTTCACAATAAATGGGGACAGTATTTTGGAAAGTTTTTCCAAACCCTTTCAAAATATTTTTTTTCCTATCAGTGCCAGACACGAAAGTAAAATCTCAAACAGTCTGTGAGATGGAAGAAATATTTTCTGCTGGGCACAAGTGAGACTTATAGTTGTGGTGGGAAACATTTTTAAGTACTAAAAGATAAGATTTACAGAAACATTTAATTACTAATTAAATTAGTAATTCCCTGATTATTCACAAGGAAGCTGATCCCTACATCTCTTGCACATCCTTACGTATGGAAAAGGGGCAGCCAGTTGCTCTCCAGGCCAACGCTCAGGTCTCCATGGTCGTACTGACAACAGTGCTCCTCCAGCAGCAGTGGCAACAAAATTGTCCTCCCTTCCAAAACGAACATTTGTGCAATGGTGTGTCCTGGAGTGTGCATTCAACATAAAGTATTTTTACTTCTACCCAAGTGACACATGCCTGTGTATGCAGCCTGTTGTACTACACCCCTTAAAGGATAAAATACTGATGACTACTTTTGCAAATTACATTCAGGCTATAAAAACGACAGCTATGGCTTCTTTACTGTAATTTCGGAGCCCAGGAAGTCCAGACACCTGAGCGCGGACCGGGAAAGCAGAGGGGCGACAGGAGGTTGGGAAGCGCCAACATTTCTGCAGTGTCCCCATGCCTGTGCGACCTATTAGACACCTGCTACCAGCCCCCTCACTCGCCCTGGAAGCCGGAGGAGCAGATGCGGTTTCTGCAGTCACTTAAATCCGCCTTCTGGGCACAGCCCCCGGCCCCGCGCACAGCCGCGGCCGCCGCTACCTCAGGCGGAGGCGCTGCGACCGTTGGGCCCTTTGCGGGGGGGAGGGGGGGAGTGGGGAGCGCTCACGCGGTGGCCCCGCGGCATTCTGGGACTTGTAGGCGACAGGCGCGGCGCGCCCGGCGCGGGCTGCGGGGCGAGAACTACGAGTCCCGGCTGTGCCCGGGCCCGCCCG